>WEKX01026059.1:26212-48851 GCA_013390025.1 Pitta sordida
TAAGGTTTTGCATTATTTATAAGGATAGAAACACTTCCAGTAAGTTGACATCCAGGTGCTGTATGAGGTGGTAGGTATAAACAGAGCTGTGTAATTGTTAAATCCCCTAGAGGAAACCATAACTCGCATGGTCTGAGTCAATCTGAAGGAGTTAATTGCTGCAAATATTTGTCAGTTAAAAGGGAATGTTAAATCAGAAGATATTTCATAATTAAAATAACCTTTTTATATGAAATGTTATGAAAAACCAGTTAGCAACCCACAAAAAAGATGACTCAATAAACATGCCATAACCATGAATTAGTTGGGTACTAATTCAGGAGACCATTTTTCATTTGCATGGATTAATGAAACTTCTGGCAGACTTTTTTAGTTTAAATATTTTGCTGACCTGAAATTGATCTGAGATAAGAGTTCTTAATCCAACCCAATCTTGAAGGGCGGAATGGAATAATAGGGAAAAATTATATAACTATATATACACCACATGTAATTAAACTTGAGGCAAGAATTCAAATGAAAATCTGTTGGAATTCACACACTAACAGTACGCTTGCTTATTTATGTTGGTTAAGATTACTATACTACTCAGTATTGGAAAGCACAATTCAGTTTTGAAGATGCGTTTTCATATAAGTGATACTCAAAGTATACATAAATCATAGTATGGTGAGATGGGATAATAAAAATTTGGCACAGCTTTTACAGGCTGATCTAAACCAAGGAATAATTGTGTTTTATAACTTACTACTTTGGACTAAAGAGAAAAGAATATGATCTTTCCACTCAGACTCTTGTCATATCCCAAAAGATAAAGTTATTTTACAAGCTGAGTCTCTGTGTTGTTAACGCTCTCTCTGAAGCAATTTAATTCTCTGTTGCAAAGTTTAATTTCTGCTTGAGGAGGTTCACTCTTTCCCTCTTCCTCAGCAAAATGAACAAGAAAATTCCTTCACTTGGTTTTAAATTCAACAAGGAAGACAGATGAAAGCAGTATTACAACAAGATTCTCATGTGCTTCATAGAATCATCACCACATTATTACTAAATGTGAAAGCAGGAGGCAAAGGTTGAGTACAAGTATGTTTATTTGTCCCTGGGACTAATCATACTTTTTTATCTATAGTACTGTAGAATATAAATTATTTTTTCCAGAGCATGTGGCAGGCAATTTTAAAATCAATAAAAGGATAGAAAGGCTTCTGCAGCAGAAAGTGCAGCCATGCCTTGGGTTACTGTTTAATACTGGAGACAAGCCATATTTCTGTATAAGGAGTCTAGACTACAGTTATAGCATTTCACACCAGCAGCATAGTCTGAATATGTGTTTTGTTGTTCCTGAGTTATTGAAGCCTGTCTGTTAGGGAGTTCCTCTGTGTCCTATTATTTCATTTCCATACAGGATTCATCAGTGCAGTGATAGTTATGGTTGACACTGGGAGGCATTACAGTAGCAACAATTGTGCTTAGGACCATTTTAGCCGAAATTCTTACTGTGGTAATCCAGCTAACCTTTCTAAGAGCCTGTGGAGCCTTTGAGTAGTCAAATCTGAGGATCTGGTTTAATTCTTAGTGGCTGAAGCATCCTGAAGACTGAAGACCTGGAGTTTCATCCTCTTTGTTCATTCTGGCAAGGCTGACTTCTCCTGATGCTTTTGGGAACATTCTGTGTAATTTTTGCAGCTGAAAAATCAACGGTTCAGTAAACTCTCTCAAATGAAAGGAGAATCAATTTGGACATGTTTTTTCCTTCAGTGTTAGCCTTTTAACTGAACTATATCATTTCTCTACTACCACAGGAGTAAAACAGAAATTCAGCCGTTTTTATTTACTGAAATGCATAAATAGATTGTGGGAGCATCAGAAATTAATGAAATGGATATGTATCCATAAGTATGTGTGCCACCGCTAGGTAACAGAGAAAAGAAATCACAACAAAATCGGTATTTGTGAGAGTGGCAGAATCAAATGTTTGCCAGTACTGGATGTCAGGCTGCCTTGCTGGTGACTGTCAGCTCCCAAAGCCCATGCCTTGCTCTTTCCAACACTGCTACTTGCAGTGGAGGGCTGAGATTTTAAGGCCACAATTTTCTTCCTCTTTGTGGTTGAACAGATAATTGGTGTGTGACATTTCTGAGCTTAGAAATCAGAATGTAACATACTTTTAGTTTTATGTCAAGGAGTAATATGGGAACTATAGTACCTGTCGTGTTGTTGCTTTGGATCTTGAGCCACTGACCTAGATTGTGACTGAAGGAGACAAACATGTTCAGTTTCTTACCAGCCAGCCCATAGTGCATGAAACTCAGTGAGCTGGTTTAGTGAAATGAAGAAGTCTTGAAGTAAAAGAGGAAAAGTCTGGCTATAAAACTCCAATTAACAAACATACAACTATTAAAAAAAAAAAGAGAGAAAATGTAAGTAGAGTAGTTTAATTTTTTCCTTTCAATAATATCTATTGATACCTCTACCTAGGATTGTTCAGAAGATCCTGTGTAAACCATCTCACAGAATCACAGAATACTGAGTTGGAAGGGACCCACAAGGATCATCTAGTCCATCTCGATGCTTAAATTTTGAAATACATTTGCATTATTTTTCTATGTAAGCATTATGATGTTTACCCATAATATTTTAGTGTGGGGTTTTGTATTAAATTCTTTGTCTCTGGTAATTCTATATCTACCATTTCTCCAAAGTGTATTTTTAAGACTTTGGATGAGCCTGCAAAAGCCTTTTGCAGACTCCATTTAAATACAGCTGAACTTTACTGGCAGCTGAGGTTTAAAGACACAAGTAAGCCTGTTTCTAAACAAGTTACATCGCAACAGTCATGAATTTACATGTAAAATCTGGCAACCAGGTAGGATTTCTTAAATTTGTTGAGGTCACCAACTGTCCTATAAATACCTGAAAAGCTTTTGATGTAACAGAAGTATTTTTTCCTATGGTCTTAGGTGAATGTGTCTGAGAGAGATCACTCTATTGCCTTTGTATCTGTTGAAAGTTCACATACAGAACTTGTAGGTGTTACTAAAATATCAATATGTAGCCTTGTTTATGACTGTGGCAGGCTACATTTCACTGGGCCTGTTATTAGGGTGTCATAGTCTGTAAGCAAGACTTGATTAATAGGTAGAGTTGATGTAGCTCATTAAAAAGGAGAGTAGCAAGGCTTGCCCAGAGGCAGCAATGGTAGGTTTTCCTTATGAAACTACAGTTTTTATATAAAACATCTCTCCCAGGATTGCTCTTTGTCTTCCTAGGAATGGAAATGAAGATGTGAAAGCTGATGGGCTCCAGAATGTACAAGATGCATTTATGGAAAAAATGGGATGTGTAGAGAGAGGTGAAGCAGGCTGATAATTGCTAGGCTGTTATTCTAGGAAAGAGCAAACTGCCTTCTGACTCTTGTGATTGACTTATGGCCAGGAGAGCAGAGGGCTGAGCTCTGGGTATTTATCTGCAGTAATAAGCAGCAGAATTAGTCCTCTGGGTTGGCTGTAGTCCTGCTGTCTTCTCAGCAGCTGGCAGACACAGCACAGATCTATCTTGCATCTTTCACAACTTCTGGATTTAATTTAGGAAATAAATGAAAAATAATCATCATTTCTATAGCAGAGGAAGATTGAAATAAACTGTTTTCATTAAGCAACTTTAATAATGAACAAAGGGGAATACAGGAGAAATATAGCACAGGTCTATTAATGCCACTGTTTGCTCAGCATCTACTGCAGAGGTAGCTTGAATGTTCTATTTGTTCACCCTTTTTTAATCTTCAATGCAGAAGAGCTGCCACCAGGAGATCCCTGTGTCTATTCCATTTTGATTTTTAAAGAGAGTATCTTTTTGA
Organism: Pitta sordida; assembly: GCA_013390025.1. Classification (NCBI taxonomy): domain Eukaryota; kingdom Metazoa; phylum Chordata; class Aves; order Passeriformes; family Pittidae; genus Pitta; species Pitta sordida. Next base: position 30,066 of record WEKX01026059.1, read on the forward strand.
ATACGCGAAGTGTCTCAACTCATGGAGCTATCTGGGTTGTGGAGTTTATACAACTCTTGAGTCCTGGTTCCTACTCAATTTTGCAGTTCCAGGGGCCAGTAATTCTCTGACTGATGGGCATATTGAGTTGCTACATTTTCCTAGCCCTGAGTGGTAGGCTGGAAAGTTGGATTTTCATCTTTCTGCACTAGCCTTTTCTTGTTCTGAAGCACTATTTACTACTTGTAAATAGAATCAATTACTACTTGTCATAGAATCATAGAATGTTAAGGAGTTGGAATAGATGAAGATCATCCAGTCACAACCTCCCTGCTGTAGGCAGGGACACCTCCCACTAGATTAAGTGGCTCAAGGCCCAATCCAACTTGGCTTTGAACACTTTTAGGTTTGAGGCATCCGCCTCTGCCAGTGTCTCACTACCCTCACAGCAGAAAGTTTCTTCCTAATATCTAAACTAGAGTTCTCCTCCTTCCATTTGTACCCGTTACCACTTGTTCTATCACTACAGTTCCTGAGAATAGTCCTTCTGTGGCTTCCCTGTAGACACTGGAAGGTTGCTATGAGGTTTCCACCCAACTTTCTCTGTTCCAGGATGAACAGTCCCCACCTTCCCAGCCTGTCTTTGTAAGAGAGTCCTCTTACTGATTTTGTGGCTCTCCTCTGGACTTGTCCTTAACAGTTCCATCTCCTCCTTCTTTCAGGGAAATCAAAACTGTACACAGTACTCTAGGTGGTGTCTTACAGGGGATCACAGAGAGACTGATAGCTGCCAAATCTTCTGGCCAGATTGGAGGTCACTTTAAAGATTGTTTCATGAGACCAGGCAAGTGTTTGATGTATTGCAAGACAGAGTAATCCAGCCTGTTAACTATTATATTTTCTACTGTGATATTCCCTAGTTTCTGCCCCATGATGTTACATCACCTCCATGTTGACACTGAGTAGTGCTGCACCCCTGGGACTGCCTGCCAGGGCCTCCTTCATGAGCCGTATCTCAGGCGGTTACTGTAGTTTTTATTCCAGGATATGTTGCTCTATGCCCTTGCTACTTCTTGACAAGGTCAAATATCTTATTTCTTAACTTAAAATGTAAAGAATAGCTATAGCATCGGTCTGAGAGAGGAAATACTGTACGTGGTGCTTTTGTCACCCAGATCTTGTCTTTTTCTTCTGCTGCATCTTTTTATTGTCATACTGTTGTCTGATCACATTGTTTCATCTCATCTCAGGTTGACTTTTTTTTTCAGTTAAGCAAAATATTAATGAGTACAGTCTAGAGATATAATTTATCTAAATAGACATGACAATCCGTAACTCCTGTGGGGGCTTTAAAAAGTTGACTATACAACCTAGCTGTATCAAATTGGTCTGCCTGAAACTGCTTTCTCCCCAGGACTTTTATGTGGATCAAGGATTATTGATGCTTCATTTCTCCTGTGCAGTACATATAATACAATATTCTGCCGATAAGATTTAGGTGCTCTTTGTAGAGTACACCCTTTTATGCCCTTGAGCGTCATCATGTTTCTTCTCTGGAATATCTAACATGACAGGAATCCTTTGGCAATTCAAGTGACTCGTGCACTTTGTGCCTCAGTTTCCTGTGCTGCTAACTTTAATTAAAGTGTCAATACTATAGGCTATACTTTGAGATTTTCCAATTTTTGACTCTCTTGCTCTGTTCACAACCTTGGTTTGTCTAAACAGTAATACCTGTGTCACAACAGATATGCATTCCCAAGTCAACAAATTTTTCATCTGTATTCAGTAATGTTGTTTCCTAAATGGTCTGATTCACTTCTAAGGAAAACAGAATGCAATGCAGAGAAGGTTTTTTGTGATGTTAAGTAATGTTGTTTGTCCTCCCTACCTTATTTGCATCCTCAGTAGTAGTGCTATTGTTACAGCTCCAACAAAGGAGCAAAGGCAAAGCAGTCATGTCACATTATTTCCAGCAATGCAAACATGCCAGGAAGTAATTGTGCCAGTTACAGCCTTTGCAGGAATGTCACCATGAGGGAAAGGACCAATAGTTCCTTGGTGGCACTGCAGAATACAAATGTTTTCCCCTGTGCCAGCCAGTTATGGCCTTATGGAACTGTATTTTCAGTTGCCTAAGTAGTTAACTCAGTTGCTAGGAGTGTGTTAGATCACTCCAAGGAATCTTTTTAATGAAATCCAAGGGGACTGTGGAATAAGCCTTATGTTACCAGTGACTTTATATCGAGAGGAATTGGCAAAAATTTAAACCAGTCCTGTAGCATAAAGATGGCCACTGAAAAACAAGAGTTTTTCTGACAGGGCATCATTGTTATGAAGGTTCCAGAATTAACTGTATTAGTGTTACAGACTATTTACATTGAGCAATTTATTCTGATTTCGGCTCCAGAGAGAACAAGTTTACTACTTTATCTGCAGAACCTACTGCCTTTTTAAAATGTTTTTGTATTTACTGTAGATGTGGACCAAAAAATAGTGAAACTACCATTGCAACAGGTTGTACGTTTATTAGCTTCATGCTGCCTGGAGGCTTCATCACCTGAGAGCAAAGCACTTTATGAAAAATTCTGGCTTCACTAACCTCAGTGAGGATGTAGTTAAATATAGCCTTTAGAGGAAGTCGCTCCTTTGATGAGAGCAAGGAACAAGGATCAAATCCAAGACCAACCATGGTGAGTAGTTTTCTATGCTCTCTCTGTTAGACAAATAGAAACTTTTTGTTCCTCTCTAGACTGTCAATTTGGCATTAGTTGGAGTCTGGAATTAATCTTAATTATGCAGTATAAATTTAGGTAGCTCCACTGAGATCAGTTAAGTAATCGTGAAAGAAATGTGAATTTAAGCTTAGGTTTTGAATATATTTTAATATGGATTTACATTTCTTTAAATGTTTAATTAATAGCTATTCTCAAATCAGTAAAAGAATGCTATGGTACAATTGAATTTGAGTCATGCTGTAAAGGATGAAAATGTACAAGATTCCCTGTTCTTAAAAGACAGTTTCAACATCAATGTTGTGCAATTAGCTTTTGTATGCTTCAGTGTTTATGGCTCCAAACTGAACTTCACTGATTTGTACTGATAGACTAGTTCTCTCAAATACATGCTGAACTGGATTTCTTTTGATGTCTAAACCAAATTCATAGGCTTTAAGCTTATAGATTCTAGTGCTATTTATCAATCTGGCCAATAAATTCCTCTACCTTTTAATCAAGCCTTCTAACGTCTGTAATTTGTTTACAGGTACAGCATTACGCTGTGGTTGTTAAGCTTTCTTTGCTGTTGTGTCACCAATATTTTTTCTTTTTGAAATGGACAGATCACTAACAGCCAGGAAAAGTAGTGTCTGTTTCCACATAGATTATTCATCTCAACTTCCAACCCAAAGTGTAAGAAAAGAAAATTTCCAGGTTTTGACTCAAAGAATTGCCTGTTCTTAACTGTTATGAATATGTATATCAACTGCTCTTTTTGCTTAGCACTCTGGGGGAGAAGATATAAAGCCATTCTTTTGCTTTTATATATAAAGTCTGCACTTTCATGATGAAATAGATTAGATAAAATATTCACTTAATTCACTGTGCATATATGCAGCCATCAGTATGTTATTCCTGATGGGAACGAAATAGCTTTTTCCATCTAATATTTTGGTTTTATGATTATTAATATTGTTGTATCACTATGTCTTCTCTTTGCTATGATAATAATAATATTGCTATGAAAAGGACACTATTGAATGTGTGATACCCTTATAAATTTCAGTAAGAAAACTCTTTAAAATAGGCAACGAATGCACCTTACTAATCTCCAAGAAGGGCTGAATATGGCAGCACCCCCTGCAGAGAGGCAGGCTTGTCATGTCCTCCACGGTGGTGCCAAGGTTGATGGGGACGCTGCCTCACTCCCTGGCTCTGACATTTTCCTACACTTTGAAATGAGCCTTATCTCAGTTCTCCAGCTGATTGAATGCTTCTTGAAATCACTGATGTGTTCCTTTTGAATTCAGTGAACATCAGATTGGGATCATAAAGAGAGAAGATTAAAAAATGTAAAAATAGTCTGATGATACATTAGAATCTTCAGCCCCTGGATTATTGAGGATTTGATGAGTCAGTGGGCAAACTACAATAGTGTTCAGTGTACATTATATCTCATATTTCTTCAAAGACAGAATCAATTTTATACCTAAAAATACAACATTTGACATTAAAAATTGTAGTTGACGAGATATAAAAGGAAGTTTGTATGTAGATTTTTATTTAAGCCTGTCTTTGTGTCTGGATCAAACACTTCAAATTTTCTTCTGTTTTCTGTATCTGAAAGTACACTTTACTAGCATGTACTTGTTGTGATTACCTAAGAAACTGTAGTAGGGCTGGTAGCCTGGGCCCTTTACTATGTGATGGGGACGTACAGGGGTATGTGCTTGGTAGCTCTTACAGAGCAAGTGACAAGCCTAAGCAGTCCGTCATTCAAAGGAGAGCCCATCAGTGGTGAAACAATGACAGATAAAAAGAGAGAATCCATCTGGGGCAAACTGAACTCCAAATGAAAAGTTTTATATATGGACTTCGCTTTGGACATAACGATCTTAGTGACATGGTCTAGCAGGGAGNCTGGCTGTGGGATGAGTGGCTGGAGACTGGTCAGATGGGGAGGGATTTGGGAGTATTGGTTGACAGAAAACTTAATATGAGTCAGCAGTGTGCCCAGGTGGCTAAGAGGGCCAATGGCATCGTGGCCTGTATCAGGAACAGTGTGGCCAGTGGGACTAGGGAAGATATTCTTTCCCTGTGCTCAAGACTGGTCAGACCACATTTTGAGTACTGTGTCCAGTTCTGGTCTTCCCAGTTGAAGAAAGATGTTGAACTGCTTGAGAGAGACCAGAGAAGGGAGACAAGGATGGTGAAGGGACTGGAGAACAAGCCCTGTGGGGAGCGACTGTGGGAGCTGGGGTTGTTCAGCCTTAAGCTGTGCCATGGGAGGTTTAGACTGGACATTAGGAAGAACTTTTTCACAGAGGGAGTGATCCCACAGTGGAATGGTCTGCTCAGGGAGGTGGTGGAGTCACCATCCCTGGAGGTGTTTAAGAAAAGATTGGATGAGGGACTCAGTGACATGGTCTAGATACTGGGATGATAAAATGGAGAGTTAGGTTATAAAAAAAACCAATGGCATGATGATGAGATTAGTTCAGATAGATAAAACATGGTGCTCATAGCACCAAGGTTATGGGTTCAATCCCTGTATGGGCATTCACTTGGGAGTTGAATTTGATGATTCTTGTGGGTCCCTTCCAACTCAGGATATTGTGACCTTGAATTTCTCCTTTAATGCAATTATACAATTAAATCTATCTCACGCGTATTGGCCTATAGATCTCTTCCAATCTGACAATGCTGGTTTTGCCTTCATGAGGATAAATTAAGTTAAACACTAAGGGCTTTTTCCAAATAATTCTTTATCTTCTTTTGTAATGATAATGTTTTGGACGACTGAATGTTATCTGTGATTCACTACAGAAAATAATTAAACCTCAAATACAAAGAACCATATAATGGTTTTAACATTTTATTTCAAAAAGTCATCAGAATAACCATGTGGAATCTTATTCAGTTTATATAGTGTCTTGTATTTTCAGTATTTTTCTGTTATTTTTTCCCTTTCCCAATAAAATACTCATTTTTTAATACAAAATTGGAGTGTTGTAAGATATGGTTGACTGGTGTATTAGTAACAACGTTTAATAATGTTTTTGCGTATGACTAAATGTTGACTGAAAATGTTTCTCTGCGCTGAAACCGCAGTGAAATTACTGTGCTGAGAAAATTGCTGTTGAATCAGAATGCTGCTCAAGTAAATAGAATAATTTGTTTCATTCATTAGGGTCACTAAGCAAATTGGCTGCAGCTTTTCCTTTTGACTGACACTATTAAATGTGGAAGAGTGACAAATGCAGAAAAGTGCTGATGGAACAAGAAAATTATTTGAAATATTAATTCTGTGGAAGCCTATGTCAATATTCTGTGCAGGTGAAACTGTCCTAATGTTCCATGATAAATGTTCAGCTGTAATAAATACAACATATTTCTTATGTATGTCTGCACACTTCTATCTTCCTATTCTGAAAGTCACAAGGAGCTAAAATATAAGAACTTCTCAACTAAACAATTTTAGACATGGATGCTTGAATCTGCTTGTTTATCTGCATACTCACAGTTATTCCCACAGATTGCTTCCATTCTAATGCAGAACAGAAATCTGCTCTTAAGCTTTCTGGGATGGTTGAGTGTGTCAGAAATGGAAGCTGCGAGGCCTGTAGAAACCAGCAGATGTGATAAGGCCAGTGGTTGTATAAAGACACTACTGCCTCCACTTAGCCTGAGGGGAGACCTTATCGCTCTCTACAACTACCTGAAAGGGAGGTGTAGCCAGCTGGGAGTTGGTCTCTTCTCTCTGGCTACAAGTGATAGAACAAGAGGACACAGTCTTAAACTGCGTCAGGGGAGATTTAGACTGGACATTAGGAGGAACTTTTTCACAGAGAGGGTGATCTCTCAGTGGAATGGGCTGCCCAAGGAGATGGTGGAGTCACTGTCCCTGGAGGTGTTTCAGAAAAGGTTGGATGATGTACTTGGCAGGATGACCTAGATATTAGGGTAGTGTGTTATAGGTAGATGGGTGTTGGTAGGAGGATGACGACAGGTTAGGTAATAGGTGACAGGTTGGGCTTGATGATCTCTATGGTCTTTTCCAAACTTATTAATTCTGTGATTCTGTGATACGCAGTTATACCTCAGCCCAGATAAAAAATACTACAGCTTGTAGTCCCCAGATCACACAAGAGTTAGCTCCTGATTCTGTTCTTGTTTCCAAACTGTTCTGGGATGAATAAGCCAGATGATAGCAGTTGGCATGACAGTTGTACGCTATGTACAGGGTCACCAGGATCAGGAATGAGGCTGTTTGGGTACTTCCCAGGAGCCATGAAGCCATCAGTTGAGAGCAACGGCTTTAAGTGACAGCTGAGCAAGGGCAGAAAAACAAGTCTCTCATCCTTAAACTTAGTCAGCATACTATGGAAAGGCAGGAAAGGTACGTACATTTTGAATTACTGCTGTAATGTTTTGATTCAGTAACTGCATGGTGGAGAAATGGAGCAGACCAGAGACTTAGAGGAAAAAATAGCCTTATGAGTGGCAGTGTCTTTGTCCCCCTGCATTCCCTGAAGCTGTGCCTTGCGCAGCCGCCTGTGCCAGGGAAGGGTTAATTTGAATATTCACGACTGCCCAATTTGATTATTCATTAGTGTCAGTTTGCACAGTCATGGTCACGAATGCCTCGTGAAAAAAACCTCCTCAATCATGGAAAAATCATACCACAAAGAAGTAAATCCATGAATGGGGAACTGCAAAGTAGAGAGGGATGACCGTATTTTTCAAAATAAATGCGGTGGAGGGAAATAAAGCATGAATAGTTTCAGGGATTCATAATGGGACAGTCAATGAAGATTTCAGTGGTATCTCATACATTTGGATATTTTCTCTACTAGTAGCATGGCAGTGTAACATGGCAACTGATTGGACATGTGAATTCTCTTGCTGAAGGATTCAGCTTCACTCAGGGTTTTTGTCCCCATGATATGGCTTTGATAGAGGGTGCAGGGCGAGCTATTTTCTTGTTTAATCTCACACTCGTTATATGAAATGGAAACCCCTCTATGTTGAATACTACTGACTTTTTCAGTATTGAGTCTCTCTTCAGGACAGTACTGTAAAATAAAAGATTTCAGCTCTAATTTTCTTGGACTAAGAGCTGAATTCTATATTGGTCTGCATCTCAGAAAGAGCTCTTAAGCTACTCAGCCACTGAGGAAAAATTGTAACTGCTAACTCTCCTGATGGCTTTAAGAAACCAAACCCTGATTTTCTGTTTTCACCTAAAACACTTCAGAAAAAATACTTTCAAGCTCTCTGTTTTCTCTAATTCTTATTCTTTCTATAACCTCTTTAGACTTCTGGAGCACAGTCTACTTTCTATTTGTTCTGAAGGGTGAGTATCTTCCTCCTCAAACTGTTCCACTGTTACAAATAGAACTGTGTGGAATCAATTATTTTGCAATGTGACTAATGAATCGCAATAGGTTCCTGTGTATGAACTGCAGCGTTACTTCACCTAACTAATAGATTTCAGTTGCATTTAGTTACCCCTAATTCAGTTGACATCTTTGATTATAGCAAGTCTTACTTACTATCTTACTACTTACTAAAAGCTTGCTCTTAGAATTAGGTTTGGTTACTCACTCTAAATTAAGCAATAACTATTTATGCTTCAGGTAATATTTACTGGGTTTGGTACAAATATTCGTGTTCCTTCATGAGACAGTAACTTGGCAATTCAAATCAAGGTTTTTGAAATTAGCAGTCAGTTTGGAAAGTATTCCTTCACTTTTCTTTTTACTCGTTTCTTCAGTGAAAGGGAAGCATTAAACCACCTATTTAAGAGTTGTGCCTGAATCTGTTTCTTAATCTTCTATCAGGAAGTATTTAAAATAGCAGTTCATTCAACCAGCTAGATCACTTAAGAATTTTTTTCAATCGCGGAATCAACATCAATTTTTTTTATAATAAATGTGCTAAATGGGTGCTTGGCATCTCTACTACTCTTCAGTCATAAATCCATTTTATGCTGTCACTGCTTTCAGTGGCAATTTAGGATTGAACTGTTGCCATTTAGACTATATTATGACACTTAAGGAATCAAAACTCACTGAGTCACTTGAATTGTCCTCAACATCTCTATGATTGAGATGAGAATTAAGAAATGCTTGATTCTGATACAAGTCTCATTTCATCTATTCTGCTGATGAATGCTAGCCAGACAAGTAGTAACCTTGACAGAATTAAGCAGGGTTAAGTCATCTTTGCGCTCTCTGATTAGAGAAGTCCTGATACTAGTACGAGTATCAAGGTAACTGAGACAAGTGGTTCATAGCTTTTAATGCTTGTGTGTGACTGCAAATTTTGAATCACTTTCTAGCTAACCTGTCAGACATCCTATGCATTCTCTATCACCACATCACATGAATGTTTGTCTCTCCTTTTCACTCACATGTCACACACTCCTAATTTTTCTTTCTGATTTGCGGAACAGTTTTTGAAGATGCTGTGAAAACACAGTGGTATTGCCCAGCACTTCAAAAGAGGAGGTTGTCTCAACCCTTAATAATTTAATTCACTGTTAGAGCCCTCAGGAAACTGAAACCCTTTATGGGCCAACCAGTCTGCCAGAGTCCTGTGCATGGGGGTCTTTCACTGGTCAGATTCAGCCCATTAGCAGCTCCATCAGAATGGTGGAAAGGCTTCTGCTCCATACTTCCCGATTTCTAACCTTTTTCTAAACTATTTCTTTAAGAGTTCTTTCAAAGATTTGTGAGGTTTGAGTGACTACGGTCAGCATAACTTAATTTGGAATAGTGTGACAAGTGTTTATTGTTTCTTGATGGATAGTTGGTACAAGTCAAAAGTCACCACACATCCATCCAGTGCTTGTGTTTACTCAAATTTGGTTTAATGACTTCAAATCATTCCATTCTTCCAGCATACTGTGTGCTTATCAAGATTTAGGGAACTTTTTGTGGGAGACAGCAAGACCTTTGCTATCTGGGAAGTACTATTTGAGGTTTTTTCTTCTGTAAATGTTTTTGTATTTTAATTTTTGTCTTTTATCACTATTCCAGAGAAAAGTTGGCAGAGTTGTGCAGCTACCATTATATCTTCATCTTATTGATGCTTGAAAGCACCTAATAAAGTAATTAATCTATGCAATAGGGCTGGCTGCTCTCAAAAGTATGTGATAGGGGCTCGGCAAGGATAGGGAGTGAACAGTATCTCAGGATCAGTGATGTGATTTCAAACAAAGTTAGAGTACTTCCCTCGTGTTTTCTTATCAGATCAGTTACAGTGACCTGCTTCTTGATTGCAGTGAACAATGATTTATCTTTTTAGCTACAAAATAATGGGCTTATTAAAAAAAAATGTAAACTCCCCCAAACTAGCCATCAACATGAATCTGAAGCAGTGCTCCAGTTAAAATGGTGAGTTACTTCAGTTATTTAGAGATTTAATTAAGTCTTCTGTGGTTGCACATAATAGCAATTTAAGTGTTAACATTTATCAACTGAATTTGTACTGTTATTTCAAGAGTTAATATGTACAGAGAGCTGCTTTTGTCATTAGCACAGCTCTAGCATCCTTTTAGGCGGATTAACACTGAGAGCAAATCTGGTATCAATAAACAGCCCATAGGAATTTCTTCACTCTGGCTCTTTTCTTTTTGGGCAGCAGATGTGTTTTCAGTAGGGGCTTAAACCCCCACTTTATAAAGGTCTTGGGCTTACTCTGAAACTTTCCTTAGGAAAAAACTCCTCTGGAAAAAAAACCCAACCCTCTCTGGTATTACTGCATTGTGTACTTTAGGGTATTATTTTTTGTCTGTTGTCATCCACAATCCTTCTCTTGCAGCCGGTTTGAGAGCCTGAGGCTGAATGTTTCCTCTTGTGTGAGAGGGCTCAAATGGGGAAGAAGGATGTCCAAGAAGAATAAATTATCCAACCCAAGAGTGAAGCAAATACAAATAACTTCTTGCCTTTCTGTTTATCTGCTTTTCTTATCAATCTTGACTTGCCTTTATGAGAGAGGGGAGAAAGCATAATAGGAGAAAAAAAAACTCCAAATGCTATTAATTTCCTCTCCTTAGAAACAAAGATAAAGATACTAGGTTGGCTTTGAGTGGACTGAGTTAACACAGTTTGTATTGTTTGTCAGTTTTGGCAATAGAGAGAAAAAATTATTCTCTGAGGTTTCTTTCTGGTATTTTTTTTTTTTAACTATTATCTCTGAAGGGAGGGGACTGCTTTTCTATGATACATTTGAATTACATTTGTTATGTGATTCCTAAACCACTATGGAAAATAATGGATGTTGTTTAAAAATAAAACCCCTAAAACTCAAATCAAGAGCCTAATCCAAAATTCCCTGGCCTAAAAGAAAAGCATATGATTCTTTGCAGTGGTCCCTGGATCAGATTTGCTTGTCATTTGGGAAATATAAAACCTCTCGGCCATATAATTTGCTAAGTTACTGAGATTTATTTACCTATTCTTAAGGCTGATTGCTTTCAGAAAGCCAGGTGTTGTAAATAGTCATGCTGGAATAAATTTAGTGGCAGGGATATTTAGTCCAAATGATCCTTGCAGTCTTGCCTTTTTCTGCCCAAGAGCTCTGGTAAATTTTTGATAGACGTTGTAGAAAGAGATAGACTCTTCTAAATATTTGATTTATCAGGATCCCTGACCTTTCTGTCATTCTCTGTGGCTTGTATTATCTTTGGATATTGAAGCAAATAGAAATGGTTCTCCGAAGACCTGTGCAATTTAACTTTCGTAACCTGTAAAAGAAGCACCAGATGTTACTGGAGTCCCAAGTTCCCAGTCTCTACTTTGGACTTGTCCCTTTCCAGCATGGTTATTAAACTTTGGTTACAGCACTAAATCTTCTTTTTGAAGACAGTGATAGTGTTGTCTGATGCTCTTATGTTCCAGTTTAAAATACCATCTAAGTCAGCTAAATAGATAACACATCAAAGCATGTCAGGAGCTGTAGAGGAAAGGCTGCTGCCTTTTAAAGCAGAAGCATAGCAAGATTACCATATTTATAAGAACAAATGTTTGGAGGATAGGGTTTTGTCCTCAGCTATAGCCTTGGAAGAACTTTATTTTGTGTCATTCAAAACTGGAAAAAAAAAAATCACTAAAATGCACCAATAGAGCAGCCTTTACCTGACTTAGGAAGCCTAATGATCATACAGAGTGTGGCTGTTTTTAAAGCATGTTCATGTTTTCATCCTGGATTAAGGACTGTGCTACTAAGGTGGTGTTATGTGTCTCCTTTGCAACGTTTGTATTTGTTACTGACTTCATAAAACCTCAAATACTCTGAAACCTTCTAAGCATTTAGCTCACCACAATTTCCCAGTAGCAAATTATTGTTAGGTTAGAAATCTGTGAAGGCTTTTTCATTCTTAGGAAGTTGTTTTAGAGCACAAGTTGTCATATATACTTATATGACTTAATAAATTAATCTCAGAAACTTTACTTGCGTATGTTCCAGAAATGGATTTTCAGGAGAATAGTTACCATTGCTTCAGTTGGCAACAAAAGCAGAGATCACGGAATAATTATTCTGTCAATACCAAAGTCTTCCCAGTTAAATAAATCAACCCTTTAATAAATCTTTGCTTTAATTAAATCAAAGTATTTCAGGTTTTAATATCTAACAAAATGCAGGACATCCTTTGTTTTCAGTTATATAAAAATTAAAGATAGATTAAAAAAACCCGCAACAATAAAAAGTAGTAAAAGCCATGTCTGAGTGGTTTCATATGGTAAAAGGAATGAGGAAATTACAAGGAGATTTACTCATGGATGCCCAGTGCTTACAAATGCCATTTCCACAGATCATGGAAATATGGCCATTGGTAGTTTCATTATCTCCTAAAACCAGTATCTGTGGACTATCAGACTTGTGGTACCTGCCGAAAAATATTGCTACTCTTGAACCCCAACAGGCCTCCTTCAAGCAAAAGTATTCTGATGGTTTGCACTAACACTTTGTACAATTTACCTCAGACAGGAATTGATTTTCACATCCCTATGAAGCCCTTTCTCTAGTGAACAGATTTATGTGCTGGACTCTGTAGGAGGCAGATTTACGTGCTGACTGAAAACTTGAAACTGTAAAAGGGAAAATACAGTACAAAGATCTTGGTCTATCCCCTACTGTCTGGGCAATGACCACCAATTAGCTGGGTTTTTTTCCTAAATTGTCCATCTCAAATACTAAACAGAAAACACCCCAAGCTAAACTAAAAAAAAACCCCAAAAACAAAAAAAACAAACCTAAAATGGAATACAAACAAACAAAGCAAGCAGAATTTTCTGTCTGTGTGACTGCAGGTCAACTGTGATACTGCAGAATATAACTTTTGCATAGCTTTCAAGTGTGTTCATGTATTATTTTGAAGAGGCTGCCAAAAAGCAGTGTACCCTCACTTCTCAAATTTTAATTATATATATATACACATGTATCTATATATGCATATATGTATCTTGCTGGCTTATGATCTATGAATAACAAACTGAAGACTTCATGTAGCAAGTCTGAACAATCAACAGAATATGCAAGTATGAGATGGCTTTATTCTGTGCAGTACTTTATGGAATAGCAGTCAACAGTAGTTGCTTGTTTCAACCTCCTTTTAGAGATGTCATAAAAAATACTTGGGGACACTGCTAAATACTTTAGGGCTTGAGTAATGAAAAGGGTAAATTGTGGTCAGCCCAGCTGCACAAGCTGGTCAGACCTTTTCATGTCTTGCTGATGATTCTCAGACACAATTCATCTTTTTCTATTCAGATCGAGGCTTCAAAGCCCAAACCTCAGTCACTTGCAGCAATTTGAACTTATGTCAGATGGTGCTTAAGAACACCTTTTCCATGTTCCTCTCTTTTCTAAAAAAACCCAAACAACAAAACCAAACAAAACCAACAAAATTCTTCAGGATTTCCTTCACAGAAGAGTAAATAAAGGAGAAAAGGTTGAACATTTATTTGATGTCAGCCAGAGTCCCACTCTTTTCTACATTTTTTTGTAATTTGGAATATTTTTGGTTTTATTATAGCCAAAAACTTCTAGGTTGGAGAATATGGTGGAATAACACAAAAATCTTCATANTCCATGTTCCTCTCTATTTCTTTTCTAAAATAAACCCAAACAATCAAACAAAACTAACAAACTTCTTCAGAATTTTCTTTGGATTTTGTTATAGCCAAAAAGTTCTAGGTTGGAGAACATGGTGGAATAACACAAAAATCTTCATAAATTCAGGCCAAGAAAAACACTACATATCAGCTTCTTGAAGCCATTGCTCACATTATTGAATATTACCGATCTTCTGAGCATCTCTTCCTTAATGCAAAGTCAACCACGCTGCCTGAAGAACTTCTGTTGGTCCTGTGTATAGGAATGCTGACACAGCGGAATGCTGACACAGCACCCACATATCCCTGTTTAATGTCTCCACTGAGACGCTAAGCCTGCTCCTTGTTTTGTGTGGTCTGTCGATATGAGCTGAACAACTCAGCAGCTCACTTGAGCTCTGCCTTCGCTCTGCTGCCTTGACAAGCAGTGCTGTGAAAGCAGATTGGTTTAACTTTGCACTAGGAGTTGCCACGCAGACACAGGCAGAAGTTGTGATGGTGATGCACCGACAGCACAGTGTGTCTTGCAGTGCTTAGTGGCTGCTGACAGCTGAAAAGCAGTACTAGACTTTCTATCAAGTGAAATATAAAAGGAGCAGGATTCAGGAGGATCAAAGAAAAGCTCTGAATTGGGGCCAACATCTGTCCAATTACTCATCACAGGGTGTATCAAATAAAACAAGTACATGGTGTGTACTCAAGAACACCAATTTACAAATTAAGAACAGTATGTAGGTTATCAATTATGAAGATAATATTAACACAATAAGCATATTAAAACTCTAAACAGGAAAAAATCCATTACTTTCTGAAGGACCTTTTAATATTTTTTGTGTATGCTTTTTTCCTTGACTCCAGCTGTCCCTGAGTCACTGTATTCTGTAATAAATGGCAGATTCCTACTATATTTTATTGCACAGATGGGTGAATGCTCAATAACACTTTTGCTGAATTTGCTTTTCAACACAAGAAAAGAATTGACAGTGAGAGGTTTTTTACTTATGAAGGACACATGTGTTTTGATGTCTCTGATGGGAAATAGTGCAGATGTGAAATATTTATTCTGTTTATGGCATTCATTCTAAAATCAGAGAAATCCAGCCTGAGCCATGTCAACTCAGACTTTTGTGCTCCTAACATATTTGTCATTTTATTATCTAGATTACTATTCAGCTTGTCAGTATTATTATCTACTTAAACTCCAAAAATCAGTAGATACAGTCTAGTATGTTTAAAACTAAAGCAAATAGACTGTAGTATGAGATGAAAGCTTCTGTCATTTTCTGCGAGCGGTGAAAGCATACTCTAATATTCAGTAAAGCATACCCCATCCCCTTAACGATTCAGGCTCTGTATCTTCATGATCTGATACTGAATTCTTCTCCCTTTAACGCTCTTCATATGGGCACACTTAAGTAGAGTGTTGGAACTTTGAAAATGTTAAGCTTTGGGCAGCTGGCACCTGGAAAACAAACATTGCATTGAGTGCATCAGAAAAGCATCAGATATTGAGAATCCTTGGGGAACAACTCACAGGTTCACAGGTTATTCTGAGTTGGAAGGGACCCACAAGATATCTAGTCCAACTCCCAAGTGAACGCCCACCCAGGGATCAGGCCCATAAGCGTGGGACCATGGGCACCACGCTCCATCCATCCAAGCCTCCCATTGTCTAGACCGTGTCACTGAGTTCCTCATCTAGTCTTTTCTTAAACACCTCCAGGGATAGCAACTCCACCACCTCCCTGGGCAGACCATTCCACTGAGAGATCACTCTCTCTGTGAAAAAGCTCTTCCTAACATCCAGTCTAAACCACCCCTGGCATTGAAGGCTTTGATCTCTTCTCTTGGTGTCGTCAGCCTGAGAGAAGAGATTCACACCCACCTGACTGCAACCTCCCTTCAGGTAGTTGTAAACAGCAATCAGGTCAGTCTTTTCTAGAAGCACAGAGTTGCTTTCTCACAAGCTAAGCAGTGATGTAAAGATGTTTCTTTTTCAGTCCTCTAGTCCATGTGTCTGGTTTTCTATCATACTTTCTTCTTCAGTCTTTCCCTCTGCCATCCCAGCTTTACTCTGTTGATCACATTTTACCTGTTTTGTGTCTTTTACAATTTCTCAGTCTTGTCTCTCTAGGATGAATAAGTACTCCTTATCCTAGTACCTGGTACCAGTGGAGTTCCTCAAATCAAGCAAAAGCATAATTGAGCTGGAAGACTGATACAGCAGCCGACAGGGTGAGTAGTTCACTTAAATTGCAATAAGTAGACAGCTCATAGCTAGAAGACAGGAAATCTGTTATAAGACAATTATAAACTTGGACACTTTGTAATAATGGCGCAAGGATAATTGAGTGCACTTTTCCATGAGAAAAAAGGATGATGATACGTATTAGCATTACTAACTGCAGGGAATCGGTTTGTCTTTTTCACATTTGAGCTGACAAATCAGTAGAGTAATGCAAGTGTTTGCTGTTGGGTCAGATGTGGAAGGCAAGTCTTATTAGCTTAAGGGGACAACATCTAACACTATGTCACAAAAAAAAAAAACCATAGCTTTGCAAAGTTACTTTTCCATATACCAAAAGGTGATATCAGTATATGACAGGATACTTGCAGCATTTGGATTATCAAATGCAAACTGATCAAACATAAAACAAAAAAATGTGGGAAAACTACAGCATTTACAGTCTGTGATGGGAATCTCAGGAGAGGTTTTGCAGGAGCTCTGTATCCCTGAGAAGTCTTCAGTCTTACAGTCTGCTTTTGCAGACTTAGAAATGATTGATCTAGATAGGCCTCCTTTTGAGAATGGGATCTAGGTTTACCTGTGGACAATTCAGAAAAAGATAGAATAGGAGATCCTACTTTTTCAGGTTCTTTGATATGATTCTGTTACACTTAACAGGAATCTTGCTGTTGTATGTAATAAAATAAGTTCACATTGGGATGAAATTTGCTTCAAGTTCCAGCTTGTAGCTATTTTGGTCTTCTGGTCTTTGGCTTTCTGGGGGGAAAAAAAAAGGTGGGAGTGAAGGATGGTGGTGCTATGAATCAGTTAAAAGGTTCCTTTATTTCCCATAAGCAAAATTAAGGATAAAGGAGACCAGATGCTGGATTTCAAATTGATAAAAGGTTTTTTATTAATTATAAAGCTGAACAGGTAGGAAAAGAAGAGGCTAAGACAGAAAAATGTTGGACAAAAAAGCTGAGATTACTTAAAAAGCATAGGAAAGGTTACCAAACCACCAACTTTCTACTTGATACAGTCAGCCCTCTTCCACTTCACACCCCAGAGAGAGCAGTTTCACATCTTCGCGGCATCATTTTTCACCAATTAAAGAGGACCATTTCAGGACTGCGCCTGTATGACCTGACAGCCATGAATAGTCAAATTAGACAGTGATGAATAGTCAAATTAGACAGTGATGAATATTCAAATCAAATCCCACGCCGTGCTGCACAGACCATGAGCATACTGCTCTGCCCAAGGTGAGCTGCACTGGCCCCATTCTGCCCCTCTGCTCCGAGGAGGAACAAGACCAGCAGTACCATGGTACTCAAGGGTCAACTGTATATGTGTCTGTAGTATGTAGGAGACAGGAAGCAATCCATTCCCCTCCCCCCAGCTGCTGGATACAGCATGGTTATGTGTCTTTCTGGTGTCTGCATTGCCAGGCAGTGCTAGTATTTAGTTTGGAGAGAGAGAGGGAGGTTTCTGTCTTGCCTTGATCCAAATCTCCCGCGTGGGGTTGGAGTCTGCTCTGCGCCTTGCATCTGTCCCCTGGCAGTGTGAGTCAGGCGGGATTCAAAGCTCCCTCTGCAGTGTGGGCTCCCACAGCAACTCTGGACTCAGGCTTCGGAGGAATGCAGGGTAGAGGGGCTTCATGACTGATGTGAGGATTGGCTGCTTGGTTCCCTGCTTTCTTTATAGGGCTTGTTGCAGGCTCACTCCAGCACTTTGGCAAGTATGTAGCTGCTTTCAGGTGGTTTAAGAGATAGGCAAGACATAAAAAATAACGATGCAATTTTTGCAGCTCTTTACAACTTATCGGATATGACAGGTGGTGGTATATAATCATCTTAGTGTTTTGCTTCATGGGGGTTTATTTTACATTTCACATGTCGATGGGCCTGCAAAGGCTGTACACAAAGAAGTTCTCATGTAAAATGAGACATTTACAAACTTTGATTGCAAGTCAGCTAGTTGCCAAACTTGGATCTACTTCCACAGCATTTCATCTCATATTGGCCATTCTATATATTGGGGAGTATTTCTGTTTCAACTTTTAATCTAGGTAAAGAAATACATTACAGCTGTTCATAAATGATTCTATTTGTATTATTTTGGTTGCCAAGAATTTTTATTAGAAAAAACAGAAGAGTTATGAAGATAAGAGCTTATGTGTTAGGTTTATTTATGCTTATCCCTTAGGAGGTTTCCTACTTCTTAGCGAAATGCATTTTGTCAGAGGTCTAAGCACTGACCCTATTCTGTCTCAAGCCTGGTTAGAACTTCAGTGAGCTTTCCTCCAGGTTATACTGTCTCTGCTGACATAGAGCAATCCTTTATGTAGTTTAATCCTAATGTCTCATGCAGTTGAAATCAAGGATTCTTTGATTGTTGTTATTTTAAAAAAATGCAATGATTTTTCATTTAAAAATAGTGTCAAAAGAAGTGCTATATTCTTTAGGCAGTTAAGAATGTAGTCACGACAAGGTTTATCTTTCCTGGAACGTGATTCTATGGAGTTACGATTCTCTAACAACTCTTCAAAAGCCATTTGAAATGAGATCTATGTGAGCAGTAGGTGTTTGCTGAATTACTGTTGGCTTAGGGACTCCTAGGAAAATCCTGTTCACAGGAACAAGTATTACTTGAGTGCATGTAAGCTCTAGTGTTCATCTGAAAGAATATCTATTGTAAATAAAACCTAGATGATGTAATTTTTCTTTCTTCTATTTTTTTT
>WEKX01026070.1:0-29646 GCA_013390025.1 Pitta sordida
GTCTGCAGCCACCCCACACCAGGAAAAGACCCTTTTCTTCTCGGCCGGGGACACTGGTACGGGGAGCTGCCTGTGCCACTGTCCCGGTGGCCTAGAGCAGCCCGGAGGTGGAGGGGAAGGAGCCGGGGCAGCCTGGAGCAACCCCAAGGGGAAGGGGAGGGGAGCTGGCGCCAGCGCAGCCCAGAGTGGAGGGGCAGAGCAGCGCGCCTGTGGTCTGTGCAGCATGGCATGGGGGTTGATTTGAATATTCATGACTGCCTAATTGAATATTCATGCATGCCAGGTCATGCATGCGCAGTTGCAAAAAGGGGCCTCCTTGATCGCTGAAAAATCATGCCGCTAAGATGTGGAGCTGCAATATGGGGGGTGCAAAGTGGAAGAGGACCAACTGTATCGTCTTCTTGGGACATAGAATGCTTATGGTGGTAATTACAGAAAATTGCTAAACATCAGTGGTGTTAAATATCTGAATTCTAAAATGTATCAGAGAGTCTTGAAATTGTTGAATATTTTCCAAGGACTCTTACTCACAGTGAATATTCCAAAGTTCCTTTGCTCTCAGATTAGAGTGGACAGAAGACACTTCAGAGTTTATTATGTATATACAGAAGTACTTGTCTCCTGCAAGCCATTCTCTGAAATCTGCTTTTTCAGCAGCCCGAAGCATGCTATGGTATTATTACTCATAGGTTATGGATGTGCATTAGACTAGACTTGAGTACTATTTGGTTTAAAAAGTTAAGTGCATAAGCTTGGTGGACCTGAGGCTCTTTTCAAGCAAGACTCATAATTTCTCTCTTCTGAACAAGGTCAAGACTGCAGTTTCTGACACGTAACAGCAGTTACCTCTGGCTACACCTAGCAGTTATATGATATAAACAGATTCTATGATTCATGCATATCAATTTTAAGCTAGTAAGTTGTGGATGAAGCCAATTCTAAATGTCTTCTGATTCACATAGGAAAAAATTGAGCACTGGCAATAGAAAATCCTTACTCTCTTTGTTGGATGTTAAGTGTCTGAAGTACTCATTTGGTCAAACTAGAACCTAAAACGTTAGCTAAATCATTGTATCCAGGAAAAGTTCTTTCTGGTGGAGCAGTTTGGTCTGTTTTGGTACCTGGAACGAAAACTTGCCATCAGAATGCATATCAAGAAAGCAAATTTGTAATCTCAAATTCAGCAAACAGTATAAAATCCAGAGCAGTTACACTATTGGCACAGTGGTGCTTGTTTGTAAATTTAATGCAAAGCGTGTGCCAGCGTGGAATTCATTCTCCTCTTTGTATTTCAGTTTTGTGCCATAGTGACTGATTTAAAAAGTTGTCTTTAAAGTCTTGGTGCTTCATAGCATCTGTGGAGAACAGGAGTATGGGTAGGCACAGTAAAGGTCAAGTTTACCTTCACAGGAGCCTGTCCTATGATGAATGATTATTCGACAAATGTCATTTGCAACTTTTATGAAAATGTATCAGTGTCTTTTTCTGGTAAGGAGCAGCTGTGCTTACTGTGCTCAGAGCTGAAGGAGTTTTGCTGTAGAACTGCAGGAAGAGCTGAATGTTCCTGCATGGTACTTTCACCTGAGCGACAGGTCAGAAAGAATAGCCATCTTCCTGGTGGCTCTTTGTGTATGGAAACAATAAACAAGCAATCCATCTGTTTCTTTCCTTAAGGCATTGATGCTGACATGTAATGTTTTATAAACCAGTTACTTCCAGGTATAATTTTTTTGCATTGAGCTTCGTAGAGTAAGATTTCCTTACTACAGAAATACCGAACATACAAGGAAAAGGAGTGAAAGGCAGTTTGTGCTTTGCATTAGTACATCTAAAGTGAACAAAGCCGTCCATTGTGTTGCTTTTGTGTCACTGTTGTTAGATATTAATTTGATAAGGACAGACTGGAAAAAACGTTGAAACTTTTTTCCCCCTCACTGCTCTATCATACATTATAATGTTTATTGTTGAGATTAAGTACTCTCTATTCAGGCAGTAACAAGTTTCATAGTGGAACAAAAGTAGGCAGCACTCACGAAATTCATTTTTACAAAAAGTATGAACAGAAAGATATGAAAACTATTGATTATGTTGTCTGTGGTGACATACAAACAAAGTGATAACTGTTCACATCTATAAAAGTAGAAGAATGGCAATGTCAGATTGTGCAAAGATTAACATAAGAATCTGACGTCTTTGTTGAAAATTTATAATTACATTTGACGCTTTGGTAGAGATTGGAATGAGGGTGGAATCTTGTCAAATAATTATTTTTTTTATTGTTCATATCATTACCAACTACTTAACCCATTGATTTTCAATGATTAGTACTATGGGTAAATGTGACTGTTGTAATATGTTGTTCTGTGTTTTATACTGGTTCTGAGCATCTGTTTCAGAAGGTAGCTGCTTAAGCTTAATTTTATTCTGCAGAAATTGTTTTAAGTAGCGTCATATAGACATTGCTCTCCAGGGAAAGTTTTGGGAAAATAGCTGATTTGTGTCTCCTCTGTCTTTCCTGAAGAAAATTAGAGCTCTAAGTATCAGCAAGTTGAAGAAATATAAACGATTTATCCATGACATCTGAGGTCTGGTTTCAAGGTACCATCATCACCTTAATTTCCTATTACAGTCATGCGTAGCTGCATTGCAACTTCTCCATTGCAACCTCTCTGGTTCGCGAGAAATTTTCCCCGTGAATGTGCCTCAGTGATTCACGGAGCTTCCTGGTTGACGCATGCGCAGTGTCTCTGCTTCACCAAGGGGCAGCGCCGGTGCTCCCTGTGTGGCGGGACTGGCCCAGCCCCGTGGGGAGGGTGCCCGGTGACTTCTGCTCCCGTGGCATTTACAGGCCCATAACTGTGTGTCTGTGTGCCCAGCCCCTACCACGGAAGGCTTACCCTCCCTTATGAATGCTGCAAAGGTTATAGAACTGCAGGACTACAATAAACCCCATGGTGAGTCAGAGGCACTGCGTGCCCTCCCTATGGGGCTGGGCCACGCCACCGCCGCAGCTGCTGCACCACGAGGAGGCTTCTGTTCCCCCATGTATGTGTCGTACTAAAGGGAAACTCCAACACTGACGCCATGCCCCACCATAAGGGGCCCCAGGTGTCACAGTGTTGCAAAGTTAAGGTTTCCCAGGCTCCAAGAGTGTCGACCAGAGCCTGTGGATCCCCCTTTCCTGCCATGGCCATGGAGCTTCCCCAGCGTGGAGGCAGTGCCAGCATGAGCGGTGGCAGCAGCACAGCGGCAGCTGAAGAAGTGGCAGCATAGCTGAAGAGAAGCCCAGGGATTTTCCAGGGGTCTCCTCAGGCAGAGAGGGCTCTGAAATGGTTCCCTTTGCTCCCCTGTGCTGTGAGAGCCTGTGGAGAAGAGCAGAAAACACTCCCCAGTGCTCTGGAGTGGTGGGTGGTGGAACGATGGGTGTGGCCTGTATGCATATTAATGACTCGCGCGCGTTTGCGAATCAGATGTTTCGGGAGACCCGTTCCTTGCGAATTAGGAGGTGTAACTGTATTTGTAGAAGTTTTTGATACCACTCTGCCGGCTTTGGTTTCTTGCTAGACTCCTGACAGGGTTGAACCGTAGACATTGATGAAGAAGCAATGCAGGGACAGGAGTAAAGTGGAAATCCTTGATTTTCTTAGTGAGATCAAGCTCAAATAAGTACCAAATCTTCAAACTTTCCTGTAAATGAAGCCATGTCATTGATACAGATGCATAAAGATACAGTAATCCCTTGAATATTGTGTGGGGTCAGTTCCAGAAAGATGTAGTAAGCAAAATCCACTAAGTAGCCAGGGAAATCCCACACACACACACACCCCCCGGTATATTGAAGCCACGGATGGTGAGCTGTGAAGCAGCAAGGGATTACTGTATATCAAAAGCTTGAGACAGAGACTTTCCATGTTTGCTTTGAAGTATGTGTGCTGCATTTTACTTTGACATTGACTAATAATTTTGATTCCCTAAAATGAGGTTATTTTATTACACAGTTTCAGAATGTTCTTGTTTGGCTGTTTAAAAGTAGAATTATGTTTATTTAGCATAAGGAAGGGATTTAAACTGAGAACTAAGTAGGTGATTTTGAGAGATCCAACTCCACTTTCTTACAAAAGC
Source organism: Pitta sordida (assembly GCA_013390025.1). Taxonomy (NCBI): domain Eukaryota; kingdom Metazoa; phylum Chordata; class Aves; order Passeriformes; family Pittidae; genus Pitta; species Pitta sordida. The sequence continues at coordinate 4,123 of WEKX01026070.1, forward strand.
ACTAAAACATGAGCTCAAATGCTGATTTTAAAAGGAGTTCTTTTTCATTTGTCTTTGTGTCTCTGATATATCAAAGTTATTCAGTGATAGTCTGTCATAGGTTGGCATAGTCTAATCCAGAAAATCATGGTTTTAGTGTATAAATTAGCACACAAGTTAACACTGTTAAATACATTATGACAGCTTTAGTATGTATTTTTCTTATTCTCTCTGTTTTCAAGGACACAAGTTGAATAGGAAAAGAATCAAGTACGTATAGGGTAAAAAAGAGCAGGGAACATTTTTCATAATTAATATTCTGTTACAGAGCTCATTCCTGTTCAAAAGCCTTTCTACATACAGGGTTGTAGGCGTTATTAAGATCAGACTGACTTCAAAATTTGGGATTCAGGGGCACTCAATGTGAAATTAAAGGGCTGAAGAATGATCTTACCCTCTAAGATGTGTTCTATTCCTAATGCATTTACGTGTTTCCTCTGCAAAGTGTAAAATAGCTAATTTCTTAAATGATTGTTAGATAGTTAAATGATAGTATCTGGGATGCTCTGCCCGAGCTGCCCACCCCGCTTCCCTGGCAGCAGGGCCGTCAGACCTGCCCTGCTGTGTCCGCTGGCCCACCACTGTGCAGGGGCTAGGCACGTGCTGAGTGCCAGGTTTAAACCAATTTTGCTGATGGTGCTGAAAGCTGTGGAGTTGCCATGACTACCCAGGGGGGTGGGTGCAGGGTGCCCACAGGCACTGGGAGCCTCTGACACACACGCCAACGCACAGCAGGGCAGGGCCGACGCCTCTGGCACCAGGGGAGTCGGGCAGGTGGCTCGGGCAGGCTCATCCCAGTGCCAGTGTTCATGGCTGAGTGGCAAAGAGGGTTTTTTCCCAGTGCGAGGCGCCCACAGGTGCCGGGAGCCTCCAACACACATACTGACACACAGCGGGCACAGCCAACACACCGGTGGAGTGCGCTGGAGTGGGCTGAGGAGGGCAGCACTGTGGGTGGGGCCTGTGTTTACATATTCACAACTGTCAGTGCATGCGCAGTCACAAATGCACCACAAAACAGAGTGCCATCTTCATGGAGAAAAGACCGCACGAAGACGTGAAACCGCGAGAGTAGAACCACGAAGTAGCAAGGGTTTACTGTATATCATAGACTTCTAGAATAATTCAGGTTGGAATGAACTCCCAGGAATTTGTTAAAGCAAATTTGAAGTTTCCGCAGTTGTTTTCTATTAAGTCATTTTGAAGATTTCTAACAATGTTCTGATGTTGTACACCTATAATTAAAATTCTTTTTCCATGTGAAATTTTGTCAACTATTTTAAGACTCACGTGAATTTCAAAAACATTTTGATTTATACAATTTTCAATACAATTTTTGAGGTGAACTGATATAAATCTTTCTTGATTTTCCCTATACACCTCAACATTTCAAGGATAACCAAATTGAATTAAAACAGACAAATTAATTTGGGCACTAACATATAGGAGAGACATTGGTTTAAGGGGTTAGGCCTGTCTTCCAAAACTGACATTGCCAGGTTGGAAATATCTTCTTGAATGTAACATTCTTTCAATGAAGTAAAAGTTTTGGAGATTTACATGTTTCCAAAGAAGTCACTTGTTTACAATTTACCAGTGACTTTCTTAGTTGTTAGTTGCATTCTTTATTGTTGTTCCTAATTGATTTTGAACTATAAATGCTCATTTACATGGCAGTTTTTGAAAGACATTTGTTTGCCATACAGTAAGCTCAAAATAGCGCCTATGTTTCTATTGTTGCAGCAAAAATGTGTAACATGGCACAGGATTTTTAAAGTCAGTAGCACGTCATCCTACTATCAAAAATCACATCACAATACCTGTGTGTGAACAGCCTTCTCCAGTATTTCCTGAGTTCCACATTGCCAGACATTGGTGTTTTCATTGACATATCTGAGCTATGTCACATTAGTATACAGTGCTGAACACATACGTGGAATGGACCAGAACCTTGTTCAACTTGGATACATATTTATGAGGACTGAGAAGGTCCGTGGATATGTTATACAGTCGGGTCTCCTATACCACGGTACCGCGGGTCTTGCCCCCATCCGCAAAGCCCTCCTTCCACGTAGAATGGCATCTCATTAATATGCAAATTTGCCCCACACCCTCACATGACCCCACAGTGCTCCAGCACTGTTTTGGCACTGCCTTGCTCTGTGTTGGTGTTTGTGTCGGAGTTTCCCAGTGCCCATGGCCACCGCCCCAGACCGGGAAAAAACCCTTTTCCACTTGGCCGGGGATACTGGTGTGGGGGAGCCGCCTGTGCCAGTGTCCTGGTGTCTCACCGAGTGAGTAGACCTGGTCTCGCCATACTCGGGGTAGACAAGTATGTCTCGGAGAGTCACTCGAGAAAGTCTCCGACACCACGTCTAACCAGAAAGTGTTATTCGAGGGAATACTGTTTCTCCAAGATGGCTTGTCACCCATTCTTAGGGAACACATAAATATTTGGTCACTAAGTTTCGAGGATTTTCGGTTTTCAAAATCATTGAGAACTCAGAGTTATTCTGCAGCAAGGTTAGTTCTCTGTCATAGGCTGACCACAGAATCACAGAATATTATGAGTTGGAAGGGACCCACAAGGATCATCTAGTCCAACTCACCACCTAACACCTAACCTGATCTTTTATTGATCTGAAATTGTTTTTTAAAAATACCTAATTTTTAATTAAATGGAAAAAAATGAACTCTCATATTTCCTATATCTGGAGTGTGATTTTCTCTGAAGATAGATAACGTGACGAGAGTCAGTTTCAGGTAGAAAGTCTGGAAAATATTCAGTAGAAAATTCAAACTTATTTAGAGTGTTCAAGCATCTTGAATAGCCCCTACTAATTTGCAGCCATACTAAAACCTTCTACTCCCCAGATAATACGACATTACCAAAAATAATGTCTTTACAGAAAATAATGTCTTAGCAGGGAAGTTTCCCCTCAGATTATAAGATCTGGAATAAAAGACTAACACTACTCTCCCTGGTTACACTAAGAATCCTGCTATTAAAAGTGAATTGCTGATATGTGAGCTTGTAAGTTCATTAGAAACAGGAAGTCAATGTAGGCATTATTTGGCTCTAAAAAAACTAAGTATTTACCCCTCCCCTTTGAATTTGAAGCAAGTTCTCATTCAGACTATAGTAATGTGAAACACGTACATAGTTCATTGTATTCAAAGTGTTCTACATGCAAATTAGTATTACCCAAACTTAATTTAAATTAAGATATCTCTGTTTAGAGCTTAGCAGCTGTCCACATTTCAATTGTATTAATAATTATTAGAATTAGCATATATCCTGACCCTCATTTATTTTGTGTTCAGTCTTTCTATAATGAAAATTAAAAGGGCAAGAAATAACATTAATGTTCTTTTAAATAATTAATTTTAATGTGTGGAAGTGTAAGCAATAAATGCTTTACTGTAAATCCTGATGTGGTAATTAATCCAAGTGATTAGGACCTAATTTCATGTTCATAGTAAATGCTGTATTTGCTGTGAAAGACATTTTTTTGGAATTGTGGTTCTGAGACTAGAGTTGTGAGAAGAGTGATATTTGAAAAAAAAATCTTTAATACACTCTTAATTTGGTAAGCTAGAAACTGAAAGAAAAACATCTTTTATTATTTTGCACATTATGTTTTTAGCTCTTATGAGATTTTTATTTTGGTATACACTTAATTTTATACAATAGTGGTGCTTAAACATGAAATTAAATCTATCATAAGGATATCCAGGTAGTTTAAAATCAGCTAGGAAATACCTTGAGAGCAGGAGAGGTATTTGTTTTATTAATCATTTATATCTTAATTTGCAAATAGTGGAAGTCATGTTACTCAGTAAAACTGGTCATTCCTTTAATGCAAAGAATAAATCATCTTGTGAACGGTGTTGGTTTCAGGTGCCCTAGTTGTGCTTTGGTTAGCCCTTTCAAACAGCAAGTAAATTCAGATCTCCACTGAAGCTTTGGAGTTGCTCCAGATTTTCACTTGATGGAGGGGTTTTTTGCTTGGGATTTTTGGTTTTGGTTTTTTGAAGAGGGTGATTTTTTTTTTCCCCAGCAAAATTGTATTTTGTAAATATATTGTGTTCTTCTGTGGCTCTGCCTTGTACATAGTCTGCCTTGTTTAAACAGACTCAGTTACAGGATGAGTTAGCATTGGAATAGTTCAGTAAGCTTCAGAAATCTTTCGAGTTACCTCTTGATCATTCTTTTTTTCTCTTCATACCTACCAGCCTACCGAATTAGTGTAGTCTTTCTGATGATATGATCTTTATTCGTGAAATAATATGCTCTTTCTTTGGGGCTCTTGAAATATGTTCTAACGATGATGGTAATGACTTTGATTAATATTTAATCCCCATGCTGCTATGTTCTTATAATTTACAAGATCTCAAAGGTAGTTGGGAAAGGGAAGAAAGGTTTCTGCTGAAGTGCTTCAATATTGGAGTGCTTAGGGAGAAACACACCTGTATTTGATCATACCTTGTATGCTTTCTAACCTGAATTTAAGTCAAATGTTTTGTAGCATGACCATATTATTGACAGGGAAATCTGTAAGATACAGATGTCATGCTGGAGTTAACTTATTTTTGAAGGCACTGGAATTAATCTTGTATTTGCTTTCATTATGTAATGGTTGCATTCCTCTACATCACCTGGGCATCCTGACACTGAGAGCACAGGTACAGCAGTGTGTACTAGTACAGAGCAAGAGCTTGGTGAGGATTTCCTCCTCCTTTTTGGGAGAGAGAGGAAACCACTGTTTATAAATACATCAGAGCAAGCCCAAATTAGTTTCCCCTGCATTCCAAAACTCACAATACTTGTGTGCATATTACTTAATCCAAAAGTTTCTTGTGTGTACACAGCAGAATTTTTATGATTTTCAGGCCATGGAATATTAAGAACAAAATTGCTAAATAAGCAGCACTGGTATGCAAGCTTTGGATAGTTGACAAGACTTTGTTACAACCATATCAAATAATGTGCATTTTTACAAGATCTTTTGACACTCTGTCAATCAGTGGTGGTTATCTACTGATACACCAATGATCAGTCATTGTATCACTCTTTGAGTGTTTAACCTGGATTTATAAAACAATCCATTGTGCTTATATAAGCACATTTAATTAAGCAGATAGTTCTATTTGTTCTCTTCTTGTTCAAGGCTATTTAAATAAGCAAGAAATATGCTTGTTTTAAGTATTTGCTTAGAAAGCTTTCGCACTGAGAATTAACTATCTAGAGAATTAGAAATTCTGTATGCATTTGTAGTTATATGGATTCTCCCGATTTACTAATATACTGTAAACATTACGTACACACCAAACGTGAATGAATTCAACATATGGTTGATGTTTACATAATTGATGAGATGCCACATTGTATTAATGGGACTAACCATATACAGGAAAGCAAATGTTGCACAATCATCAAGGGCCTAAATTAACTATACATTATTCTCTGCTTCCTCAAGTATTTATTTACCAAGACAAGGATCCTGGGATTGTGCTCAAAAATGTGGAAACTGAGATTGAACACCAGTTCTCTCATTGTTCCAACAGCATCAATAATATTGTTGCCAATTTTTAGACTTTTGGATATTGTCTCATTAAACAATAATGGGTATGTCTGAGCCTAGTTTTTGGTCTAAACACAACGTTATCCTCATGCTGATATGAGTCAGACAAACCTAATAAAGAGTTATTTTAGAAGGATGAAAGGTGAAAGAAATTATTTCTCGCTTTAATCGGCAATTTAAAAAAATTTAGATGCATTGCTTTCTCAGTAAGGATTAAATTGATTTTCAATGAAGAAAGCGTGTGGCAAAGTGGTTCTGGGATACTAGGAGAAATGAAGTGGCTTGCTCTTTATCATAGCTTATTTGATTTTCACCTTATATTTTATTGATGGTAATACCCTATACTCTATAATACCTTTCAACACAGAATTTCGGTTGTTTTAGTAATGTTAAGTAATTAAACCTCCCACTGGTTCTGCCATTGGAGGTGTATTTATCATTATAACTATTTTACAAGTGGATAAACAGAGGCAAAAGAGGTTGAATTATTAATCAAAGTATAAAATCTCTAGGCTCCTGTCTCCCAGATGATGTTTAGTACTTCCTCCAAAATTTTGTTATAAATTCAGTGTAATTAAATATATACGTCTCACTCCCTGAGCTTAATAAACTCATGTAAAACTGTATGATGAACTTGAGAGAACATATAGAGATGTTTTTGCTTCCTTACAGAGGGGCAGACTTTGGGGAGCTGAGTCAAATCGTATTCTTAAGCTCATTTTGGCAAGATTAATTAAGATCTTAACATTGTAGTTTTCAGGGAGGTATGAGAATTTTTTCATTTAGGATGATACTTCCCTACACTAAAACTGGGTATGTTACTGTCCTCTCTGCTTCATTGTTAAATTTCTTAGAATCTGTGAGTATACAGCTCATAGGTCAAGTCACACAATTATTTTGTTCTAAATATATGTTGGGAGAACTCTTGGAGAGTGCTTCATTTAATCAATAGTAATCAGGATTGAAAACTATTTCCAAATTGATTAACATGAAAAATAATTTACTAATATATGCACAAGATAATCGCTTTCCTTAACATGTAGTGCCAAATAGTGGAGGTTTTCTGCTACTGATAGATACTAATATGGCAGCAATCAGAGTTCACTTTAGCAACAAAGAAGCTGTTCAAGTCTGAAAGCAATCCTCTCCTTCTGACATGTTGGCACCATCACAGAGGAAAATGTCACGGTCAACATAAGCACATTTACTGACAGTTAAGGTTTTTTCTGTGTTTCTGAAAACTGTTTGAAACTTGGCTTTTATCAAAAACAGAAACACTGGCCACTCAGAATGATAAAACAATAGTTTATGGCTTAGTCATTTTCCAGTTATAAAGCAATACTTTCATAAAAATAAACAATGCATACAGGAACAAGCCAAAACAATTACTCAGAGAAATTGTTGCATTCTTGCTGTCCTTGCTTTGTGATTTAAAACAACTGTCTCCAGTAGGAACTGGATAAAAAGCAGTGGGTTTTGTTTCATTAAGTAACTGCTTGCTGATCACTGTGAGATAAAATATAGTTCCAAAATGCAATTGATGCTGTGTAGGTACTTTCTAAGTTCCTGAATTACCTATTACAGGAAGAATAGGTACATAGATTAAAATAAAGTTCATGTATTTCACTGAGTTACAGACTGAATATTTCCCAAGTGGATAGTTATGAAAAGCTTTTGTCCTTCCTAGAGAAAATGAAATGTTACTTTAAACACAAGCATCTTTATTAGTAAAGGTCATGTTGATTATTTAATTGGCGGTGGGGAGGGTGTATAATTATTTCTGGAGGATTTTTTCCTCCATATTGTGAGTATTTTTATATCTGTATCACCATTACTATTTTGTCATATCTCAGTAAGGAAAATAGTTTACTAATAATTTCAGGCGGGATCAGTTTCCAAGTGTAAACACTGAAAATTCAGAGATCCAAGAGGTAAGGGGATCAATAAATCTGCTAGCTTGACAGTGTTGCACATTCCAAGTATTGTGCTCAGATGTTTAAATGTTAAAGGTAGTTTTTAAATTGTTCCCTGCTCTTTTAAACTCACATAAGTACTAAGACAGATGAAGAGCTTTTGCTCTAACATTCCAAGAAGATACCTTCTGGTTCCTGTTCTGAAGGAAGATGATTTCATTGCCGTGTCTCACGGTGGGTGGGACATGGACTGTACTCCATCTGTGCTCTGGCAGTTCAGAGGCTGGAATATGAAAGTCTTTCAGCCTCTTCTGGTTGTAAGGGCACCTGGAAGCCTTGTGTAAGTTCTTCTCTCTGGAGCAGTTACCTAGTGCATCATTCTCCATCCCAAGAATTGCCATGTGTTGCAGCTTCACTCTTTCCAAGCCCTGGTATTTCTACTAGACTGAAACAGATGAGAGTGATGGCAGAACAGAGCTGAGGATATTCTCTTCTGCCCAAGTGCGTGGCTCGAAGTTCAGAATATAGGAAATTTAACGAGGTCCAAAAGCTCTAACTTGGTTTTGTCTGTCATGTAATGGAGCAAGTTCTTTTGGCACCTCAGCAGTCTCACTCTTTCACTGGCACTGCCGGCACAATATGAAGTTATATGATTTCTGTGGGGCTTTACTGAATCACAGTATTTATCAGGACTGTCACTACGTAACTCTCAAACTTTCTATATGCCTGAAATATTCCACCTTTTAGATGGATGAGAGTGTGATGTCATCATAATTGCATTTTTATGTTAATGCTTGCTATAAAATAATTTTGGATTAAATAATGTGTTCCTTTCATGTTGGCAGAATATAATTTGTCTGAAATGGCAGCAGGCTGTTGTATATATTTTCCTGAAAGTTAAATATTTTGATTCACACTCAAAATTTATTGATTTTACATTGTTACCAAATGGCATTCCAAAATCAGCTCAGGATACTATGGTTCAAAATCCTGTCATTCGTATCATAAAGTTATTTTCGTGTAATCCACTCTCTAAATAGGAGTGACAAGGAAAGGGAAGAGCTAGAAAGAAGAGAGGGCAAATGCATTTTAGCAGGTAGTAGATTTGAAAGCAATCCTAATTTTTATTATCTCTGTATGTTTTAAAGGCAGCATTGCTTCTATGCTGTTAAACAATAATAAATCCCAAATTGCAAAGCTGTTTGTTATCATCTTGCCCTGAATTTGTTTGGCAATACAGACTTGGAAGTATGTGCAATATGTAATGTGTGTAATCCAGACTAATTTAGTGTAGTGCGAATTCAGCGTAAGCAAGGCTTCTCAGTTTGGACAATACACCTTATACAGAGCTACTTTCACCAAAGCCAGAGTTGTGCTGGCTTGATGAGGTCACCTCTTCAACACTCTCTGATTCTGTGCTGCTGACACTTTTGACACCCTTAATTTGCTACTCTCACATCAGCTATAGCTAGTGCTGTAAGAGTTTAGTGTAGTCAGAAGAAACCTTTTGGGTCTGTGTGTGACAAAATGAGACATGCCTTATAAATACAGGGTAATTGTGTGTAAACTCACCAAATTCTTCCAGTAATACCAGTGCCTAAAAACAAAACCGAAAACCCCCTTGACTGTAGTAAAGACTATCCAGTACTCACAGTACCCTGACATATTTTAAAAGCTGCATCAAAGAATTCCTGAATATTGTAAAATTGAGATTAATATGATCATCTCTATTGACTTTGTCCATTGCTGCCATGGACACCTTGGAATTGAATTTTAAAAACTCCTTAATTACAAACAAACGACTGCATCTCCCATAGCCATGTGTCTGCAATACAATAACGTGTTTGTCTTATTTCTTATTTTTGGTTGATTTTTATCCCACAAGGAAAATTGCTTTCGCTCCACTAAAGGACTGTATTTAAATTTACAAGGGCTGCTTTACAGTGCTTAAGAACAGTATTGCTGTTGTGCACATGTACATACCAATATGCATATACATAATTCAGTCTACCATTCTGTTTTCCTGGGGTATGTATTGGTTCAGCTCTCTGGCTTGTGGTACAGTGGTACCTTCCTCCTGGCATAGAAAAGACACTCATTACATTTTGAGCAGCAGAAAATTGTGGCACATCATGAAGCAGTAGCATCTGGTATGCTCAGTCTCAATCAGTGTGCGCCAAGGGAATGCTGCATACTGCCTGTATGTCTGATAGCCTTTAATGTTTAATAGGTTTTCTTAGTACAGCACTGCTGGCTTTCACTTTCTGTGACTGCACTGCCCAATTATCACATGTCCTTCTGTAATAGAAACATCAAGGTTGGAAGAGGTCTTTCAGATCATCATCAACCACTGTACTACAACCACTGTAACCACTGTACACTGTACAAGCACTACCACTGTAACCCCTAAACCACATCACCCAGCACCAAATCCAGATGCCTCCTGATCACCACCAGGAATGGTGACTCCACCACCTCCCTGGGCAACCTATTCCAATGCCTGACCAAGCTAACAGTGGAAAAATTTTCTAATGTCTGATCTGAATCGCTCCTGTCTCAGCTTTAGGCCATTTCCTCTTGTCCTCTCCCTGCAGGCACAGTAGAAGAGACAGGTCCCCACCTCACTGCAACCTCCTTTCAGGTGGTTGTAGAGCCACGATCCTGCCCAGAGCCTCCTTTTCTCAAGAACAAGCAAACAAATCCAGCTCACTCAACTGTTCATCATAAGACGTGTTTTCTAGACCTTTCACAAGCCTTGTTGCCCTTCACTGGACACACCCCAGTGCTTCACACAAAGAAGCAATGTCCTTTTGAAGGTGGGGGGCCCAGAACTAGACACAGTACTCAAGGTGCCACCTCACCAGTACGGAGGGACACTCACTTCCCTGGTTCTGCTGGCCACACTATTGCTGATACAGGCCAGGATGTCATTGGCCGCCTTGGACACCTGGGCACACTGCTGGCTCATACTGAGCTGGCTGTCAACCAGCACCCCCTTCTTTCACAACAATAGATACATACAGTGTGATTTAACTCTCCTGTGCAACATCAGTTTTCCAGGCTGTTGGACTTTGTGTAATAACTGTCTCATCCTTTGTTTATAGGGTTTGATGGGCATTAGCTTGGGAGTAGGACTTCATGATCCTTGTAGATCCTTTCCAACTCACATTATTCTGTTTGATTCTGTGATTTTCCTCGTGGTTGTTTTGAAGTACCTCTGGGTTTTGAGAGTAAATATGTTTCTAGAATTCTCTGAAATAGACTAAAGTGTGTAGGTGGATATAAAACACCTTCTGAGGAGACGCTTACCCTTTTTGTTAGTGGGATAGAACTTCTACTAGTAAAATACAAAGTTGTTTATGCCAGCGATACCAGGGTACTCTTCTTCTCCCACTCAAAGCTAATGCTGGCTAGTGGTTAATTGTCAGAGCAGGCAGAAATAGTTGGCTTATGCATTCCTTTGTATACATCTGTCTGGACCAAAAGCAGTGGCAGCTGCAAGAGCCTGCAGACCGAGGTTCTAAGGAAGTCACAGAGTGACTTTGCTCTGAATCCTAGTGGGATATAAGAAGATGTTTGTTTTAGTGGAGTTCATTCCTTTGTAGTATGCTGCAGGTCTGGGGCTTGTCTAGTTGTAATTCAAATTTAGGAAGCTGGGTTGCTGTAACTATGTTGGTCATAGCTGCAATTGAAACTCCACTAAAAATAGAGACAAACTCAATTTAAGTATTTGAGGAGGGAGATTGAATTAGCTTTCCTTAACCCAACTCTGTTCAGCTCAAATTTTATACAATTTCTCCCCACTTTGTTAATTCTACTGTGTGGATTATTCTGCTACAACTTTGTAAGCTGTACATTTTGCAAAAAAATGTTATACTTGGCAAAGGGTTCTCATATGCACAACTTAATTTCTAGAAGTTTTAATGTCAAACACTTTTTAAAATGAAACTATAAACAAAGGCATGGAAGAATGCTATTAAATGGCAGAAGTGATTTTTAGGAAGCCTAGAAGACAGCTGTAGCCTTTGAGATTTTCTGGCCTTTAGTTTGCATGATCTCAAAAACAAGCTCTCCTATCTGTATCTCAGTATTTTTATGTTGCCTTTCCAAGGAAAAGGGATTGGATGCAGGCCTGGGTTGGATCCCTTGGGATTAGTGTTCTCTACCTTAAATTACAATCAGATGTATTTTAGTTCAGATGAAGTTTTCAGCCTAAAATTGGTAAGAAGCCTAATTATTCGACCAGGTTACTATTTACGTAGACCACTGTAGAGCAATCTGTCATTTATCCACAGCTGGCAACATGTTACCCTTGAAAGGTTTTTATTTTGTGTTTGGAACAGTTTTTTAAAATTCCATCTCTGTTCATTAAATGGAAAACTAAAAGATGGTAGAGATTGCTATGGAGATGAGATGTTAGATAAACTGTTCATTTTAATTCTTCAGAATGTAAAAATAGCAAAGGAGCTTGGATGTTTACAGCCTTCCAGTCATTTAAAGTACTAAGTAACTGCAGAACATGTATAGGACTCTTGTGCTCTTTGGACTTTTATTGTCAAGTAGCGAATGGTGCTCAGAGTTTGAAATCAGTCATGTATTTGTTAGACTGGAGAGTGTTGAGTAAGGAGAAATAAATAGATGTATTCTCGAAGTAGTCTTTAATCTGTTGACTTCATTATGCTCTTTCCAGTGAGTAGACTGCTGAGGGTGATCTGATAACTGAAGTATGCAGGATAAAAATACAGATATGCTGTGGTTTGAAGGCATAGTCATATGGATAAAAACTGCAAAACAAGACTGTTTCACTGTTACATCTTTTAAGGTGTCATGGTGTGATGTTATAAATAGGACTGAGATGATGTTTTATTTGTCAGACCTTCCTCAAAGTTGTTTATTACTGTGCCTTAGACATTATCTCTGGCTTTAAATTAAACACTTGCTTCTCATGCTTGAAAATTGCTATTATTCACTGAGTTTTGAGAACAGTTAGGAAAATTACTTCTAGGATTATAAATACAAAACATACACAACTTGTTTAATTACTGCAAAGACTAAGCCTTTGTCTAATTAGATTAATGAAACTGTAGGAAATCTTTACATGGCTTCTGGAACACGTGGTTCATGTAACCATCTGCAATGCTGAACTCAAAATGGCAGCCTCGAACTGTTCTTCATAAAGGATTGAAATCAGCATTCACGATTTAGCAGATGAGTTGTCATTTGTGGTTGAGTTCTGTTTATTTTGTTTCACGGTTGATACTTGAATCTTGATGTTTTCAGTAAGAAAACTATTTTTGGGATGGAGGGCAAATAAAATATCTACGTGGATACATGAAAACTTCTAGGTTTTTCCTGCAAAGCAGTAACAACTGCTACAAAGTCAACATATTCAAGACCTTTATTTCAGGCAGGGGAAGTAATTAGTCTCCTAGCTGTGTACAGAGCCATCCTACTGGACTTTGGAAATAAGCAGCACAGTCTGATTGACTGTATGACCATAAATAGGCATTTAGAATTTTAATGTATCATGTTTTAAAATATGGATATTAGTCTTAGCTGCCGTGGGAAAGTGTACGACATGGAATGCAGAGGTAGGGAGTAATGCTTAATTTTGGAGGTCTGTGATTCTGGGCATATGCAGATTCTTTGTCACCTCTTCAATACTGTAATAGAAAAGCAATATTTCCCACAAGTTTTTATCTCTGCACATCTATGACAAATGTGTGTTGGGGGAGACTTTATAGAAACAACATGCTTCATGTTGTACGTAATATGAAATCAGTAACATACATTGATTTGTTTGGATGTTTGCAGGGATTCTTCCTGACCGTGTCACCAGAAGCAGTATTAAAAGTGGCTGCTCAGGCTTCTGCCAACAACAAGATCTTCAGCTTGAATCTTTCTGCACCATTTATTAGCCAGTTCTACAAAGAGCCTATGATGAAAGTCATGCCTTATGTTGATGTTCTTTTTGGAAATGAAACGGTGAGTCTTAAGAAAGTAATTGAAGTATGTATTCATATATCTTGCACTTAGATGTTTGTGTCTCAGAGTCTGCTTTCTCAGGACATAGCCTCAAGCTGTGCCACGGGACATTCAGGCTGGACATCAGGAAAAATTTCTTCACTGAAAGGCTTGTCAGGCATTGGATCAAACTGCCCAGGGAGGTGATGGAGTCACAATCCCTGGAAAGGTTCAAGAAACAGCTGGACATGGCACTTAGTGCTCTGGTCTAGTTGATGGGATGGTGATCAGACAGGTTGGACTCGATGATCGTGGAGGTCTCTTCCAACCTTGAAGATTCTGTGATTCCTGGTGCCCTATTTTTATGAAGGGAATCTGACCATATAAGGTGTCACTACAAAATTGAATGTACAGTCACCAGACTTGCATATTTCAATAGATGCCAAAGATATTCCTTGATCTGTTACAAGTTTACAACTTGCTTATTGTAGTAGGAAATATCCAACACACGTTGGCTGCTTTGTGCATGATGTACTCACTGTGAAGTTAACTCTGCAGGAGGTATCTGAAAGCTTCTGAAGCTCAATTTCATACTCATACTGCTGCTGCTATTAATAGCAATTTCTGTGATGAGAACCACTCTTTAGGCAAAAGTGGAAGGAAAAAAACTAAGAAATAGATAATTGGTTTAAAAGGTTCTCCATGATTTTGTAGTAGATGGACTGGCAGTCCATCAGAGGAGGGCTTACCTTTGCTAATCAAGTTGGCAAACAGATTGCATGAAATTCTGCCTGGAAGTTCATGTTAATAGACCAAATTAATTCAGATTTCATTCTTTGTAGTGCTATCACTTTTTGACTTTTTTCCACTTTAGAGAGTGTTCTTAAATATTTTTTAGCTTGCTCAGTAAGAAAAGGTTGAAGAAACCTTGGAAAGTGTGATACACCAAAATGAAATGTGGGTTTGCCACTCAAGGTAACTACAAGAGTACAGGAAAGTTAGGAAAAAGCAATTTACTCCTCTCAGTGGTTATTCCTGATTGTGACGCAGGGATTTGTACCAACACAAGTCAGTTTCTAAACTATTGTCCACATGTCCACGTTAGGGGCTAGCATTGTTACAAAAAATTTTAAAATAAATTGTTTTAAACTAAAGAAAATTGCAATGCTTTTAAATACAGTGTCATAAGGTAAATGTTTTAAGCTATATTTAACTATACATAAAAAGTATTTCCCAGACATTTTGCTGCTTATTCCCAGCTGTTACCTTTTTATGCCTTTTGCAATACAGTCCTCGCAAAAGTGCTACTGAGTATTTTGATTTAATAGCAGTGTTATATCAATCTGCAAAATCCTATCAGATTTCACAAGTTAAGTAATACTAAGTCTAGTCAATTTTGGGGTAGAAGGGCTTCACAGAAACTTAATTAAAACTTATTAAACCTTGCTGGTCTTTTACATAAATCTTGTTCCATTGACTTATTAGGATAATTCAGATCTCAAAAGTTTCCCTTTTTGTTTATTTCTGTAATTTATAGGCAAAACCCCACTATACAGATGACAATCCAATTTTAGAAAGTACATTTATTCTACTTTAATTTCCTCTGTCATTTCAGCACTTCATTCACCTGCTGTTATAAAATAAAGGTCCTTATAAAAAAAGGACTCTTGTGTTTCTTAAAGTTGAAAGACTCCCTGTATTTTCAGTGTATAATTTCTAGAACATTTTGGTGTCTTTCAGGATAAAAGATAATATTTAAACTTGAGTAATCATCCTTAACCTTGTCAGTACAATACATATACATATATAAATGCTTCAGTGTACCAGCCCCTTTTGTCTTCTACTAATCGTGAAACCCTTGTCATTTTTTAGTCTCTGCTTCCGGCTACATAGGCTGTGTATTGCTGCTTTTGAGTTGTTGAAATGCTATTTGGAGTGGTTTATTCTCTCGTCTTTCTGCGTGACTTGAAACCACACTCTTGGCACGATGTACTTCTAGTTTTGAGTAGCTGCTGTGTCTTCTGATTGCCAGTATTTCTGCTCTCTGCATATGGTTTTTGGGAAGCAAAACTCCAGAGAAAGCTCATTCTGACATGTTCTGCCTTCCAGTAGCTTCCTCCTTTGGTGTTGGTGGGCCTTTTTCCTTCCTGTGGTAATTTCAGCTACAAGTACATTCAGGGGTGTTTCTGTGTTTATGTCCTCATGGACACAGAACCACTTCAACTAGCCAACACCAAATTTTTTGACCATTTAGTGTGATTTCCTTGGGGTTTTTTTTACATTTTCCATCAATGCAAGTGCGTAAGTTAACATATAAGCAAGGCATACTGAGTGGTGGTTGTTACTTTATTAGCGCAAACAATACTCTTAGACACAATTTTTATTCTTCCCTATATTTATCTTCACTTCACATTATAGACCAATACAGTTCTGTTGTTAAGCACTGAGCTGTTTATTTTTTGAGTAATACAAAAACATCCAAGTGCAGCAAAATTCCAAATTGCTGCCATTCCTAAACTAAAAACAATTGGCAAAGTGATTTTAAATTACATCTTCTACTTAAAAATTTACATCTGAATAGAGATTGGTTATTTCAAGTTTCAGCCAGATGGTAATTAAAATGGGCAAGTTATAAACCTCTCAGAATAAATGTTCTAGTTTAAAATGTAAATGCCAGCAAACCCTTAACTGCAGTGGAGACATGGAATGCTGTGGCAACAACTCAGAACATGTATCTCTTTCAGCATTAACTCAGTGACTGCTAGTGTTTTGATAATTTATTTAAATCCCTTTTATAACTACCTGAACATCTTGTCTTGGATTTCTGATATTTATTAACTGTACTTCATATAATAAATTTAGTACAGAACATTCAGAAAAGGAATAATTATATGGTCATTGCTGCTAACCAATTAGGGCCATTCTGCAGTCATTATGTAGCAATACATGACTGGAGAACTTGATTATTGTCATTGCTTTTAATTTTTATTAAATTAAGGTTTTTTTAATAGTGTCATTTTGCAAATGGTTCTTAGCACTAATACCTTCCAAGCTACCATAATCACTGGATAATTAACCTGCCAGGATTAAGCACACTCTACTTTGCCTCAGGATGCTTAACTCTCAAATAAGGTCAATTATCTCCTGATGATAACCGCTTTGTCACAAGTTGCTGCTTAATTCAGCTGTAAAAGCTCACCTTAGAATATATATTTTACAACTCAAAGTAACTTCCACTAACAGAATGGTCAAGAAGGAAATGTTTGAAAGTGACATCTCTATATGGAGTTGTGGAACGTTTCCTACACAGCAATTATATAAGCAAGTAAATGAGACTGAATTTGTATATATTTCTTTCTCAGACCTCTTTTCACTTTCCTGGTCAGGGCTAAAGTGTGATATTTCTGATGTACTTGACCCATCAAAGTCAATAATGGGCACAGGAATCTGAATTCAATCTCCAGTCTCCCCAGAAGATGTGAGTTACAATGACGTCTCCTCAGGGGAGGAACTACTTTTAGGGGGAAACAGTCTGTGTATTTTTGGATATACAGCTGGGTAGCAATTCCTTCAGAATTCAGGGGACACTGCAAGGCTTTCACATGATTCATCCCTGCATATGGCACCAATTCATGACTCAGAGGAATATTTGTTGATATTGATATGGTAAAGTTCTTCTGGGTTCTCTTGCTGTGTGTAGGCAGGGCATCGCTGAGAAATTTTAGAATTAGAAACTTTAGAATTACAGATGCTCATCTAGGGCTTTACAACAAAAACCATAAGCCAACAATATAACTTGTGCTGTGCAGTGAGCAGTAGAGATTGGGGAGGCTATGTAGAAGAGATATTGTGTATTTTTCTCAAGTACAAATATAATAAAGAAAATTAAGATAATTATTCTTGGAAATTAGATCCTCATACTCTGTAGTGTAGAGCTCTTACTTCTAAACACCCAGTCTGAACAAATTAATTACAGGATTGTAAACTGAAGTTCTGCAAAGACAGATGCATCTGCAGCTCTTCAGGAAATTGATGCTGGTGTGACAGCAAATGCACTAAAAAGAAAGCAGGATGTGTGCAAGACTTGTACATTTTAAAAAGCAATGAGAATACCTTTAGTGATGGTTATGGAATTAGAAATCCTGAACTTCAAAGAGGTGGGTGCCTTTGTATGGAACAAGGTATCAAACGGGTCTTGTCGTCATTTTGTCTACACAATTATACCAAAATGGTGCATTGTGCCTTCTTTATTTAAAATATTTTCAAGTGAGATATGAAATACTAACAGAAAGATTCCTACAAATATAGATGTTTTGGATATAACCTTTAAGACCCTTTACAAACCTGTAGGTAACAGGTTTGACTGGATCAGATTGGTAATAGGGGATAGGTTGGACTTGATGATCTCTAAGGTCTTTTCCAACCTTACTGATTCTGTGATTCTGTGATTTATAAAGGCAAGTCTCTTTAATGACATGGCAAATTCTCTTTAATGGCAAGGAAAAACAGTAAATATAAAGCTGAGGTTTTGATGGGTTTTGATAAGGTTAAAGTGCTCCTGATTTTGAACTTGTAGTCAGTCTGCAGTTTTGTGCTTATTTTAACCAGGGGAGTGAAGGGAGATGCTGCTAAGTTTCCTACTTCAACGCAGTAGGATTTACACCTAGATGACAGTTTCCAAAGAAATCAGTCTATTCCCTTGCTGTAAACAACTTTTGCTCCACATGCTTTGATATATTACGTTAAGATACGACACTGTGAACAGCCTTCAGTCCCACCTGCAAATTTCCTCTGCTCCATTATTACCTGGGACCAGACTTGAGAATCTGCCCATAGCCCACAAGAATCTTGAATGAGACATAATTACTTTCTTTAAGATAAATGAGCTTCATGGTAATTCTTTTCAAACTGGCCTGCATTCATAATGGCATAACTGAACTGACTGGAATATACACCATGCAGTTGCTGCAGTATTTTATAGCTAGCAGATAGCTTTCCACAACCACTGGAATGTCCTTTCACACTGGTGAGTTGTCTGATGTCTAACTTCTTAATAGAAGTAAGAGTTAGGGAAAAATCAGGGGGTAAACATAACTTGGTGTGTGGAAGAAGGAAAATACAGTTTAACTTTCAATAAACAATAAAAGGGAGACCAACATTTCAGTCTGTTCTCCTGCATCAGAAGATGTGAGAAACATAACAAAGGATGGCTGATCATGCCATAGATATCACCCAAATGATGTTTGTGTTTGAAGTACAGTCGGGTCTCCTGTAACACGGACCCGCGGTCTTAATTGGGATCCGCGTAGCCCGACTTCCACGTGGTATGGCGGCCGCACCGCCACCTCTGCCACCCCTGCCACCACTGCTGCCTGTTCCGCTGCCACTGCAGTGAAAGGTTGCACATGCACAGTTGTGAAACGGGTCTCCTACATCACTAAACAATCACGCCACTAAGATCTGAAGCCGCAATATGGGGGTCGCGAAGTGCAAGAGGGCCAACTGTATTTTCAAGTTAAGCATTTACAATTATTTTTGAGTGTATGTAATTGTTAGTGAAATGCAAATACTAGGTCATATTTGAAACTGAGTATCTTGAAGAGGCTCATTTTACTGTACTGCCAACTTGCATCTATGTTATGTGAGGAGCCCTTAAAAAATGTTTTCTTTTTAGCTTGCTGGACCTGGTCCATATTGAGCAGTTATTTTCAGTCAGTGGCTGTTTGCAAACTGAATGAGTTCAACCTTTACCTTTAGCTTCTACTCTTTATTCTTTTGGAATTAAGTTTTCAGAAACATATATCATCTTAAGTGAAATTAAGTTGGGTGTCAATGTTTTGCATTTTAGTTTATATACCAGTATTTTCTTTTTTGTAAGGCTTTCAGAAATTCTCAGAAACTTGCCCCACAGGTGAGGGTAATTATCTTCAGTTCCTAGGCTGGGTGAGAGACTGAGGTTGGCACAGTTCCCTACAGGGAGTCTGTGTTTCAGTTCAAAATCGTCCTCAGATATTCTGACCCAGTTTATTAAATACACATGGGAGAAAATTTTGTAAGGAGGCATCTCATCTTTGTGTCTATTTTAACAGGTAGAAGGTTTAAGGTTGGCTGCTGGTGGCGTTTGCTTTTCTAAACTGCAGTAAGCAGAGAATATTTTCATTTTATAAACCCTGCGTTTAAGATTTCTGCGAAGTCTTTGGAGGGAACCTGGGAATTAAAAATTGTAATGCTGAATGGAGAAAAAAGAAGTTTGTTTGTTTGTTTGTTTTTTAATCGTTCAAGAATTTTGATGCCATTTCCTGGTGCAGGTGTTGTGTTTACAATTGTAGGACAGCTATGGTATTGTAATATTGCTCCTTAATTCATAGAATTTCTCAGTTTTGGAATATCTAAGAAACTGTGGCCATCTGAAAAATGAGAGGGTCTCTAACACAAGGGAGGTTGATAATGTCAATGGCGTGTTGCAAAGATGTGCTGTGGGAAGGATGCTGAAACAGCCCAAGGCTATTTCAGCTGCAGACACTGAATCTGCTTCTCCTTCTCTCCTCTCTTTTTTTTTTCCCTTTTTTTCCCCTCCCATGTGAACTGCAGTGGCTCTCTAAGATAAAATGCTTTTAAATCATTTCCCAACCTTGCAGCCGTTTCTGATAAAAGCCCTGTTATCTGAAATTATATGAATCATTGTGGAGTTAATCATACCTCATACAACAACATATTTTATTGTGATTCATTCTGTCTCAATTAATCATCTTATTTATCTACATTGTCTCAGCTGCTACACTGAAATTCATGAGTAATAAGCAAGTAAGTATTTTAGTATAGTTTACCTAGTACATTATGAATGAAAGGAAAATTGAGAGCCAAGTATTTAAATTTATATAGAGTGCTGCTTTCAGCTAATGTCTAGATATTTAAGCAATTTAGGAATACTATCTCCAAAAATGGCTTTCTGCTTTCCTGTCATGAAAAACAAGCAGGTATTTAGAAGCAAAGTTTATACTTTCCAACAGACTTCACGTCTTAAAACTAAAAATATTTCCTGATAGTCTCTCAGAATGCTTAGGGATATTTATCCTTCCTTATGCTATGCAGTGTTGAGATACTTTTAAGATTGTGAATACTGGAGCGTGTGCAGCACAAGACAGAACATGTTCTGTGAGAAAGGAAGGCAGATTCCGCTGTATTTCAGCAGCTTGTGTTTTACTGACAATGATTGATAACCCTTTTCACTTTGTAGCACTTCCCAGAGCACCTCGTAACACCTCATAAACATAAAATCACAGAATAAACCAGTAAGGTGGGTGTGTAGTCTTGTCTGTTTTAGACGTGGACAATTGAAAGGTTATTTGCTGAAGGTCACACACCAAGAGAAAGCCAGGAACAAGCAAAATTGAGTTCTAACTTTCTTTCTTCAATGAAGTGTCCTGAAATGTTGTCAGCTACTGGATATGTTTTGGACAAAACTCACCTGTCTGGAGGAAAAGGCCTGCAGAACTTGGCTTTCAGTGTAAGTTACTGTATGTCCTTGAAAGCCTTTTAAAGATAAACTGCATACACCTTTTCAATAATCACAGAATCACAGAATATTCTGAGTTGGAAGGGACCCTCAAGGATCATCAAGTCCAACTCCAGATCACTAGGGCAAAAAATGTGTACTATGGAATTACTAATACATAATTTGAGAATGTAAAAAATAAGAGGATGATCAAAAATTGAGTTACACAGTTGAAGAAGAAGTATAGAGGCAGAAATGTTCAAAAAGACTTCTTGAAATTGGTGTAAATTCAGAACAGTTCAGTTTCACAGATATTTGCAGATAACAATGCAGGTGAAATACATGTTACAATAAAGGTTTGTTTTCCAGTCCAGCTAAGGTTAATTCAGTGCCTACATGTTTCAAGCTCTGTTTGGGGCAGAGGTAACCAGGTTCTAAGTATTGTTGGGTCATGCGAAAGGTTTTGATGCCAACGTATACTGGGGATTCTCCCCCTCTTAGAGATAGTCCCTACAGTGGATTGTGAGGCTGCACAGCCATGTTATCCCCATGGATAGTACCGAAGTGTGAGCTGGTGCGGCTGATGTGAGCTCTCTCACCTGCCCTTGCCACATGATGTCATCTGCCCTCTTTACTCAGGATCAGCAGTTTTATGTCCATAGCAGGAGTGAGTTCAGTGGGCTGGATGAGAGGGTAATACATGGTGGTACAAGGGACTTTGAAAAGGAAAGCCTGATAACCTCTCTGTTCCATCAGATCTAACCAGCCAATACTGTTAGGGTCTTCCAAGCTATGCAGCAAAGAAACACAGCTGGGGTCATTGACCAACTTCAATGTATAGTATTTATAGCAATATCCTCTTTTATTTTGACTTATGTTATATATGCAGCCTCTCCAAAAACTTTATCTGCACGAATTTAGTTTAATCTTGCTATGCATGGATAAGTCAGATATTGGCTGTAAATGTTCGTGGATGAAGGTTTTTAAATAGAAGAGCCATTTTTTACCTCCAGAGTATGTATTAATGCTTTCTGTGTTTATAAATTTGAGACTGAACAAAGGGTTCTTGAAAGGGGAGAAAAGGAGAGGATAGTGAAGGAGCCAAGAGTAACTCCATGATGATATTCAAAATCTTAAAAACACAGGTTGAGTGTTCTGGAATAGAATTGGCAATATCTTTATTATGTTAACCTATTTTTCTGTAATACTACATAGCACTATTTTTATAAAACTAGAGTTTTAGCCTTGTTTTTTTATTATGTTATCTTTCTCTGTCAACACCTTCCTTCACTTTGCTTATATAGCTCATATAATATTTTTATTCCATCAAGAGGGTTTCACATCTGATTACAAATCTTTTAAGTAGTTTCATTTTTTCCAACTTACTTCAACAAGGAAAACAAAACTATGCATTTGAACCCTCCTTTCTTTCCAATTAGTTATGTAATCTTCTGTCACTGGAATTCCATAGATTTTATAGGAATAAATGTAACTCATGGATATTTCCTTAGAACTACTGAGAAGTTGCTATGTGTAAGTAAATTAAGGCAAAAATATTTTTCCTTCATGCATTGACATATAGGTTGAAGATATTAAGACCTGACTTATGCTAAACAGTTACTGATTCAAATCTATATTTTAATTTTTAATTGCAGTTAAGACATTAGAGTTTATAATATGGGACATTTTCACTGATTAAATTTACCAATTATACAATTAAAACATAATTTATTCGTCTTGTAAATGACATTAAATGGAAAGCTAAACGTGCACTTTATTATCAAGCATATGCCATGGGTCATAAATGCATGTAAAAGTTACAAAAATATTTTGCTAATTTCTAATTTTTTTAAGAGTTGTCATAAAGGTAGGAAATAAGCATGTAAAATAATTTTTTTAAATGCAATTGTAGTTAAGTTAACATATCTGAAAGATATCTAAAAGCACCTGTGGTTTTCCCAAAGGCATTAATTGATCTCTAAAACCTTGCCTTATTTATAAACTTAAGCAACCCCATTTATAACAACCTTTGGGTGATAGTTTTGCAGCTACATGAAAGTGTCTCCTTAAGCTATATTTTTAGGTTCAGGAGTCATATTCTGACTTGCAATACCGGTTTTTTAGGTACTGACCTCCGACTGAAACATTGCTAAGAAATTGCTTTGGTCTGTAGGTTTTTATTCTAGCTTAATGGAACTTATCCCTCCTAGTCATTACATTTTAGTTTTTATAATTGTCCATATAAATGTTCTCCTAAACCTTCACTGTTGTAAAAGTACTGCTAATCCATATGTGATAAGTAAGATTAAGTCCTCAGACCCTCTTTCGACTCTTCATGTTCTATGTCGAAACCAGCAACATATGCAATCCCATTAGGGAAACATGCAAACATGAGTCAGTTTCTTTTCCATTCTAAAATGGTTTCCAGGTGAAGGAGGTTTTCTCTAAAAGGAAGAATTTTAGCAATCTAATGGCTAGGACGGTAGAAATTTTGAAATACATAAAACCATCTGTTTATTGGTTAGTTTTCTAGCTGTGAAGTGCGTGACCCCCCACTCTTAGGTGAAATTCACAAAATAGTTATGTTCTGCATCTTCGTTTCATTTGGAAGCAACTGTTTCAAAAGCAGAATGTTTCTTCTTTCCACCCACAGCTAAGAGAAGGACTTCCCCTCCATGGTTGCAAAGGAACTGACCATCAGCATCTGCTTCTGGTCTGAACCTCAGAGCCAGCTGGTCCTCTCTGCGCCATAAGGCCATAGACTGTCCTTGTCCATAAGCAAAAACCTTTAGTATTTGAGAAACTCACTTGAAAGCAGTGGGAAAGTGGTACACATTCCAATGGAAGACTCTTAGCATCTCCAATTAACCTGTCCTTTGTGATACTTTTCAAGCTGTTCTGTTATTGAGGTACAACCTTGCCAGTTGAATAGGCTGTTTGAAGATATATCAAGTATCTCTGAAATTAGGAGCTCTATTTTAAATTTTTCTGGTGCTAAAGAATGGTGGGTCTCAATTCAAGGGAAACTCATTATTTCTATTGAGAAGTTGAGAAATTCAATGTCTTCATCTTGATATTATTGTCCTTTGAGTCCAAGCCAGTCTGCAGGTGCTGGTCAACAGCATGTTCATTTCCCCTTCTCTGTGGCTGTCCTTCTGAAAAATTCTATTTTTGTAAATCTGAGAGGCCAAGCTAGGGACAGTATCTTTGATCCCTGGCAGGTAAGAGATATCACAGAATTAGGTTCTCTTTAGGATCCCTTTTAATAATGTGCGTTTCTGCTCTGGAATTCCTCTGACAGACCAGGACATTTTTATCTTGTCTGTCAGAGTGTTGACCTCTCCAGGTTGTGCAAGATACTTTCTTTTTTTTTTAAAGAGCTGGAATTTTTGTGAGAAATGAAGTTGTAGCCATAAAAAATGTGTTATTTTAGTACTGTAGTGAGTGTCCCCCCCTCTCATGCGAGAGACTGGAGGTTCAGTTCCCGCCAGGGAAGCAGTGGTGCAGTTTAAGTGGTGCTGGGCTCAATGATCCTTGTGGGTCCCTTCCAACTCAGAATATTCTATGATTCTGTTGGACATTCCTGACTGCTCTGTTAGAAGGACCTTCCTGGAACTGGAAAAATATCTGAAATTCCATGAAATGGCAGGATCTTTTACCATAAGTTTACCTGGTTTTTCCTAACATTTTTTGAAACATGACCTATGTGGATGGATAGTCAGATGGTCTTAACACACAGTATTTGATATACGTGTTATTTTGGAGCAGCTCTGATTAACAAGTCTTTTTCCTCTTACTGGAATTTCTACTAGAGCAGGAAATACATCTGTGAGTGGTCTTGGACACATACCAGTTTCAGATAAATGGATCAGTCAATTTAAATTCTGCATATGTAGTTGCCAAACACTATGCATTTGATTTGAACATCAAAGTAAGTGCCAGATTTGGATGGAGCTGCATCTTGGTATATGTGAATTACGATGAGTCAAACTACTGAATCTCACTGCTCAAAAAAACTCACTTATCATCTGGAACCAAATATATTTCTTCTAGAATCTAAACTCATTAAAAGAACTGAAGAAGTACATAGCCTTACGCTGGACAGTGTGAAGCCATCCGTGAACATGCATTATCTGGGAGGTGGGTGGATACACTTAGGAGTGTTTTAAAGTGTAGAATGGTGCAAAGGGGACTCATTAGTTAGAGTACACCATGGAAACCATAAGTTTCAGGAGTCCGTATTAACTCTACATGTAGATAAGTTCCTTTCATAGTCCAAACAAGAACTGTGTCCCAGGATGAGTGGTGCATGTATATATTCCAGGTAGAGCAAGCTAAAATCAAGATCAAAGTGTTCAATGTGTTGTATCATCTTCAGCTATGTTCTTGGGGTAATTTTTAAGTCAGCTGGGAAGTGACAACATAACTCATCCCAAAGTTACCTTTCCATTTATGGCAAAGATATCAAGTCTTTTAGGGGAGGGTCTTCATTGTAACAAACTTTATTCAAACCATACCTATTCCACTG
>WEKX01026070.1:29694-84005 GCA_013390025.1 Pitta sordida
AAGTGAAACATCAATTATCACTTTTTAACCAACCTTCACCTCTACTATTCTTAAACAACTGTTTCTCTGTACTGTTATTTCAGGTTTTAAAAATGCGCTGTGTAAAATACTGCAACAAAAGTTAACAACAGTTACTTACTTTGTAGGGCAGAGGTGCAAATTTGGTGTAACTCTGCAATGTTTTCCTATTTTAATTCCACATTTTCTAAATCTTCTGTGGATCTTATGTTGCCTATTGGAGCTATGTGCAAAGTGTAACAAGGTCTTCAGTAGTAACTACACGGAGTACTGAGTTGCTGCTCTCTTTCAACAGCCACCCTCTGTGCTTTGAACTGCCCTAACCTGCCATCTTCCTGTAGTAAACCAACCTGTGAAAACCATTTCCATGTCCCTCGTCCCAGTAATCTCTCCACAAAAATGTAATGCCTCCTTCACATTGTAGTGGCTTGAGACATAAGTTATCCAGTGTTCAGGCCTGCATCAGTACCTTTGTTCCTTGGATGGCTGGAGTTGGAAGATTGACAATGCTGTACAAGGGAGATCCCCCCTTCCCAGCTGGGCACACAGAACTTACTGTCTCCCCATGAAGGCCTCCAGCATATTAAGACTTACATACAAGTTGATCATTTATCAGTAAACTCTTATGAGATAACCTTAGAAGGTATCTAAAACATTTCACCCTGAGCCTCATACAACTTCCTGAGTTTGCAGACAAAGGCATATGAAAAATTGTATCAATACAATTTTTAAATTCTCCAAAATTGTTTTTGTCTGAAACATCATATACAAAATACGTGGTGGGTTGGCATGTTAAAATGATTTTGTGGAACCTTTTCTAAGGCATATTGCTTGCAAATAGACTATTTGAATAATGTGTCCATCCCAAGATAGCTTTTCTAAGAAACCATCATGTGTTCTTTTTCTCTTGCCTACCTTCTACCTTTATTATTAAAGCAGTTAACTTTATAGGTGATGTTTGGAGTTCTATACACTATACGAAACAGAGTAAGAGGCACATCTTGTCCTGACAAACTTGCATTTTAAACAGAGATAACAAACAAAAGTCTGGAGAAGTAATGATAGAGAGGTGAAATGTCATAACTATGATACACTTCTTCATTGACACAATATAGCTAAGATTTTTGCTCTTCAATCTCATATATCAATTTTTAAAAGAAATGCAGTGAATGGAGAAATTTTTTGCAAGTCCGTGGTAAGGTTACATATACAAGTCCCTTCACTATATTTTTGTTGTTGTTGTTTTCTTTCTTAAATATTATAGTTTTAAATATCATGCAGAATTTAAGAAGTTCATGATCAGTTAAAATTCCAAATATTTAAGACTGCAGTGTTTAAGATTAACTGTTTTCCATTTACTGACTGTTACTTGGAACCAAAAGAATCTTATATTTTTGTAAGCATAGTAAGCTACGCTGTTTTTCTTTAAACTTTAGAGTATGAATTATATTCCTATAATGACAGCTGCAGGGTGGAATGTTTTAACACACTGGAGTGAGATATATCTTGGACACATTCTTGGTAGCTTAAGTTCAACATGCTCCATATGGTGCCACTGAGCCAGTGATTTTGAAGAAAACAGTTAAAGACTGCTGAAACAGCGTAAAATACAAATTAGTCTTCGCTATATAAGTAAAAAAAAATCACTGTCAATCTTCTCAGCTTTTTGCCTGAATACTTCCAGCAACTTTCAATAGTAGTCCCCATGTTTTAAAACAACTGTTGAATTCTAGCTGAACAGAGTGAAGGATTGTAGGCTAAGAATACATTACATGTGTTATGCCTAAGTCTTATGCAGGAGAGCAAAGGAACTTTTGGGGTTGGGCTTCCCCGTGTTGTCACATTAGTCTTTAATGTGGCAGCAGGGATTGTGTGATTTGTGAGGAGTGGGTTGTTCTTTGTTAACATTGTCAGCACAAGATCACCATGAAAGAGCTGTGTGTCAGGGAGGTGTCTCAGTCCTACTGTTGAGAGTGGTAATGATAGGGCATCCTTCAGTAAAACTACATAGTGACTTATTATTACTTAAATATTTTAGTTTCGGGGGGACCAAATTAGCTGGGAATTATGTTTTCAGAACGTTGGACTTTTTCAGGTGTGTTTTCATTCACAGTATCATGACAGGTAGTTAATTTATGTTAACAGGTAGTTAATTGCTTGTCTGTCCTTTATCTTCACCTCAAATTTTTTCAATATAAAGTTAACTCAGGTTTATGCTTATGGATTTCAAAATTCTTATAGCATATTTGCAGTTCTTAATATGTACTGAAGTTATTGGCTCATACCTTGATTTTTACTGTATGTTGACTTGATGTAAATTGTTGGGGTTTATTATTGTTATTGTTGTTACTATTACATCATCATCTTCATTATTATTATTATCATCATTATGTCTTTTTAAAACCACCTTACATGGACTCAAAAGAAAAAAACCCCAAGGATTAAATTGCAATGCAAAAACTCTCTCTCAAGCAGTATCAACCTTACATCATTTTGTATTGATGTTGACTCATAATAACAGACTTGTGGATATAACAGAGCATAAGACAGACACAGTGTGCCAACATGTTAACCTATTCTTGTGAACTCTTTCTATCAGCAGAATAGCATAATGAAGTGGGAGCATTACTCATGAATGAAGCCTTTGAGTAGGTGATTTAAAGTTATATTAATGTGAAATTGCACACTACAGCCTGAGTTGATCTAGGAATTCATTGCTGGAGGAAGATGGAGATCTTGCTCCTCATTGTCCCCCTTTTCAAACCTGCAGCTACTGTCTCAGGTTCCCTCTGTATAGCATAGCTAAGCCAGTAGAGACATGGAGGATATGTATTTTAAAGAAAAGGGGATGTGGCTGCTTGATTTTTTTGGACAGGGTTTTAATTTGAGACAGCCCATCCGAAAGCAACGCACCAAAATAAAGTCCTTGAGCTTCTTTTTTCAGTGCTAAATTGTTACAGTCTGTAAAATCCTGAGGCAGGGACTGAGAGGTAACTATCATTTTAGTGATCCCATATTAGAGCTACCTGTACTGCTGTAGTCCCTCTAGATATAATTCAATAGAACAATCATAAATAGTTTGTGTCAATTTCCATCTTTAAATATAGCCTGAATGTCAAATTTCAAATTGTAGTTACTTAGGACAGTTGTTAAACCCTTTGGGGCACAGCCAATGTGTTTCTGTGGTGAAGGACCCAGTTGTCAATAGGTTCATAAAGTTCCTGTACACTCTCCGAAAGTACACTCAAAACATGCAGGGTTTGGATACAGTATTTTTCATAGTAAACAGGTTTTTTTCAATGAAAAAGGTTGCAGTTTTCCAAGTTTTCAGTGAAAAACAGAACTTAATATTGACATTAGAGTCATGACCAGAACATCAGATGATACATTAAGGTAGATTCTGTAGTTTAAGAAGGTGTCTGTTGATGTTGATCCAGTCACTCAACATACATTGGTATCTGTTCTATAAAAGACTTATTCAGCTGTACCTCCCTCATCATTGATAACTGTGTAGGCTTTCCAGTCTCCATGGTCATCCTAATCCATTTGATGTGATGATATAATGCAGCTGTCATAGAAAACTATCCCCTTTATTTCAGAAACATAAGACTTCCAAGCCATTCATATAATTTAATCCAAGGCAATGATCCCACAGGATCCACTTGACCTATCAGTATAGGTCAAGTGCCCTTGGCACTTCATTCTATGCCATGAGTTGGCTGGTGCCTTTGGTTGCCTGCTCAGCAGGACTACAGTCCTGGTCTAAACTGGAAGACAACTGTGCTTCTCTTCTCTGAGTAGCAGTTCATTGTCACTATGTATGAGAAGCTTGTGTTAAGCTACATGTTAAGCTTGCATTTCATTGTATGAAAGACATAACAGTGGTGTTATATTACTCTGCCAAGACAAAAGGAGGACCTCCTTGGGCCAAACATTCTTTATGCTGAAGAGAAGAGCATGAAAGGAGACCAAAACCTTCTTTTGCACGTTACTGCTATTTGCTGGAGGAGGCAGGGTCCAACCTGTTCTTTTCTAATTCCAGATTTCCACTGTTGGTGGATTATTTGAGGGGAGAGACACAGAGTAAAGGGAATACTTGAGAAGATGCAGTGAAGGTCTCTTCCTGAAAATGGCTCTGTACTTCCTAGAGATGGAGAGATTTTCTTAGCATTTTAAACCTTCAGCAACAGTTCAGCCTTGCCTGAGTGCAAACCTGGGAGTGTTTTTCTTTTTGCAGGCCAGAAGCCTGTTCATACTTTGCTACTTATAGACCAGTAAATTACTTCCAAAAGTTCCTATTTGATAAATTGATGTGCTTGTGTGTTTGCATTGTATTATGTAAGAGGAGCCTTGTCATCTTATTGAAATAATAGGACATTGAACGATACCAAGTATTTATGGCCAGATTTAATGATTTTAAAGGAAGGAAATTATTGCAACCCCAGGGCAACACTAATTTACATAGTGACAACTTGTACATGTTTTATGTACCTATTTACTTCAATGTTCACAATGAAAGTATAGTTACCATAGAGATGACCATGTCACCAGATGTCTTTCCTAGTTCTCAAATACAAAATACCCAAATGCCACATGAACTGTGGTTATTTTCTGCACAAGTAATGAAAGTAGAAGTTGAGAGTATCAAACACTTTTCTAAACAAACAGTAACACACTGATTTACAGAACACTTTATATTGCAAATGAATCTTGGGTCATTAGCATCCCTAATATTGTTAATCCTTTGCCACTAAGCTGAAAGAAAGCCTTACTGGTTTCTAACAGCAGAGACTCCACTAGTATATACTTAACCTATAGTCTTCTGTGGAATATTGGTACTTAACTGCCATATTCCAAGAAAATAATGCAGGGTATTCAGGAAGGCATTTTCCCTAATTTTAAGTATGAACTCAAAAACAAAGCTATCTTTTGGCTAATCACAGGTGGTTAGTGTTACGCAAAGTAGCACCACAGAAAGTGCTGCAATTTTTACCTGCTAATTCTTTTAATTTAGAAATGGCAGATTTATGAAGACTTCAGGTAGTGACTTCAATTCCTTGGAGTGCAGCTTGCTAACATCAGTAGAATTGAGAAGCCAAGTACTGGACTTTCCAAATCTGCATTAACCACTGTGGCTGTGGGCAAATAAAAGGTGAAAAGTCTTTTACCACAGATCTAGGCTGCTCTTCCATATAGTTATGTTTTCTCATATGTGGACGATATGAGGTAACATATAAAACATATATGTATAATAATCATGAAAACAGATATTTGAAGAAAAGCAGTTTACAGGACTGGAGTCTTAATCCACTGTTTCAGACATCCTCCTTTAATAAAGACTCGTATACCCAGAAAAACTAATCTGAACTGAGATAGTACATCTTTTTAAGTTCAACAACTTAGATTTGTGTTGTGTCCTTTTGTGGCCAATCTTGTTCTGGAACAAGAGTGGTTTGTTCCTGTTTAACTAAAGAGGAATAGGGCACATGAATTATTGAACAAACATGTCAACACTGAAGCCAGCCATTAGCAATTGTGTGTGAAGATACGAAAGTAAAATAGATCTACATTTGTGTGGTGGTTGATTTCTTCTTCCCTGCATTGTCTAATGTCAGAATTCTTCCCACAAATAAGGACTCTCACTTTGCTTGGGAGGGAAGTGGATATGGTTTGTCAGCTGTAGTTGTAGTAAAGAGTTATGAAACTACTTTAGCTGGGAAGTTAGATCCAACCTGCCTAAGTCCTTGAACTGGAGTTGGAGATCTGATGATTCCGATTCAGCTTTATTTAGCATTGCTGCTGTTTAGACACTTTAAATGTGATCAGAGACCCCTAGAGGAAAATTAAGTCTTAAATTAGAGAGAAGTAAACTTTCTGCACAGTCTGTGTTGACTGAAAATTGTGTAAAAAGATTAGAGGGGAAAAAAGCCTCTTTCATTGTGTTGTAATTCTTAACTATTGGTAAGTAGTTCTAGCTACTTCAATTTTTATTTGGATTCTTTCCATTCTCCTACATTGGGTATTTTTTTGTTTATCTAGGCAGCAAGTGGAATGTACAAATAATCCTCTAAATGCAGAGGTATACTTTTCAAGGAAAGACATTTGGACTGACCCAGGACATGCAGCCTGCAAAACTAGATGATTCAATTTGCTGATGCTTCAGGAGTACCTTAAGCTGTGTGACTGTGTGAATACAGCTCGGGCTGGTAGCTCAGGTAGTTCTGAGACCTGTGTGATGCTCCACTGCCTTCTGTAAACATGCCCAAAGACTTGTAAGATGTTTGACCCTTGCACAGACATACAGGCACTAGTTCCTATATAATGTACTAGATAGACTTCAGCAGTGACCTCTCCTTGGGGAGGCTGAACTCCCGCAAGTCAATGGAGTATGACCTCTCAGCCTCACACTGGTGGGCAGATGTGGTGGGAAACTTGGTCCAGAAAGCCCCTCGTCCCTGCAGCCGATGTGCCATGTGATAGATTAAGTCACTCTATGTCTCACCTCTTTTACCATGTACTGCTTTCATAGTCAAAAGTGTGTTTGTTCCTGCTGTGGTGTTAAATAGTGTAACTCCATTTGCACCTACAGGGATAGTCTGGCCGGAGCATTATTTATCATTACTGACAAATACAGTCAGTACAGAAGGAAGCTCGTGCATCTTGTGTATGGTTGAACGTGTAATGTGTCCATGTGTTGGCACTGCAACAGGCTTAGGAACAAATCTGCCTCGATTTTTGGATGAAGGCTGTCTTTCTCCTGCTAAAATCTGACATCCAATTCTTGTTCTGTAGCTACTGAAGTATTGTATTTCTTGTCTGTTCTCTTGCTGGTGCAGCAACCCAATGTGGGGTGGATTCCATGTGTGTGATGCTCACACACATGCTGCTCTGCTGCCAGAAGCAGAAGACCTAATTTTTTGTGACATGAAAAGAAACTTGCTGGTACAGTACATTACTAAGCTAGAGACTGACTTCATGAAATGGGAACACCGCAGGGGAATCTGGCAAAGAAGATGTGTTTATGTAACTGAATTGAGTGTTGCAACTGCCATCACTTAGTTCCCTTGGCTGCAGTGAGCAAGTTGTGAGAGAAAAACAATCCAAATAGAGATCTTCAGATGCTGAGGGCACCTCTAATTACATACAAATAATTAATAAAAATGAAATGCCATATTATTACAAAAAACAAATACCATTAATTTCCATACACGATTGTGTGTACCAAGCTCATTGATAAGGACAGAAACACTCAGGCTTTTGCACTTTTCTTTGAAGTACATATTGTTTGGGTGTCTTCAGCACATTCTGATATCCCAGGGAGATTCATGACACAAGAGTAATTGCACATAACATAAACAAGATCTGCATTAGTTGGCTGTTTTACTCAGAATCCTTTTCCAAGTCCAGATGTGTGATGTGTAAATGTTAGGAGAACAGAGTCCTTATGAAGTAGCTTTATCAAATGCAGCTAGTCTTCCAGCAAAATGGAGAAAATATAAATTAGCTCTCAAGGCCTTGGTCAAATCTGATGCATAAAATTTTATGGTTACGTTTATGTTCCATATGTGCTTTGGACAAGTGCCATGTTTGTAAAGAGCTGCTTCAATATTATTTTTAAATGTGACACTTTTAGCACAGTATTCTCTGCAAACTGTTCACTGCTTGCCATGTAAGCCAGCCAGCCTCCAAATAAACTGTTCATTTTCATGATCTAAACCTAAGATCAAAATGCCTTTTAGAACGTATTGATTTTCAAAACATGGCATGGTAGATGTCACATGTAATTTTTTGAAGCATAGTTAGGAAGAGTTGATTAACCTGACTGAAAGAGGAGCATGCATGATATAAAAATATGACAAGAGATAAAGAATTAGGAAGATGTGTACATGTCTGCTAGTGCTGAATATCTGTTCTGCCTTGTTTATAACATAATTAGATTTTATGATATTATGTGAGCACTAAATTCCCTTTAGCTCTTCTAGGAATAAAACCTAAAAACACCTCAAACAAAGGAGATTATATAAATTTGTGACACTTTTCAGAGGTCCCAGCCTATTCTTTCTTCATTTCCCTAAATCCCTAAATAGCTGTCTTTTAAAATAAAACTTCCAATGCAGCATCTGGTGTGCAGTTATTGCCACAACTTTTGCTCTGAAAGCAGAGCACTACTGTTTTAGAATGTTCCCATTCATTTGTTATCTGGTATTTGGAAAAAAAAATTTACTAATATAAGAGGAAGAAGTAAATTTTCAATAGCCCAAATTGGAAAGTAATCTGAACTAAAGAACAGTACTGCTTTGACCCTACAGCTCTTTTCAAATTTTGCATAAAATGAAAGAGACACAGCATCGTGGAAGAAATCACAGGAATTCTTTGTGTTGGAAAGTGTGAGGCAAACTAAATAGATTGGAATAACTTCTGTTATATTTAAACATAAATGTAATACTACAGTCAGAGGGGAAAAAAAATATTATACTTCTGAACACTCAGGAGGTGTGAGAAATCTGCAGTGAGGGGCTTGAGCAAGTACTTAGCTAAAAATAACCTGTCCAAAACTGAATTACTATTACTACAACTACTAATTTCAGCTTCAGAATAATTTGCAGTCTTATATTTGTCATGTAATAAAATAAGAAACTAATCAGGTGCAATTTCAGGTTCATTTGCAATATGTTAACATATACTAAGCATATAGTAGTGGTTAACAAATATATAAATATATATTAAAACATAATGTCAATCTGTTATCTCAGTAATTAAAAAATAGTTGTGAGACAGATCTTAAAATAAATGTAGCATTTTAAAGACACAGAAGTAGAGGTTAAATGGTAACTGTTCTGAAGCATAGCTAAAGATTAATGAAATGTTCTGTGAGTCTAGGAGTATGTAGAGAAGGCACATATGGTGGAGTCGGGGATGGTAAATTTTTTGTATGTTTAGGTAACAAGTTTATAAAACATTATTGTTTGAAAACTATGATAGATTTTTATGATTCTTTATATACAACTGGTGCCACTAGGAGAGTGTCCTTGCTTAGCAGAGATTTAGAGAACAGCACTTGTAAAAAGAACACGGTCGAAACTCAGAATTTTCTTTTGTTCAAATATTGACCAAATCTTTTAGTTCTCTTCTGTGTGGACTGAGTCCAAATTTTACTTTCAGCTTAGCTTTAAGAGTTTTTAGCTTTGTGTGAATTTATGAACTGAAGAACAGTATTACCTAGCAAATTGTGCAGCAACCTCAGTCATTATACTGAAGGAAAAATCTATTTATACTTTAACACTTTATAACTAATTAATACATCTATAATAAGTCATTGTAACTATATTAACAAGGTAAAATAACGTGGTTACAAAAAGACCCATCAGTACTATTTAACATAGATGGTGATGTAATCAGTATATCTGAAACTACAGCTGTAGGACTTCATACCCTTCAACTGCTCAGCAGACTTGCACGTGCTCATAAGTTCTGGTATTTTTGTGGCTGTGATTCCTTGGTAAGCATTTTTTCCCCCCCCTAGTTAGAGGTCCAGCGAATAAAAATGCTTGTGAAAAGCATTGCTTTAACCTGGAAGGGTTTGGAGAATTGGTGCATACAGAGAACTGACACACAGAAGGTTTCAGAAAGCGAGATCATGTATGTTTTGTCATGATCTGTATATACATTTATCAAAATCGTGTATGTATGTGTGTATATATATGTGTGTGTGTGTGTGTGTACATAAAGTTGATTTAACGGGGAAGGCAAAAACCTGACGGGTGAAACCACTGTGAATTTGGCTTATCAGTATTACTGCTACATACCCAGTGCACCTTAGAGCAGGTGATCACATTGAAAGAAAGGTTTATATTAGTGACTCGTGTAATAATGAATTGCTAAATTATGCACTTTTACAAATAAGTTGTTGTCATAATTATGCTGTTGTGTATTAGGTGAAAGATTACTGATCTTGATGCAAGAATGTAATTTTCCATAATTACATCATCAAATTTCATTTTTTTTCCTATAGGAATTAATGCATATTCATGCTTTTTTTTTTTTTACATACTACTTTTTAGCATTTTCCTTTTTTGTTATGAGTGTGGTATCTTAAAAGTAAAAATAAGTGCTGAGAATGCTTATAGTTTCATTTCTGTCATAGGAATTCTGTACTCCACTTCTTAAAAAAAATTACTTTCATGTTTGAAAACATAGGAACAAACCCAACCAAAAGAATAGTCATGATGTTTTTATCTAAGCCAGATTTTAAAGGAAAAAGCAATTATAATGAAATGAGAGTGATTTGAATGCATGAAGCATTTGGTTATGGACAATTTGAATGCCTGCTGCCAAGCATATTGTAACCCACGTGAACCCATTAATGGACTTCCATGTTTCCTTCATCTTCGGTGTGCTGCAGTGATGCTGGCACTCCTTTGGCCCGCAGAAGTTGGATGGAGGATTTTCCCAAGTCTCTGAGAGGTCTCACTTATTTTTCAGAGTAGCTTGCTCTGATTACTTTGTATTTTGTGACTGTCCTCACCTGCTTACATGCCTGTGGTTAGTTGTTAATTTTTCTGTGTATGTCAATAAGTCTTGGATAAAGTCTCCCTGTCTGCCTAGCCCCAGCATGGATTTTATCCCATGCTTGCAGTCAGTAGCTACAACCCAAATACAAAGTGTAATATCAAATTTCAGACCTTGACAGAGTGGAGGAATGTGCTGATGGGAATCTCATGAAGTTCAGCAAATAAAAATGCGAGGTCCTCTTACCTGGGCAGGAATGTTGGTCCCCAGACAGGCTGGGAACCACTGGGTGGAAAGTAGATTTGCAGGAGGGGACCTCAGAATCTCAGTGAAAAAAAAAATGGATTTGAGCCAGTCAAGTGCCTTCACAGCAAAGAAGGAAGACCACAGCTGGGCTGCATTAGGAATTGCATTGCTGGCAGGTGAGGGGTGGTAATGCTGTCCCTGGTGAGATGCATCTGCAATGCTGGGTCAAGTTCTGACTCGCAGCATGAGGAGGAAGGGCATAAACTTACTGGAGTGATACCACCAAAGGGCCACAAAAATGACTGAGGATTTGGAGCATCTGTTGTTTAAGGAGAGGAGACTGAGACCCTCAAGAAGAGGAGGCTCAAGGAGATCTTATCAATGCATACAGAGGTAGGAAGTACAATGGAGGCAGTCTCTTCACAGCTTGTGCAGTGACTATTCTTTCAGTCAGGGGTGTTTTAGCTGATCTCAGGTTCAGAATGACTTCTCATAAGAAAAGAAACATACCAAAAAACCACTCATTCTTAAATACTTAATGGTGAGAAGCAGTTAAATTCTAACTCTTGTGGATTTTTTTTAAAAATTGGTGCAAGAAATTGCCAATTTGTCCAAGATGACAAATAGTGCCTTAGTCACATCTGGGATTAGAGCTCATGTACTACAGACAGGACCACAGTGATCTAACCATGGTCAGGTTGAAATTTTGCTTTTTTATGCAATGATCATGCTGTGAGAGAACACTACTAGTGTTCTCTCTAGACTGAGAACTAGATTTTTCCTTCCATAAAGTAGCTGCAGTAACTAAAACTGAAAACTTCAGCAAAAAAAATCATTTTGAGTATTCATTCCTTGAACACAGATAAATGCATCATGGAATTATCATTAAACAGCACAAGAAACTCCAATAAGAATCTTAAAGTCAATGGGGTTCAAAATTCATTGAAAGGGTAAAATACGTATTAAAGATCAGTTAAAAGTTAGTGTTATTGCTGGATGTTGCAGTGAGCAACTTTTATTTTCTTGCTGCAGTTAACAAGCAGAGCAAGCCCAGAACAAGAAGAGTGTTAGGTGATGATTGCTTTTTACAGAGTTCCTGATACCAGAGCCTTGGCTATAATTCTAAATGGCTGTGCATGACATCACACTAAACAAAGTATATAAAACAACTCAATTTCACTGCTAAAAATGTGTTACCTCTTTAGCTGGGCTAGAGACAAGTCCTGCCTGGATGCCAGCACTTTTAGCACAGTATCTGATTATTCTCTTCATCTGAAATTGCTAGATGAGAATATCTTGTCTGATTTCAATCTAGTTTGAGTGCTTGCAATCACAGAAGACCTTGTTGAAAGTGATGCAATCTTTTATTTCTCTTTGTCATGCTCCAGCCAGAAAGTTAACACTGGGATCATCCAATGAACAGTATTAAAGACTTCAAAAGACTCTATATATCTTTTATTTTTACACACATATAAAACTTTTCTAGCTATTAATTTTAAGATACTTGTTTTCATTTCTATAATGATTTCAGTGATTTTTAAAGGGGTGGATTTTTTTCCCCTCTCACTTCTGATCATGCTGCATTTCTTTTTAAGATAGAGAGAGACACATTTGTATAGAGAAATTATGTAAATGTTGTTCACTAATTTGATGCTTATATGAGTAGAGACACACATACAGAGTCATTGGTAGTTCAGTTCTACAGGTAAGGATGGAAGGTAGATGTAAGTAATTGCACTTTATCCATCTTTATATTTCAAAATGGCTCAGAGTGATATCCCTGCTGCGGCTGTTGCAGTCCCTGTAATGGCATTAAGCTCTGACTCAGGGTGATTCTTTCCATAGAAGATTCTAGCAGGAACTATAGTTCTGATAATAACCTGAATGGGAGAATAAATAGCTTGAATATTAATGAATTGTATGTGATACAGACACTCCAGGGTGAACTCAAGCAGGACAAGGAAATATGTTTCTTTCTTAATTCTTTTCACACTAGTCTTTTTCAGGCAAAGCCCTCTGGTATTCCGGAGTTATTCTCAGAGCCCCCTCTGAATATTACAACTTTAACCCCATATGGTATTTGTACTTGTTCTGATTATTCACTTGAACTGATTATTATTATTTTATATGTATTTTCACCTACTGGCCGAAGGCAGTGTACATACAATTACCAGTATCTTTAGTATTGCAGGAGCTATGTGATATGAATTCTCACTATCTATCCTTTATGAAGAAAAGCAGTGTTGGAAGTATTGCAGTGCTCATGGGAAGAGGAAAGAGGGGTAAAAAGCACCTTAGTGTTCCTTTACGATAATCTGCCCATCCAGTTGATGCCAGCTGAGTGTTCTTCAGTAACAGCCAGCGAGGGCTAGATACTTGCTGGTTCTCAATGTTGATTCTCAAGCTGTGTGCAGGGTCAGGCTGTTCTGTGACCACTTCTACTGATCTTCTCTGAAATGTGAACAGGAGTACACTACTGACTGAATCATGGATTAGTCCTCTGTGCTTGTCAAACAAAAATTATATTAAAGTATTATATCCAGGTAACACATCCCCAGGTATAGCACAGGCGTTCTCAGCTGTAGCAGAATTTCAGCATTTGTTTCAGAAAATATGCTGAGTATTTCTTTCATCTTCTGATTCTCAAACTCATGTATGACCCATATTAAAGCAACTGTTTTTGGGAAAAAGAAAAGGCATAAAATAACATTTGCCTCCTGAGCCCTTAATGCCTTTATAAATTGCCATTCTTTAATAAAGGCATATGAGCTTGTATTGTCTTTACACAGTGAAATGTAGTAATAGTTGACCTTGAAGTAATGCCTGACTACAATGATATAAAAGGCTGGATAAAATAATCTAGAGTGTTTGAGTAGCCATTGATAACTGTTTCCTGCTGAATGAAGAGGAACATACGGATCTTGCCACTAACCACACTAAGTGTACTGTTGGCACTAAAGGTGAGTGATCCAGCTGGAGCTGCGTCCTCTAGACTTTCCTTCCAGTAATTTTAAATAGTAGGGGCCATGTGTTCAAGTCATATTTTCGACTGATCCTCAGAAAATTTCAACAGAACCTACCTCTAGTTCTTTAGACCTGAAGCTGGAAGAGTGGAAAACATGGTACGGCACAGCTCAGAAGTTCCCTTGCTTTAAAACTAGCTTATCTCCTGCACTGTGGACAAATGTTTTATGAAAGAATAC
The DNA here is from genome assembly GCA_013390025.1 of Pitta sordida. NCBI lineage: Eukaryota > Metazoa > Chordata > Aves > Passeriformes > Pittidae > Pitta > Pitta sordida. The sequence goes on from WEKX01026070.1 coordinate 43,671, forward strand.
CAAAAGAAGGGCACATGGTGATCTTGACAAGTAATTATTCATGACTTATCTTCCAGCAAAAGAGGGAAGGAGATTTTACCAAAATATGTCTTTTTTAGTATTCAGAATTGCTGGGCACAACAGATACTACTGAAATCAAAGGTTCTCAGTACCTATGAAGGTAAAACAAGGGTATAGCAATCAAAGTGCAGAATTTTAGGAGAAAGCTCCTTGTAAGAGGCAGGGAAAGATGATAGAAGGGACAGAGATATGAAGGACAAATGTGCCTGCATAAGGAAAATAAACTACAAGTGGTTTTAATTACAGTATAATGAAGGAGAAGACTTTCATGTCTCTTTAATACAGTGAGACAAATAATACATTATTTTCTGGTGGTTTGTTGTGGTTTTTGTTTTACAGGTCCACTGTCCTTTAGGAAACAATGAATAAAAATGTCTGTTTCAGAAACATAGATCTTGAGCAACTTCGTCTAAGAAATGAGATTTTCAGTCTAAAATAACTTGATTATTTGAGTCGATCTTCTACAGAATGAAGTTGCAGATATCAGTGGGTATCCCTTATACAAAGTCTTCCCTATATCCCCATTTGTTTTCAGTTGTCACCCATTTCATTTAGATAACAAGGCTTTAATGTTAGAAATTTGTGAAAATAACTTTGTTGCCACAAACAATGCAATCTGTAGAAAAGCAAGGGAGGATACAAAGAATACAAAGTTATAGCAGGACTGGAGATGAACTCATGAGCGAGATGGACAGCAGCAAATGATTATACTGAAGTAAAAGGGGATTATCTGGGCGAGATAATCGTGCCCTTCAGTGTGTTCAAGGAAACAATGTAAAGGATGAAAAATAACAATCCCTACTTCTGAAATGTGGGAAAGGAAGGAAATGTTTCCGATTTATTTTTAGAAGATTTTAGCAGTTTAGAAAGACTTGTAAGGTTCAGTGTTAAAAGTACTATTAAAATTACGATCAAACATGGTTGGTACTAGTAGAATGGTCCCATCAAATGCAGACACGAAGTGTGCGGTCCTCATAGTCATTTACTATTTCTCACTGAATGAATCCAGTCAAGTTTGGTTTTCTGTTTCTTTTTCTTGTTATGCACTCTGCTCTGCACTGTAGTGCAAGGAGTTGGACTCGGTGCTCCTTGTGGGTCCCTTCCAACTCGGAATGTTCTGTCTGATTCTGTCATATTCCTCTGCAGTTGCACATGTTCTCTGTGTGTGTGCAGGCTTGAGATTGCATTGGTCTGTGGGCCAGGCTGAACCCACTGAGTCACGGATTTGTTATGCAGAGAAAGGATGATATTCCTGGAAATACAAATAGGACATATTTGGGGTGAGTCAGGATGTTTACAGTTAATGCAGTAGCAACTCCCTCAAAACCTGTCAGTAATCTTCCAATTAAAAGCAGTAAATCAAATCCAGGGGATAGTGCTGTAATGCATGAGTTGAGGTTATTTTGTGAGATGTTTTCTCTACCAAGAAGGATGACAGGGGAGGGATTAACATCGGTGTCCCCTGCATTTGGTTTCTTGTGTAATTACGGGAAATGCATTCAGTGTGCAAGGGTATCATTGCTGTCCTGCTGTTTTATCATTTCTTTATGAGATAATGCTGATTTCAGCAATGAAATGCAAATTTAGTTTACAGTGCTCCTTTTTTTTTCCATATAAAAGTTAAAATGCATATTGTTGGTAGTAATATTGGTGGTGATTTTGAAACAGCCTTTGTCTGCTAATTTTGGCAATACATGGTTTGAAATGCTGTTCAGTGCAACTACATGAGTTTTGTGTTGGCCTAAATGAATTGATTTTAACCCAACATGCATATTGTTATCATTTTGTCTGTAATTTGATCAAGTGATCATAAAACCCTGGTACCAACAAAAAAAAATTTGGATGTGTCAAGAATATTTAATATATAGTGTGCCTTCTGTGTCTCCTGGCAAACCAAACGTGATTATTGAAGTTGAGCCATCTTAACTGTATAATCGTAGAAGTTTCCTAACACAGGGGGCTAACAAATACTCCTAGGAACTTAGATGATGATGGGTTCTGTGTTTGAAGGGTATGTGTCTGTTTACTTACAAGTGCATAGTTTGTATTGCTGGTGATAAAAGGGCTTAGAATTTTAACAAGTCCTGTTAAAATTAGCCCATGTGTAGATTATAAACAGCTCCTTTTACTTAATGCTGGCACTCCAACAGCAATAAAATACATGCAAGAATGGAAATACTTTTCAACTAGCAAGCAAATCCAACATCACAGCAAGGCCTGCACTAACGGAAGTTGTCTTTTTTATTGTTATCTCCTTAATTTTTCTCACTTTCCTGTGTAAACTGCTCACTATTGTGCAAAGAGAGGGTGTGTGTTGACTTTGGTGACATTGTGTTACTCCCATTAAGTAATGTTGCACATAGGTTTTTCAGCATGACTGTAATTAGAATTCCTCCCCCAAAAATAACCTGAGCCAAATGATGTTTCACAACTAAAATCAAATCCCACTTCTACTTTAGGTGATGCAACAATAAATTTGCTTGATTAGTAAAAATAAATAGGTTGAAATAGGTTAGTAAAAATAAATTTGTCATTGTTAATAAAAAGATTATATAGAAAAAGGAGTATGTGGTTTTAATATATTTAGTATAAAAGAGTGAAAAGGTGGGGAGGCGGTTTTATGAAATGAGATGTTTTATTGTAGACAGTAACAGAAAATAGCTTTGAAAATGGTGAGTTGGATTAATAAATGAATGATGTTTAAAGTTTATCAAAACTGAAAGAACTCCTGATGTGAAATGAAGCTTCTTCAGAAAATTCTGTTCTGTCGCTGTTTTGCTTTGCTGTTGTCGCATGTCACGCATGAATGAAAATGCTGCATTCTCTGGGGAGCAGTAAAGCCTCTGTGTAGGTTGTTTATTTCCTTAATCCCTCCTTCTTCGTGATTTTCAATGTCAGATATAAAATGGAAAGCCTGTAAATATAGTGATTATCATACTGATTATCACCTGCATCAGGGAACGCCCCGGCTGGCCGCTGTAACCCGAGCAGTCTCCACATGTTACAGCCACTTAGATTTTAACCTGACTACTTTATTAGAGACGTGAAGCTCAGTATGAGGTGCCCTAGGGCTGCACAGATGGGTTCTGCTTGTTTCCTGTTCTCACTGTTATTGTGAATAGATACTAAAAGGTTCTCATCGCTTTTATCTGGTTAATTTACTTTGAACTGTCCCTGGCATTCAGAGCCTCCATCACATTTCTCAGCATTTTGCAAACACCAAATTGTAGAATCCAAATGTGTGTTTTGAGCTTTATTAGATTTTTTTACTGGAAGGGCCTTAATTCTTGAAGGGATCTCATATTGAAGGAGGCTGCATTTTAGGGGACTGTAGGCACAGTCCTTACTGAAAAAAAAGCTGCTCAGGAGTTGTTCTGAGATTCAGTTGATAAGAGAGGAGAAAATTAAGATTGCTGTTGTTCTTTGGCGTGTTCAGACACCCTGAGATTAGAGGTCAACTGCAGGAAAATCTATGATTGTGTGCTAGCTGCCATTATTCATGTAGCTGGGCAGCAGACCAGTCTAAAAGATGACGCTTTAACAGGAGAATCTGAAGACGAGATACTTTTTAACAAATGTGCAATCATTTATCCTTTCTTGTGGAAGGGCCAGGTCTTTCAAACCACATGTGCTATGCATGGGTGCCCAGTACAGAAAACGAAGATGAATTATTTCAAAGTTTCCCACATAAGAAAGCACCACTTCACTGAAATAGATTTTATTTCATGTACTGGTGTCCAGTTTTCTGGCCAGACAATAGTTTAACACAGATGCTAATGTCCTGCTGCACTGGGATTTTATAAACATTAATTTTTAAAGAAATTTTATTTTTAGAGAAATCCCCCTAAGACAGATCAGTGTAACTTCCGATTTCAATTGCATGACCAAAAACCTGAGGTTAAAGAAGTTATTTGGCTACAAGACGTAATTTTTTACTCAGTTTTCTTATTCTCTTTCACCTTGTCACTCCCTTATTTCTCTTCTTTTTTTTTTTCCCCCTGTGTCACAGTCCCATTTGAGGCTTCTTGATTGTGTTGCAGTTCATTGTAAGTGCATCACTTCAGAGTGGAAGCTTGCAGGCTCCTTTTTTCATATGAGCATAGGCTTTGTTAATCACACGCTGGTTTAGGAAAACACTGCATGATATCTTTGAACTCTACACTCCTTCTTGACAGCCAGGCTAGCAAATGTCATTGACTGTGTGATGTACAAGAAGGGATTCAATTGTAAGTAAATTGTCAAAGTGGCTAACCTTGCCCGCACCCAATTGTCAGGACCATGATTCAGTTTTTCTGTCAACATCAGCTAAGGCTAACCCGGTCAGCCTTATGTTTTTGCAGTGAAGCAGCCTGAGGAGTTGTGCTTTTCAGCTTATCACATTTTATTAACCTCAACTTGCTGTTGTTATAATCAATCGTACCCACTTCAAATTCTTCTATTGCCCCTAAATTGACAGATCATGTAGGTCCACAAGTATGTATTTTCTGCAGCAATAAATGTCTCGTAGAGACACTGGACTGGTTTGGTACAGAAGTTATTTTTGTTTACTTGGATCAACTCACCATTTTGGCTCAAGGTTATCCCTCTAATACCATTTGGCAAAGATAATCTGGAAGAATGCAATTTAAAACATAAAGACTTTGAGCATTTTCTGCAATATTTCTAATGTTAAGGTAAAAAGTAAGGGAAAACATTGCTATTGTCTTTCATCCCCTTGATTTTATTTCAAAACAGATTTTAATTGCTTCAATTAATATAAATAAGACATGAGGACATTCTGATACGCTGATGTTTCCTATGTTCTTTCAGGAAAAGAACACAGTTAAATTGCCTAAAGCAGTGATTAAGACATCAAGAATATTTTAAAATGTTCATCTGATTCTGTTCACAGGCATTTGAACACATTTTGTGGTCCTGTTTTTTTAATGCACTGTGGATGACAAATGATTTTTTTCAAATGGCTTGGTAACGTGTGCCATGCATAAATGGAGAGATGATACAATTTCAGTTAAAATTATGTCTGAAGGGTATTTTACTGGATTTGAAGTAATGGTTTCCTAGTCAAAGTCCTATCTCTGGAAGTAACTTTCCTCATTTGGAAAAAAACATATTGTACCTTCTTTATTTGAACTTGTGAAAAATGTTGACATGGTACCATTGTTGGGCTTGAGGGAAGGAGGGGGAAGCTTTTGGTGCGACTATCAGAATTGAACAACTGTATATGGCTATATTGAGATAATGGTGTAAAAGGAAAACTGGCTGAATGAGTTTCAAAATGTGTTATTTCTTCATTATCTAGCACTTTATAATTAACTGTTCTTTTTTTATTATTTCAGGAAGCTGCCACTTTTGCTAGAGAGCAAGGCTTTGAGGTGAGTTAACCCACAATTGCACACTAAACAGATCCTAAAGGTTTTTTTCTTGCTGATAATGAAGTTCTTTTGGACAATGATTGATGTGCTATTATACTCTCCAAGCCTCGCAGCGGTTGCCATGGAAACTTGGCAGTCGTCATGGTTTCTTTGTTCTGCCAGCTCAGTGTTATGACGCACTCTGCTAGGTCTGCACCCAACATCGCCTACAGATGTTATTTATTGAATTTTGAAAAGCCTCTTGGGAAGCCGAGAGGTTGGGCACGGTTTCAAGCTGCCTCTGCAGATATGGGACCTGTCAGTTTGTTCTGTTAAAAAGCTACCTCATTAGCTGCATTACACTCCAGAAGGATTCACTGCTAAAGCAGTGGTGAAGCACGACTAAATAGTGAAATATAACACCGCTTAAATAACTTAAACCCTGCCATATGCGGATTATCATTATGCAAATGAATTTTAGAAAGGTTGTATAGAGAATTGTTAGGTACTGATTAATGTAAACCATGCTTCTACAAACAGCTTCTTTTAGAAAGGGTAGTGTGGAATTTGTGTTTCAAAACATATTCGAGTTGGTGTTTTCCATCTGTGCTCTGAAAATGTCTGATCCTCTACTTTCCTAAAGTAAACACTGTTGATTTTACAGTGATTTTCAGAGCTTTTGATTTCATCTTCTCAAGGCATTTATTTGACTAGTACCTCCCATTGGCTACACTCAGATAGCTTAATCGGGAGAGCCATCAGCTATTGGTCTCTAACACTGAATTCAAATAGGCAGGTTTTAAATACTATAATTAATGTGACAGGGCTTGTGCTAATTTTGCAGATAGTAAGTGATCTTACTGAAATCTAAATTGCAGAACTGAACATGCGTAAATCCTTTTACATTTTTTTTTTTCACTGGAATAAGACCCACCTTAATTGATTTGTTTTCAGTGTAGGAGAACAGAGAGGAGTGTGACTGCTCAACACCCATTTTGCATAAATAATAGAAGCCGCGCAATTCAAACCACATCGCTTTAAGAATGTGCCACTTCTGTGTGTGGATGGTTGCTTATGAAAAAAAAAAAAAAAAAGGAAAGACTGACAGCTTTTGTTCTACAATTTAGATTTCTTTAGAACTGTACACCAGCAGGTACATCAATGCCATCGCTGGTTTTGATATTAAAACCGTGGGCTGTCCCATTTCATTTTATGTTTCCCAAGTTCATGTGGCTGCTTTGTAGAAATCAAGACTTTTTATCACTGTCAATCTTCATTTGTATAATCTGTATTGTTAAGCATAAAAATACACTTTGAGTTTATACTAGCAAATGAATGAATTTCACAGATGCCTTCAAAATATGAAGCATAAGAAATTATTGTTACCCTCTGGTAGCTAGACAATAAAAAGAAAGGAAGTAGTGTATTAAGTCTAGCCATTCTATATTTTTATTGCCCCCTTGAGCTAAAGACTTTGAATGTGCATGGTTTAAATTCAGCTCTAGTGACAAACTGCTTTTGCTGGTGTCTGCTAACTACCATCATATTAACCTTTCCATTAGTGCTTGCTTAGAGATTTTAGAATAGCTCCTCCTGAACATCCTAAATCTGCCACATTTGATTACAGCGTATCAGTAAAGTGCACAATGATTATGATCTTATCTCTTATTACCCCCTTGCTTGGCAACGACTCGCATGTCAAGTTTGCTGACAGAGATGTGTAAAACTTGATAAGCATCCATAGTTTTGTTTTCCCATTGTGCTGTGGAGGCAGCCCACCCCCCCACCCCTTCAAATTGATAATAAAGTATCTTACAAAAAACTTGAAGAGTTTTCAATTAAAACCAAGAAAAAATTCCAGCAACTCTCAAAAGCTTGAAAAATTGATTCTGTGATTTGTCTTGAGAATAGAAAACTGGTAAAACATGACAAAGTAAAGCAAAGGACTTGATTGACCAGGGCAAAAATCAAGAGGATGTTTATCATAGAAGTGATGAAAAGTTGCTGATGACTACAATTGAATTGCCACCTGGAAAGATTTTTATTAAGTCTTTAATCAGAAATATTTTAGGATAGAGAATAAATTGTTCTATGTCACAGTAATTTCAACAGTTTTGTGTATTAAATGCAGCTTTTAAACATGGATTGAATTAAGTGTATCTAAAACAGTTTCTGAAAACAAAAAAAGTTACAATCAAGACAACTTCAGGAAAATATACACTTTTTCTGAAGAAATAAAGTCTTTTCATAGACAGGAGAAAACACTTCAATGACACAAATCTGGTTTTTTCTTTGTAAGGGAGAGTCCATTCAAAGGAATTTTTATACTTCATCTTACCAACAGTTAGTTTTCCATTGTACTTTGCTGAAATACAAGGTATTTTTCTAAAATCAATCATGATATTTGAAGACCGTTATTTTCTTCACTTTATCTCCTGACCATCACTTATCTGTAATAATCAAAAGTAGAACATTACTTCTGATATAGTCTCTTCCTGGAGAGCATCAGTGTGGGGTTGAGGAGTTTTTGTGAATTTCATGTTGTATGACATTTCAAAACTATTAAATAATGTCTGTGAAGACGATGCTTCATCCTAATTGTATGTTGCAGTCATCTCAGTAATCCATTATAACAGTCACAATTTTTGTCCCAGGGAAGCTCTTGGACTTGATTTCCCTTGAAGTGGTAAAAGGGTTGTCAATATATTTCAAATGTATGTTTCTAATGTGTTTCAGATAACAAAGGTATATGAAGTTTTGTTTTTACAGAATGGTAACTTGCTCTTTTTTCTGTGATGGATCTAGGAAAACAAAATTCTACTTACATAAAATTTAGCATTCGATTTTGACTGTCAACCAAAAAAGTAAAATGAAGTGAATGAAAAAGTAGGCATCTAAGGAGTTAGTATAAGCTGCCATGCAAAGTAACGTCTCTTGTGAGAGGCAGAGGTCGCCTACTAAGTACATATTGGCTGGGGAACCAAATTAAAATCTTGGTATCCTGAACCAGATTTAGGTCTTCAGGTTAAAGAGGTACACTGCCCAGGTCCACTCTTTTTCATGGATTTATGTCTGTTTAAATCAGGGCTGTGGTAGTGCCAGCTGTTGGTTATCTGTTCAGAGGCAGAAATCAGAAGACATGATTTGACTAGCATTGTTAACTGTATGCAGTTTTTCACATAACTTTGTCTGATCCTGGAGTATCTGATGTGCCTTCTTCACGTGCATATATTCCACTTACTTACTGGAATGAATACCACATGCCAGGTTTTTCAGGTGCAGCATCAATATGCAAATCATGCTTTAGTATGTCAGCTTTGTTAAATTCAATTAGATATGTGTGAATTTGGGGCAATTATTGAGGCATTAGGACCACAAACCAATATAGTCTTAACATTCAGCAATGTCTGTAGACACAGGATGCATAAGAAAGTCTCAGTAAGTCGGCAGCTACAAGTTAGTGCAAAATACTGTGTATATTCTGAACAGAAATAAGAGATAACAACATTTCATGGTGTTTGCCTGACAATGAAGTACGGGGCATAGTACCTCTGCACATAAGTGTAAGATATGTAAATATTCACATATTGTAAAATGTTACAGTTCTACCTTCAAAATACAGTCATACATCACTCGTTCGCGCCTTCTTGTTAGCTAATTCGCAAAATATTTCTCCACAAATATTATTCAGCTGTTCACAGAGGGGGTGTATAGTCCCACAGCACCATGGTACGGTGTGGTCCCGTTCCACCACGGCAGGCAGCCTGGGCCACCTGCCTGCCCATGCCAGGAGCTTGTGTGCGTGTGTGTGTCTGTGTTACTGTCTCCATAGCTACAGTCGGGGAAGGCAGTGCCGGTGGGGGGACGTGTGCTAACTGCAGCAGAATCCAAGTGCCAAGCGCTGTATCGTCCCCAAGGGCTGCTGCATGGCCAGTGCCCAGCACACCTGGTGATATACGTAGCCCCAGGGAAAGTGCTCCCGCAGCACCTGCAAAATGCGATCAGGGACTTCCTGTCCCCGGGAACCAGCGGGCATATTGTAACCACCGCAGTTAAAGGGAAAAAAGCTCTGACAAGGATGCCCCTCACCACCCTAAGGGGCCCCAGGGTGTTGCAGTGTTGCAAAGTTGCCTTATTCATGGCAATAAGTTACCATATTCATGGTGTGCCCATGTTAGCAGATTGGGCAATTCGCGGGACTCGCAGGAGACCCGTAACCAGCGAATACAGAGGTATGACTGTACAGCATAATAGTAAAGTAGAGATATAGTGTGCAAAAAATTAAAGCTTCCTCGGTAGCGACGTTGAAACTCTTCCACTATATAAGCTGTATTTTATTCTCTTCCTTTGAAAAAAAAATGAATGTAGAAACTGCTTTTGTCTAAGAACGGTCAAGTTACTTTTCACAGAAAATACTATTCAGTTACTTTTAAAGTCTGTGCAATCAGCCACAAATGTCCAAAACACTGTGTGGAAAATGTTGTCTTTTTTTAAAAAATTACCTTTTCCCTCAAACACCTTATTTGTACTGTTACAAGCTTATTATATATTTAATTCTTCCTGAAGCCATACATGCTTTTTACTTTCTTTCACTGTCTACTGTGTTTTATCCTTTACCATAATTTTTCACTAATCTCTTTCCTCAGGGTCCTCTTTTCGTCATGTCAGTTAATCTTTATTCTTCCTTAAGCTGAAGAAATCATCTCTTGATTATGCCATTTTCTCCTATTATAACTTCATCATTTTCCTTTCAAAATTCAACATCTATGTAAATACATTGCACAAATACCTTCAAGCTCTTTGATTTCTGTTCCTGTGCAGTGGTGTGTACATTAGTTCCTGAAGTGTTTACCTGACAATTTCATGTCAAAGTTGTACATACTGTACCTGGATTTCAAAATACAGTTATACCCCCTCATTTGTGAGGAAAGGGTCATGCCAGGGCTCTTGCTGAACGTCAAGTTTGCAAAGATGCGCAGGTCATTAATATGCATGCAGGCCATGCCCATTGCTCCACCCCCCGGCACTCCAGAGCACTGCGGACACTTTTCTGCTCCTTCCCACAGGCTCTCTCAGCACAGGGGAGCAAAGCGAACCATTTCTGAGCCCTCTCTGACTTGGGAGACCCCCCCCCGAGAATCCCTCGGCTTCTCTTCGGTAATGCTGTCGCTTCTGCAGCGTCTTCCAGGCTGCTGCCATTGCACATGCTCACAGCCCAAACCTTGCACCGCTGCTCCCTCCCAGGCCCCCGCCCCCGGCCCCCGTGCTCCTGCCTGCAGTGTGCCGGCCCGCAGCTGTGGCAGCAGAGTGAGCATCAACCCCTGCTGCCCCGTCCCAGCACACAGCACTGGCCCTGCCGCCACCGTGGGCAGCCCAGCCCCACTTTCCTGGGGCACTTCCCTTCCCCACCTGTAGCCATGGAAACACTAACACGCACCCGAGGTGGTGGGGGGGCTCAGTCCCCAGCTGCGCTTAGAGTAACAGGGGACAGTGTGATTCCTGGCCCTCACAGTGGGGCCGGACCAGTGCTGCCCCACAGGGAGCGCCAGCACTGCCCCTTGGCAGAGCAGAGGCACTGCACATGTGTCGGCCAGGGAACCTCACAAGTAACTGAAGCAAAATTGCGTGAAATTTTCCTCACAAATATGCAGGGTCGTAATGGAGGGGTCGCAATGCAGCGGGGATATACTGTAACACTATGTGCTGATTTCAGAAGATACAAATCAATTTAATTATAATAATATAAAATTATTGTAACAACTCTGGTAAATTACTTGAAACCCCTCTGGACAGCTTTATAAGTGAACTCTATTCGATATGTCATAGTGTTATTAAATGAGTTGGGATTCATGATGAACAGTACACGAAACAATGAGAAAGTATTGTTATGTTTTCTTATATTCAATGCTAGGCCCTCACCATGTTTCAATACAGTTCCTTGTACACAAGAGCAAACTGGGAAAAAAGTGTGATGTTGTTTTAACAGTTGTGAATAAAGTGGGACACGGGAAGTAGCACAGAGACAAATTAGAGTCTTTCTTATTTTTCCTAATGTTAGAAAATAAAAGAAGAAAAAAATGAAAAAATATATAAATTATGGAAAGAAATAGATTACATATCCCAAAGTTAATTGGTAGAGTTTACTGACTTGAGGTAAATCTGACAGCAAATGTTTCCCATATAGCATTGTAAATGGGATTTATGCTGATACAAGTAACAGGAATATCTATATTCAGGTTAGATTGAATACTAAGTCAATTAGAAATTGATATCCTTGTGTTTCAGATCATAGGGCAATGGTGAGAATAGAATTTATAGTAGTCTAATGACAAGTTGTGTTGTTAGAGTTTCCTGCATCAATTTTGATGTTCCCAGCTTGTTGCCATCAAAGACACTGGATGGATGAGAAGTTTGCTTCAATATGCCATTTTCTCTGAACCTAGCTATGGGCACAGTGAAGTACAATGTCCTCTTAAAGCAAAGATTTCTTACACTTTTGTACCCTAGCCTCCTTTCAGAAAATTGGTGATGCTCTGTGCTCCACTGAAAATCCCTTTTGCCCTTTGCTTCCCTGCATCTCAGTTCTGCAACCAGTGGGCACCTGGGCTGCACACCCTCTCAGGTGCTGCAGTGTAGTGTACAAACTTGCTGAGACCAGTTACTGTTGGGAAGTTAGAGAAACAGTATTTGTAATCCTGCTGAAATCAAGGATTATAGTAGTATAAAACCTGGCTAAATTGGATGAAAATCAGCCTTGGAGTTTATCCAAAGTATTCTCTTACCAATTTTATTTTTAATTTTATGATAGGTACGGTTAGAATACAGTCAGCAGCAAAGGAACCCACTAATTGCTCGTTAAGAAATGCTCTGTAATTCTTTTGTTAGCTTTGCAGTTTTGCAGTGGTTGGAATAGCTGAACTATCATTCTCAAGATTAAAAACAGTGGTCTCATAGTACTACATAAACCCTTCAGAGAATGAAGTATTCCTCCTTTTAAAAATCTTCCTCGACTGACAATAAAGTCTATTTTATACTCAGCTGTAAGAAAATAAATCTTTGATCTGCTAATAAAGTTCTGATCTCTCACAGCTCTAGCATGCTGGTAACAAGAATTTTCTTCCTCTCTGTTAATAGACTGAAGACATTAAAGAGATAGCCCGGAAGACACAAGCCCTGCCGAAGGTGAACACTAAAAGGCAACGAATCGTAGTCTTTACCCAGGGGAAAGATGACACTGTAATGGCTACAGGTATATATTTCAAATCTTCCTTGTCACTCACAGTAAATATTCCAGTTAACAATTATAAGTTGCGGTTTTACAAATTTTTACTCTTAAATGGTTTAAGCATTTGCCTTTTGATGTTAGTCTGTATTTCTCTTTTTTATACTTTAATTGTTCCAGGATTCTGAATTTTAAAAGTTAGTATTTTGCAAAAATGCCTGAGAATTTAGTTCTGAACATGTTAAGTTCGTTTTTTATAACATAGATCTAAAATATTGATCCAGTTGGTTTTACTCAGATTTTTATGACTTGAGATTTTATCTGTGTAGCCATCTTTGCTGCAAACAAGAATACACTATGCCTGCTGAGAACAGCTGTGCAACAGTGTAGTATGTTTAAACATTCGTGAAGAGGAGGAAGTGAAATCCAGTACTAAGTGAATTTAAAGGCTTTTTTGCTTTGAGCAGAAAGTCTCACTTTAGCTTTTCTCAGCCGTCTGCTCTTCAGTTCTCAAAGGAGTATGTGGGAAAAAGGTGTTCTAGCAGAGATACAAATAGTTTCTGCTGTCTAAATTGGTGATGTACAATGCACAGATTTAAGCATTATAAACATGACTGCCTACCTTTTGGCAGTCTCTTTAATTCTGTCCACCTATGCTTCTAGACTAAATAAAGCTATTAAAAACATGTGCTGTGGCAAGCCATTTTAGTAGTTCATTCCTTCACAAGGTAAGTTATTAGTCAGGGCTGAATTCCTCCTTTGAAAATCAAGTGAAGTTGAGGAAGCCTTTCACCTGAGGGACCTGTGCTTACTCATACAATATTTGCCTCAAAATCAGAATTGGCTTCAGACTGTGGCCGTAGGGCTAGGCACTAAGTAGGTATGTCACTGCTATATAGATCATTCCTCGCAGCACTTTGAATGATTTCTCCAATGGTTTGCTGCTTCCCCTATTTTGTTAGCTACAAACTGTTTTAAAGGAAATAGAAACCAGTCATTGAGAGCTGCGTATGTGTGTCTCACTGAATGATGATAGAAGTGTTCCTTCCAGAAAGTTACTGCATAGCGTGAATGGCCCATATGGAGGCACTCCACTTGAGTACTGTACAGTTGGCTGAAAAATAGCAGTATATAAATGTTTTTATACATGAGCTAGTAATAATGCAGTAAACCTAAATCTTATATGTAACCCTCCTGTGCTCTTATTTAATTTTCACCAAGTACTTTTTTTATTCTTCAAACTGGAGTTGTTAACAAATCCATTAATCCCTTCTTTGATATTTTTACAACTGGGAGCTTATTTGAGGACTGACACTTGCTAATCTTAGCTGTTTGTTCGCTATGAAATGAACTTAAATTAGAGAATGCACTTTTTATGCATGATAAATGCAAGATGGATAGAGAGTGTATGCAATGGTGTCAGCTACAAAAGCAAACATGATAAATGTTAAGGCAGTTTTGCGCCGTGGGATAAGCTATTCAGCTCACAAGCATAGCTGAATCTCTTTGCTATGTTGTTATTCATGGCAGCCAAATAAATGTCAATAATAAAAGAGAATTAAAGATTTTCATTTCCCAGAGGCAGTCCTCTAATACAGCTTGATCTTTCATTTCATTTGTAATTCGTTCTCATGTCAGGATGCAATCATTCGCCAGGCTCTGTGTGTCATGTTAAGTCATTTAATAATGATTAAGAACATAAAAATGTTTGGCCTGTGGGGCAATTCTCAAAAGAGATACCAATTTGTTATTGTTTTCCCCCTTTTCCCTTCCTTTGGTGTGGACCATCTTTTTCCCACCTCCTCACATTAAAATAATAATAAAAGAAGGAAAATGTCCCTTAATCCAGCATATGATGGTACCACAGAATGTCATGGAATGCTGCTAACACACTTATTTCAGAACTAACTTGGTCTAGATTTCAAACCTGCAGTGGAAAGTGTAAAAGTTTCTAAATGATCTTGGGAAGAACTAGTGCATTTAGGAGTTACCCGTATAAAATAATTTCTTGTTTCTAATGCACAGGAGTATGTTTTTTAATAAAGCAGACTGTGTGTAGTTGTTTATCCTGCCTTTCTGAGGAAACAGTAAAGTCTCAAAGAGTTTGTGCCTAGATTAAAATAGTATTTGCAGTCAGCTCTGAATTTGAAGAAGCTTGCTTGTACCTTCTGCTTTAATATTTTCCTAGGTTAATAATAAGAGCAACATGTTTATTATGTAGAACAACATGTTTATGCAGAGAAACTTTGACAAATTGCAGACTGATCTCGACAAATTAGAGATGGGCAATCACCAGCTGTATGAAGTTTACCAAAGGCAAGTGCCAGATTCTGCACCTGAACAGGGCAGCCCTGGCTGTGTGCACAGACTGGGGAATGAGATGCTGGGAAGCAGTGCCACAGAAAGGGACCTGGGGGTCCTCATCAATGGCGAGTTGAATCTGAGTCAGCAGTGCCCTGGCAGCCAGGAGGGCCAACTGCGTCCTGAGGGGCATCAGGCAAAGCATCACCAGCCGGTCGAGGGAGGGTACTGTCCTGCTCTGCTCTGCACTGGTGCAGCCTCAGTCAAGTCCTGTGTGGAGTTTTGGGCACCACAACACAGAAAAAAATTTAAGCTATTTGAGAGTGTCCAAATGAGGGCCATGAACTGATGAAGGGTCTGGAGGGGAAGCTGTCTGAGGAGCAGCTGGTGTCACTTGGTTTGTTCAGCCTGGAGAAGAGGAGACAGAGGGGAAACCTCCATTGTGGTCTACAACATCCGCACAAGGGGAAACGAAGGGTCAAGTACTGATCGCTTCTCTCTCGTGACCAGTGACCGTACTAGATGAAATGGCATGAATTTGAGTCAGGGGAGATTTAGGTTAGATATCAGGAAACTCACCCAGAGCATTGTTGAGCACTGGAACAGGCTCCCCAGGGAAGGAGTCACAGGACCAAACCTGTCTGGGTTCAAGAAGCATTTGGACAATGCTCTCAGGCATATGGCGTGACTCTTGGGGATGCCCTATGAGGGGTCAGGAGTTGGACTTCATGATCCTCATCGGTCTCTTCCAGCTCAGGGTATTCTACAATTTCATTATTATTTGGAAGACATTTCTGTCAGTAGTGGTTCAGCCAGGTGGGATTGGTATCCAGGCAAAGAACTCTACTCTTTCTTCACTTCTACTGCCTTTAACCATTTTTCATCAGCTGTTGGGCAGACCATATATTCCGATGGTGTTAGTTTATGTATGAAAAAGCACAGGAAGGCATTGGAGCTTAGCGGTGGGAGAGGAGAGTAAAAGCCTCCAAGGTAAATCTGTCCTTTGTGAATTTTCTACCTTTTATTGTTCCTCCTTGTCCCCATTTTCTCCATGGAAAGGTCTCTGCTCTCTGGCAGCAGTGCAGAGCAGTGTTACTGTGAGCCATGGGAGTAGAAGTGACTGGCTTGGATCAGGCTGCCCTCTGTGAAGAGACACAGCTGGATGGCCAACCCCATTCTCCTTTCCCTTCCTCCTGTCCATGCATGGCAACATGGAGGTTGTGAGAACATCCTTAACAGGACTCTGT
Source organism: Pitta sordida (assembly GCA_013390025.1). Taxonomy (NCBI): domain Eukaryota; kingdom Metazoa; phylum Chordata; class Aves; order Passeriformes; family Pittidae; genus Pitta; species Pitta sordida. Next base: position 59,852 of record WEKX01026070.1, read on the forward strand.
TTGCTCTGTCAGAGCATCTGCAGACTATCTGGGACAAGGCAGCCACGGGGCGGGGTTACAAAGGGAGAGGTGCACCTCTTCAGTGAATTATGTGCAGATTGGACGAGGACCAGGTAATGGAAATAATGAGGAGATATGCTATGGTACAGCTTTGGCTGGCCGGAAGGACAGAAAATAAGATGGAGACAAGGAGTTGTTGCAGGTTGCCAGGTCATTTGTGAAAGAGCTCAGAATCATACATGCTGGAAATTTGACATGGACTGTCTTGAGTGTCTGGGGGGAGGTGTGTGTGATATGGAGAAGGCCAGATACAGCTAGTCACTACATGTGGAGGGAACTGTGGCAACAGTTGTTATTCCTGGACATTCCAGAGAATGCTCCTCAAATACCTGTTGAGGCATTTGAGGAGCAGAGCATAGGGCAGAACGGCACAGTTTGGAAAGGAAACATTGACTAAACGGTTCTGAGAATATAGCTCTTGTTGCAGATGAGAGAGAGAGAGCTTAGACTGAGACAGCTAAAACATCTTCCTCCAAAAATCTGGCCCAGCTGTACTGCAAAGATACTTAGTCATTTTATGAATTGGTGCAATTTACACAAAAATGTTTTAATGCTCACCAGAAACACTGGTGGCTCACCTGAAACAGACCACGCATGAGCTGTAGGCACTTGGGAATGGATTGATAGGCACCTTAAGAGGTCCTTGCAGCTGGAGCAGATCATGGAAACAGTGAGAAGCAATAACTACATCAGCAGTCTCAATCTAAACCATTCCCATTTGTCAGTCCACTTTCTTTGGCTGTCTAAATTATTTGTGTTTTCAGAGGAAAAATCTCTCTGTCTTTATCATGGAGTGCATTGGGTCTTTCTGCTGTCTGTTCGTATCTGCTCTGTCACAGTACTCCAGCCCCAAGGCCCCTTTTCTCTCCCCTTCCTTCCTGTTCTCTGTCAGTAAGAATAACTGCAAGGAAAAAGCAAGTTCAAATTCAAGCTGAGTGTGATCAGCGTGTTTTAGAGGCAAGGAAAGGAGTGTTTAGGATTGGCACACAGGAGCTTTAACACATGAAATATTGGCTGAATTAACTGTCAGCTCCTAATAAGACTCTACAGAGCACAAGCAAATGACCGTGTTCAGAGGTTTTCCTCTTTACGCCAGAGAATCATGGAATGGTTTGGTTCGGAAGGTCATCTAGTCCAACCCTGCCACAATAAACAGGGACATCTGCACCTCAAGCAGGTTGCTCAAAGTCCTGTCCAGCCTGACCTTGTTTCCAGGGATGGGAGTATTTGCAACTTCTTTGTGCAACCAGAGTTGCATTTTTTGATGTCAAATTTTCTTTCGACTGAAAACCTTGAAGGCATTGGACCTTCACAGTGACTTTAAGAGTAAGCATTAACAAAAACACTGTAATTTTCTCTAGTAGTGGTCCCTAACATGGCTGGATTTTGATAAAACTCTCTTGGAAAAAATCAGCCTGTGAGAGACACCTATGAGGAACCATCTCAGTACAGAGGATTATGCTTCAGGAAAGGGACAGGAGCTGAAAATGGGATATATGGACTTGCTTATCAGAAAAGTTTGTTTAAAGAACAGTATTGAGTTAGTTCCTTGTGTGGATGGTCTTCATCCATACTGGGAATCACTTGACTACCATGACTCTGGTCCCACTACCACAGCCTTGTTCCATCATATCCCTCTTCCCAGGCCTGAGGTTCTGGATTTGACTGAGGTTTGAGGTTTGACTAAGCTTATGGGATACATTTCATGTTTCAATACTTTTTGCTGTAACCACAAGAAGTACATAAGCGGAGAGAGCAGGGGAGTTAATGAACACATGCAATCTCCTGATCTCAGCAGCTGGAGCTTTTAAGAAATGCACAAAAACTCACAAGCTCTGGCAGGAACATATATGTCATATCTATATGTGTGCTGTAACATTTGTCAGAATCAAAAGCTGTGAAAGCTATCCCTTTTACAGAGTTGCTCATAACTTTAAACAAATTACTTTTAGTCAGATACATTTTATGACTGGTTTTGGCCCAAAGGGAAATCTTCAGAAAGTCTGAGCAAAATCAGTTCAGCAATGGAAAAGCATACTTTTACATTGAAATATTTGCATAATTCAAGAACAGCTGAAGCTACAAACTTTAGACTTGGCTCATTTTATAGCTTTAATAGAGGAAAGAAAAACAATCCAAATTTAAAGAAAATCACTCCAGCATTTTTCACGTTATGAATGATGAAATCTAGCATGTTCAGAGATGAACACAGAATTTTTCATTCTTTTTTCCCCACGATGTTTGCAGGACCACCTCTATTTAAGGGCATGTTTGTAATAACTGTATTTGTTAGAATATGGCAGTAAACATGGATTTTTCTGAGGACTCAAACATTAAAGCCAGCACAGGCAGGGCTTACTAACCACTTATATCTTCAGTTTTTGGGACATATTACTTGAGGGAGTTCAGGGAATCTATTAGTGGTGCTGGCAAATGTGGTAATAAGACAAAGGTTCATCTTAAAAATTTATTAATGCCTCAACCACGTAGTAGATAGAGTTTTGTGAGTTTCTGTGTTTTATTATTGTTATTTTATCTATTCCATAAATTAAACAGTATGTGTGGTGTGGGCTAGTTAATATGTCCCAGTAAAAGTTGCAACATAACCAAATTTTAGATCCTGTCTACCAAACTTTTGATATTGGAGTGATAAAAAGCATTTGCCACATGGTATCAGAAACAGAATACTGAGCTAGATGGATGTTGATGTCACCCATTAAGGTAATATATGCAGATACATTCATAAATTAAAAGTTTTTATGTTTAGATAGAACTAAAACCTAACCTAAATTAAAATAATGATGAATTATAGTATGTTTTCAGGAATGATGAAGCTTCTTTTACTTTGTAAGGATATGTTAGATCTTAATGTTTTAGGAGATTTTTTTTGAAGCGTTTGTTTGAGAAGGGTTTTCACAATTGTGGAAACAAGAGATTTTAAGAGTCCTTCTTAAATGACAATGGCATGTGTATGCTTTTAGGGGGAGTAAAAAGGACTGATGTTCAAGTGTCAGTCATACAACTTGGTCCAAGCAGAGGTCAGTAGATTTTCTTTGTCAGGTTGTGGGGCGATTACAGACCAGCGTGTTACCTTGTAAGCCTATCTATGAAACATAGAAGTATTTATTACTATTGACACTGCTGACATTTTATGGTGGCTCTATTTGCAGCTTCTCTTTCCATGTGTTTTTCCCTAGCAAGCAGAAAAAAGTGTTATTTTCTTTCCTAACTTACAGCTTTTATACTTAACCTTCCAGACAGAAAAACTTTGCATAGCTCTTTTGTTATCAGATAGACTTCATGTGCACTTACACAAACAAGAGTAGTGACTTGGCCCTGCGGAAATAGTAGCTGAGTTTTATTACCATACACTATCTTTTTTCACACTTTCACTCTTCCCTGTCTATTTATATTCATAAATAGAAAGAGAAGTTTCAAAAACAAAAGTGAATTTAGAAAAAAAAGGGCATTTTAGTCTCCTAATAGCATAACAATTTAGTCAGAAAGCCTAAAAGAATTAGTTTATTTTTGTCTTACAAAATCACAAAATCTAAACTAATAATGAACATTTGTTGATAGGGATTAATGGATAGCAAAGCTGGTAATACCTCTTTGTAAATGAAGGCTTTCATGCTTTCATATTCTGTGGAAGTGGAGGACTGAAAATTTTATTAGACTGCTGAAAAACGTTATTAAAACCTGAATTCCTGAATACAGGTGTCGACTGAACTTAAAAGTATCAACTCTATCACCTGTTACATCTCAATGAATACATATAAACATACGTAAATAGATACATATGTGTGCTTCAGTAATTTCATGTTGATTTAAGAAAAGGATGTCTTTTCTAGTCTACTGCATTAACACATCAGTTTAGCCCACAAATTGAAAGTGAAACTGGGAAATCCCCTCTTCATCTATAGTAGTAAGGAATATTCAAGGCAAAACTGTGCCTCCTATTAAACCTAGCTCAAACTTCAGGTACTACAATGAATTTACATTCTGGCATTCTGAGGCAAATACCCCTCTGTGCTGTGGAAAAATACATGGTTTTTGAAGGACAATAAAGTCCTTAGGACTGATCAGTATTTGCTCTTGCACAGAGAATTTCTGTATTTGTTTCTCAGATACAATATGTACATTGATTTAGGACATCGGTTTCTATATTGTAATTCTAAAAAGGATTCTTGGTGGCCTGTTAATAGACAAACCCATGGCTTAGGTAGTAGGAATTATATCATGTTGGAGTGACAATGCGGAGTGAAAGAGTGGAAACAAGACTGAGGCAGCCCAAAGGTCTGTCTAACCTGATGGTTGCAGCAGTGTAAAGCAGTGGGTGCTTGTAAAAGAGAATAAAACCTGAGCAGATCTATAGTAATGGTACCATGTTACACTCTGCTATCTTCCAGCATAACGTAGCTTGGGAATTTGTGAACTAGAGATGTTGACTTTGTGCTTAGTAGGCCAAACCAGGATTTTATCCTACATAATGTCTTGTGATAATGAGTGTCACAGACTATTACATAAAGAAATACATTCCCTTATTTGTTTGAATTCAGACATTAAAGAATGTTCCTGGCTATCTCCAGCTGCTTGTATTGCACGGCCAATCCATAATCGTTCCATGTACAATGTCTACTTACTTTTGATTTTATCTATCCTGCACTAGTCTTTTTTTCCAGACTCTTTTCCTATTCTGTTTACTTGTTCTGTTTGATCCATAATTCTTACACCCTGAGCGACCCTTCACTGCACCTTTTTTCAGGTGTGTGAATGGGGGACCAGAATGTTCAGCTTGCAAGTGCCTGAGGAATTTACAAAGTGGTTTAATTTTGTTGTTTCCTTTATTCTGTATTTCGTTCCTTAGTAATTCCTAACATTTTATTTGCTTTTCTGGCTGCCACTGATGATTGATTTTACATTTTTCATAGAATTAGTTTTTATAACTTTAAATTTTCTTTATGGTGTGGTAATGGGTGGTTTAGAGCTCATCATTGTGTATTTAAAGCTAAAATTGTTTTTTAAATGGGCACCTTTTAAACACTGATTGACAAAGACTTCTATAGCCCGTTAATGTTAGACAGTTTTGTCATTCTTTACACTCAACTTTTGTTTTTACTATCCCTAATGAATCTAAATGTCTCACATGAAGATGGCACATGATGCATTGGAGAGCTCCCCTCAGAAATGTTTGTAGCCGGAAGGTGCTACTCCATAGCAGGTGCACACTGTTAGCTTTGAAACTGGACTTAGGAGGGAGGATTTTGGTAAGGCCACCTCTTAAACCACTTTGCTTGACTCTGGAGAGCAAAATTGAATAAATGTACAGTAAGATGGTGATTCAGGTGCTATTAAATCCCAAACGGACATTCTTGTTCAGGAAAGATACTGTTACTCTGTTAAAGTATCCACACAGAATTATTTAATCATAAATTTCTGGTATCTCCTGTATTCATGGCTTAATACTTTAAAACTGGTGACCTGAGTGAGTTCTGAGGTATTTGTCCAGAAAACATTACATCAGTACATTATTATTCTGTTTGCTCAAACCATGAAGCAATTGCACTAACTGCTAGAAATCCTGAAAAGAGAGAAGGGAGGCATTAAGCCTTATAGTTACCAAGGCAGGCCCCTACTGTTCCGGACAGTCATGGAAGGAATGAGGGTTCACCTTATTCATTCGATAGCTGTGTAGGTCTCAGAGCACTGGTACTGAGGCTTGGGTTCCTGGCGATTTTAAACTGATAGAAAAATCAGAAATCAATGGCTCTTCCTAAGACACGCATTTCCATCCCCTCCCTTTCCCCAACCCTGCCAGCACTTCTCCACCCACATGGGACAGTTTAGCAGAGGTGTGGAATGCCCTGGGGCAGCCCCTCACAGAGTCTGGATGGTGCCAGCATGGAAGGAGAGCATGCAGCTTTTGCCATAGAGGGAGACAAGGATGAGGCTCTAGTATCTGTAGTGGCTGAAGGTGCTGTGGAGCCTCACATTGAGTCATAAAACATGGTGTTTTGTTTTGATCTTCTATCTGGCAACAAAAAAATGTAGTTTGAAAGGCGGAGCAATAGTTGCTTCAGCATCAGCTGATAATAGTGTAGGATGATGTCTGCAAAGCCAAGAGCAGTGAATGAGGGGGCAGAGGCACAGATATACTATCAGAAGGGAAACAATCTCTTTAACATATCATATGCTGAAAACCACCAGTGTTATCATACAACTCCATTACAAGAATGGTGAGACAGCAGAATTGGTGATTCAGTAATTGGGAAGCACTGGAACTAATGACAGCCTTCCAAATTTAATTTCTGATTTTCACATATGTGTCTAATTAATGTAACTTTGTCAAGGTTATCCCTGTTTTCTGAAAATGACACCTACCCCTCTCCACGCACACCGAACAGGAAATTCTGGTGACTTTCAGTTTTTTGGAGATTGTTTCTACAGCTACAGTGTTATGTCAGTCTAAATGTATTTTTCTGACTTTTGAGCAAACTGGAGAAAATCCAAAACTATAGTATTCTGCTTCATAGAAAATAATAATCCTGTAAATTCTTAATTAAATTTATGCTTGAAGTTTAAAGTTCAGCATTTTCCTTTTCTGTACATTCATTGTATTCTGCTGCAAAATTCAACATTGAACACTGCCCATTTTTCCTTAAAAGCATATGCTTTAATGAGTTGAAACCTGAAACCCATGCTTTAAAGCTTTACAGTGCATAGGCTTCTCACCTCCCAACACTTGAGGTCAGATCATACTAACAGGGTGGCTATTTCATGAAATTAATCAAATAGGGTTTTTTTTATAAATAATTTTTAAGAAATAGATTTTCTCTGTATCCTAATTTGCTGTGATTATTTTTTTCATTGTAAGAAATTAAATGTATGGCTTGTTCAGCAGGTTTCATTATAGATCAATAATTTGTTGGCTTAACTTTTTTTTTTTCCTGTGGAGATGTGGGAAGATCAATGTCTGTAGTGCCCTAGGTCATGATCAATACTTTTAATAAAACTTCCTTTTTTTTTTTCTTTCTTTTTTTTTTTTTTGCCTTTGTACCTTTGTATGGCTCTGCTTTTATTAATGAGCTTCTTCTTTAGTTTCAGACCATTAATGGTTTTCAGATAATGTCATACTGCCCAAGGTCAAGGCCAGTTTGAACTTAAAACTCTACCTATAGGTGTTTAAATCTATTGGATGGGCTTAGATGTGTTAGAAGACATAAGAGTTTGAATTACTGCTTTCCAGAGGCCCGAAGTTAAAACAAAACAAAATCTCAACCTTTTAGAAGGCTTACACATTCAGGCTTTTTTTCACGTTTCCTTCTTAAGTAATTATCAGTTGTCTAAGATATTTATGGATCTCATAACTGGCATTAAGAAGACGGGTAATTCCTATGGCCTTGACTGCTCTTCAACATACGGACTTTTGTAATGGTATATTGCTCATTTTGCAAAACCACTTTGAAATAAGTTAGCATCCCTTTTGTTTATTCCTGGAATCCGGATGGGAAGGTAGCAGATTATCCAAGTGTGTGTTACCAGCTGGAGTGCTTGAGAGAATGCAATGTTATTGTCTCTGAGGCTCACCCCAGTGTCTTTTGAAATCAATGGAAAGATCTCATTAACTTCATTGGATATCGATTATAGTCATGGAGAACCTAAAACATTCATGAATATTAATGGGTTATACTGATCCATGCGTCTTTTTGTGTGTTGTACCTTGTCTGGAATTGCTGATTCAATTTTTGGTTATAGAAAAAGCAAACTTTATACATGCTGAAAGATTGGTAACATGTTTTACCTGGAGGTGTCTTCTTTGTTGTGTGGTACGAGCAAGGGGCATAAAGAACTGCACCCTTTGACCACTGGCACCAAGGCAGATTATTTTCTGTAGGAGATCTTTTTTCCCCATTATTTTGGCAGTGTTAGCCTGTTTTTAACGAGGCAGCAGTTCACTTCATAACAAATCATCACAGAGGAGTTTGAACAGCAGAATCTGTACTCAGAAGGTGCCCTACAGACTCTGGTAGCCTATCATCTTTAATTTAGAGATTTTATTTCCCATCTTATGATTACAGTTGAATGAACATTGTAGAAAAGTTTAAATTGTAGCTATCCATGTCAGGCTTGTGCCATAAATGATGGAACTTATGTTTTCAAGCCTCTAATCTTCACCTGCTCCAATAGTCCCTATGAAATAATTGCACAGAATGGAAGGAGAGTAAAATGTGTGTATATATGGTGTCCCTGGATGAAAATTAGCTGCAAGAACTGACCCTTTGATTAGAACCTTCTCTGCTGTAGCATCTGATTGCGGGCAGTGAAAGTTGTGGGAAATAGATGGCTGAATGAAAGACAAATCCTTAGCTCCAGGAGGGACAGAGCAGAGATCCTGGCTAGTGGAAAAAGCAGACAGAGGCGAGGTTTGCATGGATCCTGCTTTGCATGACTTTGCAGATTTAGAATTTATTTTGTGTAAGGTGACAAAATGCCTAGAATTAACATTGAGGCCATGGGAGGTTAATTGGAGTGCTTGGAATTGGTTAATTGTCTAAAAGTGGAATTGTGAGATTTTATGACCAGTTTGGCTCAGTGATTTCTACAGTAGGTTTTAGAAATGCATGCAAAGTGGAAGGTCATATATAATATAAATGTCATGTCTGGAAGTAGACTGTGCATGTCAGTCCGGTACCAATGACCTGGCCTTGACGCACCTGGGCATAATACAGAATATGAAGTGGCATTTAAGATATAAACTCCTGGATACCACAGAAGTAATGTTTATGCAGTTGATCCCATTTGAATGAAAGTAGGCTACTTTCAGCATAGCTGTTTTCTTTATTATGAAAATAAAGTCAGTAAAGTAAGCAGACCTGGCATAGAGTATATACAGACAGCAGATTTAGTGAATAGAGTAAACACGGACTATTTATATATAGTTATGATTTGGCTATAGCTACTGAATGATATAATGCTAGTGTTTGTTCAGAAGGAATACAGAGAGTCCTCTAAAACCAGATCTAAAGTTTGGGAGGCTGCTTACAGTGATTTGCTCTAGTCTGCTACCCTGTACCCCCCACTGCTCTCCTAATCCATTCTGATTCTTCTGCCTGCCCCAGTGATTAGCAGTCAAAACTAAATCAGAGAAGAGTCTATGGAACCAAATATTTATGTCCCTTGTAATGTGACACTGTGTTATGGTACTGTGAACCTGAAAAGATGCCAGGCCATGCGTTGTGGCTGTTAGCAACTGATCACAAATGGAACTGCAGAACTCTGCTCCAAATTGTTGGCTTTATAAATTTGATAATAAGTACATTTCCTGATAGAATATAAAAGTACAATAAACTGTGCCTGCCCTCTCTTCCCTCTGCACCTGTCCAATTGCAGAAGCTGTTAGTACAGTACATTGTCGTTGCTGACAACTGAATAAGAATTTTTTTTGAGCAGTTGGCTATCAAGTGATGGCAAATTTAAAGGTTATGCAAATTGTGCCAGTACAGCCCAGCTTGTTTCAGACCTCTTTTCTCTATTATCATATCAATTGAGTCAGCTCATAGCAGACAAAGCAAGGTTATGGGAACCACCTAGAGCATCATGCACCATTAAACATCAATGCAGCATACACGAACATCTGCAACAACGATCTTATTAACAGAGGGTATAACGGAAGGCAATAAACAGCCTTCTTAGTCACCTAATTGTAAAAAATTTAATAACCTAACACTTGTGTTATTTATCAACAGCAAGTTGGTCAAAAATTCTGCAGTTGTGGTGGATTAGATTACACTATCTATTGCCCAATATAAATTGCTACAAAAACATGAAAATCCATTTCTGAGCCATTAAACACTTTGGTTAGTAGAGTGCTAAAAATGCAATCTTTTAGTCTCTGGCACATCATGCAATATCAGTATCTGCTTTTTTGTGCTGACATTTTTACATTTGGCTAAAACCAAATATACAAAAACTAAGGATTGGTATTATATTTTATGCTTAAGTAGATAGTTTGAACATTTCAAGAATGAAGGCACTGTTGCTTTGTTGGGAAAAGTAGAATACAGAAAACATTAAATGGTCATTTGTGTGTGGAATTAAAATGTGTTTGGAGGAACAAAGTAAATCATGTTAGATGCCTGTACTAGATATGTATTGTGTTTTGGCTTCTGGAGGAGTCACAGCACTGGTCTAGAAGATGAGAGCACGTGAAGTTGTGATCTCAAATGGCTCAGGGAAATGAATACAGAAATTAAAAACATGTTAGACGTCAATAACAAAGAGAAATGAGGCATGGTTCTCCAAGGCTGAGTCAAACTTGTACAGATAGGCAGGGTTGAAGTACACCCTATTCTGGAGTCAGATACATTGGTGGGGTGTGCGAGTCCTCTTCTCCATGGGGTTGGGGGCACTGGGATCCAGGGGACTGCTCGTACAAGCGTAGTGGGGCTGCTGTTCCCCTTTTACCCTGGATGAGTAAATGTACAGACATATAAGGATAAAACCAGAAAAAAGAAATAGGAGACTGGGTGAATAAGCCAATACAGGCTCAAAGGTTGAGTTTGACAAGTGCATTCAGCAGAAAAACCTGCTTCAAACATTATTCTGCTCTCAAGCAGCTTTGTTCCTTCATGGCACCGTCTGCTCCCAACTGTGTTGCCACCAAGTAGCAGGGATCAGATTAGATTTGTATTTATATGGAAAACGAATGAAGCTTTATAAGCTTTTGTTGGCATAAAAATCCAAATTCAGGCTACAGTCAGCCTCTGGGTCACCACTACACACTTCAGTTGTTGCTTTAATCAGCAAGAGTCAACAGGCAATGGAGAAGGATGGGCTGAAAGAGGGAGAGTGATTAGACAGTAAGCAGCAAAATGAGTAAAAGCTTGAAACAAGTATGAATTTGGCAAGTTAAGAGTTGCAGGACTCTAAAAAAAAAAGAGCTTTCAATTTAGCATTTCAACATTTATAAAGAAAAATTTCCTTTTTTTTTAATCTGGGTTTATTTCCTCTAGGAAAAGATGTCCAAAAAAACCAGTCAAATCGTATAGATAGCCAATATAATATTTTCTATTGAAATGGTTCTAAAAGTAGTAAGTAACAGGCATTTTCCATTTTCCCCCCACGTTTTTAAGTTGTATTTCAAATGATCTTACTCTGTAGGCTAACCAGAGTTTTTCCTGCATATCTGTCTGGTTTTTAAAGCAGTGTCTGTTTCCTTCCTTCATAATTTTTCATAACTTAATTATATCAGCAGAGTGTCTTCATTTTATTTATACATGTCTATTTAATTGCTTGCCAATCTTGCTTTTCAGAAGGGAAACTCTTCAGAGCAGGAATATTTTTTAATTCTGATATGTATCTTGGTGATCACCTGGACAATACAAGAACACACATAAGGTTTAGAAGATCATGAGTTGACCTTGCCTGTATGTGCCAGCTAAAGTCTGATGAATTTTAAAGTGGTTTATTCCTCCTAAAAAGATCAGTGTGTTGGTTTGGATATTATTTTGAAATAACTTAAAATTTAAATACGTATGCAGCAATTTAATACTACAAAAATAATACTTTAAAGAGAAGCAACTAAGAGTGACAGGCAATGGTAGAAGTTTGACATGGTTCTGCAGACATAGAGACTGAACATTTTTAATTTTTCTGCTAGGTTAGTTATTTTGGTTTTGTCAAGCAGCCTGACTTTATATCCTTGGGGTTTACATTAAATGACAGTCCCTGTAAAGCCTGTTGTGTTACCTTTCCAAGTGTACCTATGTACTGCCATGCTTTAACGGCCTTGGTACACAAACATATGACTCAAGAGCTCTTGCCAGAAACTGTTTGTCATAACTGGTAATACAGTAACTGTCTCCAAATTAATTTAGTCCACTATGTAGTCAATAATTGTATAAATTCAGGGTTGCATAATTTACATTTAAATATTTGTGATGTTATTTTTAAAAGGTGGTAGGTTTAGCATCCTGCTTATGTCAATGATTAGGTAATTCTCTTAAGCTGATAAAGTGATAAGACATAAATCATAGTTTGGGGTATTTAATTATCGGAAAAATTATCCACTACTAATATAGAGGATAAATAAACTTCTTCATTTTGGGCCAGACACTTTTCCTAGCCTGGGATACCCCTTAAAGAATTCCCTTAAAAGCATTGGAGTTGCTCTTTGGCTGGCATTTTAAGAGCAGAATATTTTCTCACTGAGATTAGAACAAACTTCTGCCTCCACTGCAATGACATCTCCTAATTGATTTAAAACCTGCTAAAGCCTGAAAAAATTCATCAAGTAAGAATGTTTCATTCTTGAAAAATAAATAAGTAATCTAGGGAGATCTTAATTAAAGCCAACATGGAATTTACAAATACTGGATGAGAAGAAAAAGATAATTGTAAAAGTTCTAGAGCTGAGCTCTGAGTTAAAAGGATGAAAAACTGGAATTTCTACACGTAGTTTGAATTTTTAAAGGCAGTGATGTTGAACTTCTATGGTATAGCTACCTCAGAAATGTCCAGCTAATAACAAATTAACATTGTTTTAAAGAGAAATAGATACACATTAACTTATTTTTAGTAATGTTTCTAGGGATGGCTGCCTCTTTCATTCCCATGGACTGATTTTATTTATGAAACTAAATATAAATTCTCCCAGAAGAAAAAGCTCCTTCAGAGCTGCTCTATATGACCTAATGCTCACTCCTTCTCTTTTCAGTCTTACTGATGCTCAAGTGAAATAGAAGTGCCTTGGGCCCATTTCTGCCTCCACTGACAACCCATGCTTCTCAGATTATCATGTAGCATAAAAAACCCTGTCATGTAACATGGCATTTATTTAAATGATGTGATTTCTGTGTTCACCACTCTGAAACTGAGGTATAGCTAAGAAAGCTCGCAAGTTTTGACAGGTGTGTTTACCCCGCTAGGGCAATATGCTTAATGTATGAAAAATGTGACGCAGAATACAGGTTTTGTCCTACTCTCAATCAAATTATAATGTGTTTTCCCCTCTCTCTTTTTGTGTAGTTTTGGTTTTAGCCAAAGCCCTGATAAGCTTTTGGGTAGGAATTGCTTTGACCTGATTTATAGGTTAATACTTGTCAGAGAATTCTCCCATAGGACACTGCTTTGCTGGCCCAGCTATGCAGTGGTTTCAAATATGTCTGTAGAATACCATGAAATGGAGTACAAGCATACATGCTGTCCTGTCGGTGTGGGGGTCAGTGCGAGCAGCGAGTGAGGTGCACAGTCTGATTTCTGAGCTGAAAGATGGTTCATTATTGCACAGTCCCCAGAGCAAAGTTTCAGAAGGCTGAAGAGCATGTGTGAGCTAGAATGTATGTGTAACTCAGACATGCATATGTGATGTGTTCTTTATCTTGGACATTCACATTCCAGCTGTCATCATTTCTGTGTGTTTTCAATTCTTGAGCTACCAATTTACAGAAAAATTTGTGTGTACTTCCAATTCCTATATACAGCTCAAAAAGTAATGGGGAGTGGCGGGTTGTTGCTTCGTTTTTTACATGTGAGGATCAAAGAAGATGTACAGTCAATCCAACACATGTAGGATTAACAGTGCAGAAAGAGATACTTTACATTTGTTAGTATCCAAGGCCAGGTCTGGTTTTGTGTCCCCCTGTGCTCACTGGTGTGGCTCAGCTCACTGCAGTAGAGTTTGCTCTCAGTAGAGACTGAGATCATACAATTCATGGGTTTCATTTATCGTAACTCATCTCTCCTGTCTTCAGGACTAGTTTTGATCTGAGCTCTTCATAGTACTTCCCAGACATTCATTGTGTTGTATCAGTGAAATATCTGCAGAAGCATTTCTTAATTTTGGTGCCTGTGACATCACGCCCTTCTCCTTTTCTGAGTCCTCAACCCCTTTCTCAGTCCGGACAGAAATCACACGAGAAGGATTTAGCTCTGCACAGTACCTTATGTCTCCAGCAGCCAGGCTGAGCTAGGGGAGTGCATTTGCTGGCAGTTCAGTGGGCGCAGTTTCAGCTCCCTCTGAAATCTGTGCCTGGCGGGCAAATGGCAATACTCTTGTGTGCTCGTAAGGCTTTTTCAGCAGAGTTCATTGCCATTCTAAACCTTAAACATTGTGACACATGCCAGAAAAATTCAGCAGCTTGTTCTTTAGGGCAGTTTTTCCATATAGATATGCACATACATATATTTTTAAAATGTTATATTAGCAACAAACTGAAGCAGAACTAGTATTTTCTATTGACCTCTTGCTTCTCCATCTTTTTGCACAAAGTGTTCTGTTTACTTGTGCTAAGAATTGTTTAATATGAGAAAGAGAGACTCAGCTCATGGCACTGGCAGTGATGATATATAAAATAATGATGTTAAAGTGTGTCCCACACCTTAGATGGAGTAAACAAAGCACGTTTGGGCCTATAGAAGCTGTTCACTAGTCATTAGTTGATGCTGTTACATTATTTTTACAATTTTAACTAGATACAGAGTCCAATCTCATGCTGGTGTAAATCAAGACTTATTTCAGAAGAGTAGTGTTGAATTGACAGGAGCGCAGACAATCAGGAAATGTGCAAAATAGTGTTTAATTTTACATCACTGCTAATAATTGATGTGTGTATGTACAAGTTCCCTTGGATGAACCTTCTTCCCCCTATTAACCCTAATCCTATGATTCACACTTCAGTGAGATGCTATGAATGTGACTTCTGAATAAAAATACTCTTGACCAGGAGAGCTGTAAAGGGAAGACAAGTCTCACTTAGCTTCTCGGAGAGAGGAAAATTGAGGTCTGTGCTCTCCACAGATACCTATAGGACCATGAGTAGAGCCACAGAAGATTCAAAGTCTTTGGTATCATATTCTTTCTCTGTTTCTACTGAAAATGAACTAGCTGTCTCTGAGGGACAGCACTTTGCATCCTGACCAACACTTCTGGTTAGCAAGCTGCAAAGAGAATTTTAATCCTAATGCTAAAGAGACCCATTACTTGCTTCTTTTATTATGGAAATCAATTAATATTTTATTAACTGTATCATACTGCAGACATATAAAAGCATTGTTAATGACAATTACTCTATAACTTGTTTAGGGCTATACTGTTTATTATAGTGATCAAGGACGAACAACTTGTACATTACTATTTATAAAGATTTCTTGGGTACGTGTTGAATTCATTAGAATACAGTATCCTTTGTTGTGTATTATTGAAATACTTGATAGAAAGATCTCAAAGCAGCTGACTTGAATCTTGTTTATTATGCCATTTGACTCCACTGACTTACAGAAATAAACTCCTTCTTTTTCTGACAAACCCTACATAGCTGCAGCAGCAGGCCAAAAGGGCACAGCCCTAGATGAAGTAGACGTTGGCATGCAAAACAAGGCAAACTTATGATGCACACAGAAAGTGCCAGGAGGGCTGGAGTGTCCATCCAGTGCCCGTCCCAGCCTGGAAATGCAGTTTGTCGTTCTGTTTCCTTAGAGATGAAAGGTTGAATGAGCTCTGCCAGGTTTGAAGTACATACATCATCACTGGAAATCTTAAGGATTTCTAGCAGGGGTTCAGCGTGCAGTGCCCTGCCCCATATTGCCTGAAAGCTTTGGACAATGCTGTATGGGTTTTTTTATCACAGAATGTTCTGAGTTGGAAGGGACCCACAAGGATCATTGAGTCCAGCTCTTAAATGGCACCACTGCCTCCCTGGTGGGAATCGAACCCCTGGCCTCCTGGGTGAGACGTGGGGACACTCACCACTGTACTAAAGTGAATTTTGTTGATACAGTGGGGAAGCCATGGTATCTATTGGACATGCATTATCAAGTGTGGTATTATTGTGTGAAGGACAGCAAAAGCAGCATTTTTTTACTGTAGAACAAAAAAAAAGTGTTGTCTCACTAAGGGTTTTTAAGGATGTATTGACGTGCTGAAGAAGGTACAGAGATTTAAGAGCCTATAGGCTTCTGGGATTTACCTTCTAGAGAGAAATGAGGGTTCAGAATCATCCTAACCATGGGCTAGTTTCAAATACTTTTCTGATTACTTCTTACCTTACAGCTGCCCAGAGACATTTATAGGTTTTGAGTTCAGGTTTTTATGTTCTGTTAAGTTCTTCCTGGCTTGGTTTTTTTCTTTTCTTTTTATCTGTTTTTTGGCCCCTGATCTAAAGAAAATTAGAGAGGATGGAGGTGGGGAGAAGATGGGACAGAATTCTGTTTCGCAGTTGTTCCTTGGTTTTTTACAAGTTGAAGCTCACAAAAGAAACATGAATGTGACTCCATCTTGTAAGCATCTGTACTACCACTACCAGCCCGAAATCAAAAGATTGTTTGAGGAAATAGCTAGACCTTTTTATATATATATTTTAGGTCTCCCTTCTTTTATTTTATTTTAAAACAAATTAAGGGCACTCCAACATGTTGCCCATAAGAGTTCTGCTACAGGTAATTAAATGTAAGTTTACACATTTAATCTACTTTTAAGAGCAAGAGAGACTGCTAAATGACCCAGTTAAGGAAAGTACTCAGCCTAATTGGATGTAATGATTGCTTGCTGGTGTTTATTACTGTACTAAGAGTAGACATGTAGTCTGTGATTCTAATTTGGTTGAAAGACAAACCTATAGTATTTGCAGCTATTGTCAGAGTTTGTTTCTGTTAACATCATGAAATAGGCTTATATTCATTTGGGATCTTAAATGTATTAGAATGGAAGAACACTGGGTTTTTCAGTTAATATTGTTCTTCAATTATTATCTCTCCAGATTGTTTTACCTACAAAAATGCTTTAAGCTACATATGGTAGCACATATTTTTGACTGAGGAAAATAAATATAGATGTCACATCTTTATATACCTAATGCAAGAGATTAGCAATAACTGAATTTACCAGTGAGCTGATTCCTTCTGATACATCTGTCAGTATTGTCTTCAACCTATGAAATCACCACTTTAACGTTTGGGTTTGATTACTTCTGTCTCATTCTGAAATAGTTGAGTTCTGACTAATGTGAAGACATTGAGAGTTGAATCGAAGTACCAAAATTCTAGATTCTATTAATGCTTTCTACTAAAATTTCCCTAATTATAGTCACCTTCTTGCAATTTGCCCTCATAATTCTGGGCTTCCAGGAAATTATATCCAAGTGGAATGTGTTGTATCACAGAAGATATTTGTTGCTTAAAAATAGTACACTGGATTTTATGCCCAGAGGAGCAGCGCTTGGACTTCAAAAACACTTACGTAATTTTTCTTTATTTCATAAGCTCTCAGAATGATGAATGAAATCAGATCTGACTTTGAAAAGCAAGGCCACTGATGACCAGTGCACTTAGCCAAGGTGTCTCAATGTTTGCTATGATGGATTTGAGAGTTCTATAATAGATCAAAAATGAAGTTAAAGCAACATTAAAGTCACAAAAGCAAGGATATTCAGAATGGAGACTTCTGCTTCCTCGTAATTCACCCTGGTTTTGCATTGTTGTTACAAAACACAGATCAATAAGAGAAGTTAGCTGTTTTGGTGCTATTACACAGTACATAGCAATGTAATTTATAGCAGCTTTAATTCTAACTGACTTCATTTATTGTGTGGAAAAGTTAAATACTGTGCTAGAAGAAGTCCTCCTAAGGTTAAAGAAAGATAATTTGCCTATTGGTTGTGTGCAGATAGTAATATCTTTGTAATGTAGTATGTGCTCCATCTGAAACGTCAGTATTTCAGAATATGAGATTATTGCTCCTCTTGAAAATATATATAGTTATATAGAGAAAATGACCCGGGTAGAAATGGAAAGCTGTGATCAGACAAAAAAAAACTTTAAAACTTCTAAAAGAAAAGTTCACCAGACAAATTTCTTGATAGGATTTGGGGGTTTAGACTAATTCAGTTACTTACAAGTACATCTGCTGCAGAAAGAATAGAGTAAGAGCTCATAGTGCAATACTTGCCTCCATGTACTAGAGGGAGCTGAGGGAAGGAATCCAGACAGAGGAGAAAAAGAAAGGAGAAAGAATTTTTCATTTGTGCTAATTTGCTTGAATAGAATCTTATTTTATGCCAAACCCCATTTACACCATTCAAAATACAATGTCTGTGCCTTATTCACTCTCTGTGCCCAAACACAGACATTTGTATGCATATGCAATTGTCTGCTGTGCATTTAACTTGGAACATCTGTGTGTGCCCATGCACACTTGGGAAGGAAGCAGGTTAGTTTATTACAATGTGTCTTCAACAGACTTATCACATTGTTCATTGTTCTAGTATTATCTGGAGCAAATCAATATACCTTCTTGTGAAATGGATGAATACACTCTGTTCGTCTGGCAGAGTTTAATGTAAGACCTCTCTTTCTTGATTTCCAATTCAAATGACTCCTGTTAAAATTACTAAAACACATTGCTCTTGAAGACTATCTTAAGAACGCAACACAG
The DNA here is from genome assembly GCA_013390025.1 of Pitta sordida. Taxonomy (NCBI): domain Eukaryota; kingdom Metazoa; phylum Chordata; class Aves; order Passeriformes; family Pittidae; genus Pitta; species Pitta sordida. The sequence goes on from WEKX01026070.1 coordinate 78,339, forward strand.
CATTGAAGCACATTTCTAAATGGCTTTCTTTACAGGATAGAGAGTAGGATGCACTGAGAACTGACTGAAACCTGTTCTTTAATTGGAATATTCATCTTATGTTTTTCATTACCCTTTTTCCTTTGCCTCTCATGGATGGTTGTTGCTAATGCTCCCCTCCCCTCCCCTCCTGGTGGGCCAGCCAACAGTTCCCTCTGGAGGCAGCATCATTATATCTGCCTGGTTCACTTAGTAGCAGATGGTGAAGAGCAGTAGAGCTGATACACTGCATTTCACAGAAACCAGGATCCTTCTGGTACCTCTGCAGCATATACAGACTTGCCTGATTTGAAACTGTGAATCCTTTATATGCCTCCCAAACTAGATTTCCTTGTTTGCAACTGTGTACATCAGTGTAAGAGTGATTTTTATGATCTGCTCTGTTGCTGGACAGTGAAGAAACTACTCATCTTCAGGGTTCAGAGACTGGAAGATCTATTTTCCATCTTACTTCTATTTTTACCAAAAATTAAAAGAAAACAGCTCTGATGGTTTTCATTTTCACTGGTTGACAGGCTTTTCTTCCCCCCCTCCCTTTTTGTAATTCCTGCTGTCTGCCAAAGGACAATCTGTTTGCTCTGAGACAGTTTAATGCATACTGACTACCAGAGGCAGAACTTCCATTGGCTCCGTTACAGGGGTAATTTACACTTTAACAAGGTATTGTGACAAGGTGGTAATTATATTTTTATCACGTCATTATGACATTACCACCTGGAAAGCCATAGCTGATTAATTAGTGGCATATATTAAATTTATAACCCTAGAACTCTAAAGTTATCATACCTAAGTGGTGTAATTATGTTGAGCTGTGGTGTGGCAGTGAATTGAAGGTGAAGATGCTGAGTATTCCCCCAATGCCATAGGTTTCATGGGTGCCAGTAGAGGGTAGGGAGCCAAAGGAAATAGTTGGGGGTTTTTTAATAAATACTGAGGAAGAGGGTGGAAGTCATTGAAATCTTGAAACTAAACCTAGTCGGATGGCAAGTTCTTCTTACATATATGGGGGGGTTTAAAGATGTAATTTTGATTTACACTTGTAGAAACAAAACTTTTTATTTCACAGGTTTTTTTTAGCTAGTTCACGTATATTTTGGTTTTCACAATGCAGCAATTTCTATTCATCTTTTGGAGGTTTGTCCTGGCCATTCTGGAGGCTACATCACCTCTCTACAACCAATGGGAAGCACTGGTTTTGGCAGGATGGATTTTTCTTAGGCTTGACCATATGTCCAGGTGTTTTATGTTGTTCATTCTGATTTACATTTTTTATCTTGTCCTTAACATTAGGAGGTAGAAAAAATAAATTAGGCTGGAGTAAATAATGAAAATGCCCACAACAAATAGTTGGATTCAATGAGTTCCCATGTCCCTGTGCAGTAAATACAGTCAGAATTATAAACCAAATCTATTTTTATCCAGATTATCATGCTAAAGGTCAAAGCTCCAGCTTTGAATTGTTTTGATTTTCAGTTTGTTGTGCCTTTCAAAGTCATATTTCCAAGTAACTCATGTTTCATTCTTTCCTTCCACTACAGAAAATGAAGTGACTACTTTCCCTGTGTTAGTAAGTGATCAGAGTGAAATTGTGGATACCAATGGAGCTGGAGATGCATTTGTTGGAGGTATTTCTTACTTCTTTCTGTTGTTTGGCAATTATCCTATTATTCTCTCTGTATAAAATCTACTGTTGTTTCATTCAACTGTCCTTCAGAATGGGTTTCATTCTTCTACAGCTTTTCTCTGCATCCTGAAGTTATATGATTTAATTAAGTTCTGATTTCCAAAGGGAAAGTGTGTTCTCTTACTTCAAAAATAATATGCCATTATGCTGTACTCTGGTCGTTTTCATGAGATTAATTGTATCTGTCAGACTGTTGCATAAACAAGCTGCATCAAGTACTATATAGTGTACAGAAATCCCTCCTGGCTTAAATGTTAACACATTGTTGTTCTTTATAACAGGTTGTAGTGAATATTAAACAGTATGTTAATAAGTGAGCATAATGTCTCTGATCATGTCGATTTTGGTAGAACATCTGCTTCCAATACAATTATTTGGACATCAGAAAAGGATGCAAAGGGTTAATTTGTTAAAACAAACCCAGAAAATATCTGGCATTGCTTAATATCCATTTGCAAACTTACTATTTTTTTTGGCACAGGCTCTAAGGAAAAAGAGGATGTTATGTCTATGCCTGTTTTAAAAAATTATTCAGTATAAGCCAAAAAACAATCCAATCCAAGATTTCTGTCATTCATTGTAACCTTCATCCATGTAGTTCTGTGATGCACTGTTGCATCCTGAAGGCTCTAATATCCAGCATGTAGTAGCTGTAAGGAGCCCCATTAGTCACTAATTTACTGGAAACATTACCGAAGACACTTTATAAATAGAATTGCAGGGCTCTGTCTTGTAGCTATGAAGGGGATAACAAGCAGAGTGTTACCAAATTGAAGCTTCAGAATTGTGTCCCACTTCAGTAAAGTATCAACCTAAGCTTAATCTTAAGCATGTGAGTAATTCCATCCTTACTTAGTGCAGCCCTTAAACCAATGATAAATTTTCACTATATGCTTAAATCTGAAAATAGGACTGTTTTTACTCATTAGTTCAGTGCCTTCTTGAATCAAAAAGGGCTGAAATAGAGAGAAACACATTAGGTTATATTATTCATACACCTTTTAGGGCATGCTTGTCACTCTATTGTCCCTAAATCACACACAAGACTAAATTTGCATCTGTAGGTAACAGTGACTATAACATAAATAAGATCATCTTCAAGTGCTTGTCCTTGTATTCATTTGCTCTGTGTATCAGCTGTGCCAATAAGCTGCTGTTCTTCCAGCTGAGGGGAAGTGAGAAGGAAGAGAGAAAAGATCTTGCCTATTTTGTTTTTGTGGGTCTGCCATGTTTGTCTCAGGTTGTATTTAGCCTCAGTCCTTCAGATTTTAGGCATTTTGAAATCAAGACCTTTTTTTTTCTTTTTTTGTAATCCTACTTTTGTTCTCTCCTAGTTTACCTGCAGAAAGACTATTGCAACTAAATAATCAGAGCTTTAAGAACTGCCAGATCTCTAAAAAAAAACTTTCCTCTTTATGTGACATTCTTTTCTCTGGTACTGCTGTAGTTGCTGTATTTCTGTAGAAGGGCTAAAACTTTGACTTTGGTAGTTATTCAGAATATCCTGAATAGAAAGGCTGATACAAGGCCACATCAGTCTCTATTCCAAACTACTGCCTTCCACCAGCAGTTTAAGGAGCTCAGACATACCCTTGAAGGCTGGTCTTGGATCAGTTGTGACATTCCTTTCTTGAAGGGGAAAAATGATGTGGACAATCCTAAACTTGGGGAGGGAGGGAGAGAGGGGAGGAAGATCTTCTAAAAGATCCACTCTCCTTTGTCAAAATGTTGATGTAATGTGTCTGGATACAGCAAGCTTCTGTATATTTGAGGTAATCTTAACAGAGGTCCTGTCTCACTGTTTATGGATGTATATTATTTTCCTCAGTTGCCCCACAAATAGCACTGAGGCATCAGATACTTTTCCTGGGGAGCACAAGTGCAGTGCTGTCTGGTGCATTGTACAGTTCTCCCTCACTATCAGGAAAGAAGGGACCAGAGCTGGCGATCCCTCTGTAATGGAAGTTAGCTCAGCTGTTAGAAATCTGTCTGAACTCTCCTTGTGGTCAGACACTTACCTGAGTATTGGTGTGTGAGCTTAGGTTCTTGTTTGTCAGTGGTAGGTGTCCCCACCTGGCGTGTGGGAGACCCAGGTTCGATTCCTGCCAGGGAGACAGGGTTAAGAGTTGGACTCGATGATCCTTGTGGGTCCCTTCCAACTCAGAATATTCTGTGTGATTCTGTGTCTTGCACCTTATTTCTCTCTCCTGTGACTCAAAGCAACATGAGCTTTAGAATATCCATAATTCTTCCATTAGCTTCTGGGTTATCTTAGTTTTCCTCTCTCACTCCATAAATAATAAATTGATCATTTATTCTCCTCAGAGAATAGATTTTCCTGACTTTAGTCCAGATGGGAGGTTTGGGAGTCATAACAGTCTAGATACACAGCTGATTCTAGTCTTGCGTGCTGTGGTCTCCTTCTGCATGGAGTCATTTAATTTTCCTTCCCATATGTAGGAAATAGGATACTGGACTGGATGGGCTTTGATTTGGTCTGTGTTTCATTTGAGGGAAATGTCTGTATTTTATCCATATCGCACTTTCCATGTGTTTTCAAAGTACGTATTTGCAACAGGAAAAGTTCTTTATTGTCAACTTACCAGCAAGTCCTGTGCAGTAATGTTGGTAATGTTGCCCAACATACATATTTTCTGTTGGTTCTAGCGTGGAGCCAGCTGCAGTGTTATTGTTCTGACAGAATTCTTATAACAGAATGGTTATATTCGGTGCTTTTCTAGCTTCCTTCTTTGACTGAGGATTTTATGAGTTGTTACTACCTAGGCAACAGTACATGTAATGTTTTGATTTTAGCATCCTTGTAATAAAATGTTTCAAAATTTAAACCCTTAACTAAAACATTCACTCAGTGTTACAATATACTTCCCTGAAAATATGGTTCCTCTATTTAAACAGCAGAGAACAAGACTCCCATGGCAAAGTTTCCAATACTTCTCTGTAACCAGTGTATTAACATAAGTGAACAGTGGTTTTGTTGGAGCAAGTGTCTTGGCTGAGAGTGCAATGTGGGATATAATGAGGACTAACCCTATCAAGCAGGATTTATTTTACACTAGGAATTCAGGTTTGTTAGACTCATATCATATTTTGAAAGGTCTTTCACAGAGGCACTCTCTTCCAGAGGTATAACTCACAGATTGTAAGGAAATTCCTTCTCAGTAATTATGCTAACTTGGCAAATCACCCCTCATGTGTTTTCATGTAAAAGTAGAAAATAAGAAATCTGTTGGGTTTTTTTTTTTTTTTTTTTAGGGCCAGTCTAGCTACTGAAGGTCTTAAAACCTTAAAAGTCATGAAAAAGTTTAAAGACACAAAGTTTCTGGGCACTTGTAACTCTGTGAATTGATTCATGATTTGAACAGTTCTGAACATGAAGCCGTTGGCCTCCAAGGAGAACTAGCTCACCCCAACAGCTAGCAGCAAGAAATGAACTGCATTCTTCAGTTGAAATGTGTTTTTATTAAGTTGGCACCAGGAATATCTCTGAATTTCTTGCCTCTTACTGCAGGCATAAAGTCATCTGCCACTCAGGCTGGTGCAGTGCATGAATGAGAAACTGGGTTTTAAAATTGCTGCAGGTATCTTTATGCTAAAAACACTTCTCTAAACAATACTAACACATCTCTGCCTTTATTGCTTTCTAGCAACACTGCTACCATTTAGCAGTTAAGGCAATAATAATGTACTTTGTAACATCTTAGCACCTCACATGGTTTTCAGGGGTACCACAGATCTTTGGTTGTAAATCCCCTAAATGACCATAAATTATAGTTGCAATTCCACCTCCAGGTTCTTATGACGTTGATAAATCATTTGAGCTTTGGTGGCATGGATTATGTCACAAGAGTCTTAATGGAATTACAGTCTTCATTGGTAAAGTTTAGGGAGCATTCTGTGGCTCGTTAAATTAACATTTATTTATT
>WEKX01026072.1:0-16482 GCA_013390025.1 Pitta sordida
CTGATTCTGTGATTCTGTGATAATCAAAAGTAATAACCAATTAGCAACTATTCTAAGCATTAGTCTGCTCACTACTCCTGGTCAGGCACCTGAAAAGTCTCTACAGACAAGTTGTTGGGCATCTTTTCATCAGCTGGGGAGGAGTAGAGTTCTGCTCTCTGTAATGAGTTGATCCTCAAGGTTACTGAGTTTCTGCCACTTCCCCGGGTTTCCCTTTAGGGTCAGACTTCTCTTGTGTCGTTTCCTCTTGAACAACTCCTTCATCACAGCAGTCTTACCTCTGCAATTTTATAGTTTTTATTTTGTGTGTTCCCCTTGTACAGGTTTTCTCACATCACAGGAAATTTCATCAGAGGCTTGGGCTGAGGTCTCGCAGCTGGGCTGTGGCAGAGCTGATCCAGGATCACAGACAACTGGCTGACTTGGTGTAACACAGTGAACCTGCCCTTGCCTCCTCTCTCACCCTTTTTTTTCCCCATTGACTCTGAACTCAGCCAAGCAAAGGTCAACCTCAGTTCTGATGTACAGAAAGGAGGAAAACTTCTTGTCTTAGGATGAGAAACAAACTGTCTGAACATCAACATTGTCTGAACACAGAACACCTTTTAATAGCGTTTGTCTGTTGTAACACACCTCATCTTTCTTTTCACTTTTTCTTCCAAAAATATAAAAGGTTTGGTGCTGAGCTATGGCAAATAGAAGAAGAAAAAAACAGTGCTTTAAACCAGAGTTTGTGTTCATGTTTATGTGTAAACTCAGTGTGAATGAGCCAGTTATCACTTGGCTTAAACCACACTGGGTGAGATTACATTGAACCTGAACAGAACCCCGCATTTTACTTGTTTCTTTTCACAACTAAGTACAGAACTTGGACTGTAGGAAGACAGATTTCAAGAATGGATATACTAGCAGTGATAAGGCTGTAAGAGGGGCAAGTAGTTGTAAATATTAAGAGCAGTATCAGAAGGAAAACTGCATTACCAATGGAAGCTGAAGTTGAAAGAATTTGGAAAATCAATTGCAGAAAATAAACTATGGTGAACAAGAGAAGAACGACTGAAAGAAGGGTTGCAAACTGTGGTAAATGAGTGTTTTATATTCACATGGTGCTTAGATTTTTTAAGGAGGCTTTAGGGTTGACAAATGAGATAAAATGTAACTCTTGATAAGGTATTAACTCCCTGAGCCCATCAAATACTATTGGCTACTAGTAGAAACAACAGTATAAACTCCTGTCTCTTAAAATTCAGGATGAAACTTTGTTTGCTGTAGTTATCTGATCATCCCTGCATTGAGTATGACATTACTGAAAGGCCCTTTTCAATGTGTTATTAGACTTCTGGCATAAAAACTAATGCAGAGAAAGAAAGCCATGAAAATTCTTTTGGTCTGTGTAAATGATTTGTACAAAAATCTCTTTTTCTTCCAGAGTGTCTCTAGCTGCAATCATGTTTCTCTTGTGCTTTTTCCATCTTATAAAGACCTGGCCCATTCCTCTGGAAGGTGAGGGATGGAGACAACTGTTAATTAAAAGAAGAAGAATATGGTAAATTGGCCTGTGCATTGAGTATAGTGACAAAAATTGCATATATGTATTATGCCATTGACTACATGATCATGCAGGGAAATTCCCAAATTTAACTAGTAAGTGCAATAATGCACTTTAGTTTTTAAGTAGTGTATTTTATTCCAAAAGTGTAGATTACTACCTCTAAATGAGCGAAGTACTTTCTCAGTGGTAAGATGAGATTGGAGCACTGCAATAACATTGTCCTGAGGTTTCCTGGAAGAACTGGGGTTTATTCTGACTTAGTGGGTGAATGAAGCTTATTGAGTCCAGTGAGAGATAAAGGAGGTTGTATTGGCAAGGGAAGATAGATGTAGCTATTACATATTTTAAATTACAGGCAAATTGATTCTTGTCAGAATTAACCCTCACTCTGTTTGTTAGTACTTTCTCGAATGTTCTTGGGGACACAAATTAAGAGGATGCTGTGTTAAAATACTCAGTTTGCATTTATTCAAGCTACTTAATCTAGTTGTTTATGGAAGGTCCTCCAGCAGGATGGGCACATTTTTCATGATGCGTTTCCATTTTGCCTTCAGTTTTTCCGGCAAATGTTTGGAGTAGTATATCTCCTTTAAACAGAGGGTCTGTTGTTCACAGAGCTGGTCTCCGTAGTTCTGCCATTTTATTGCCTCAGCTGCACAGTTCCACTTGGTTAGAGGGTGAAGTAGAGAAGGTATTGTGAAGTGTATGTGCTTAAGGCACAAAACCTTGTCCAGCATTCTACCAGTGATCTTTCCTTTCCATTGCTGTAAATCAAGTTTGCCTCCAAAGGAATTATTGGCATCTTCACGTACATTCTGTGTTTATCTGACAGACTAAACAGCAACTCCAAAACCTGAGAAAAGTCAGGTTTATAAAGATGACTTGTATTTTGCTGTAAATGACTAGGAAATGCCTTCCCCTTTTCCTACCAAAGAAAGACTTTGATACCACAAGTTGCTTTTAAATCTTAGAAGCAGTCATAGTGTGAACTACATAATGGTTATTTTTCCTGAAGGATTCTTTGGGGAGCCTAATGAGGGTTCCTTGGGGCAGAGTTGAGGCGTTGAAGTTTTTCAAGAGAGACTCTTATCTCTCTGTTTCTCATGCTTTTGAACCAAATAGCTGTTGGTAAAAGGATATTTTTGCACGAAGGTTTAATTACTTCTCACTTTTTACAGATAACCTTGTGATTCCGCTGTCTGTGTATGCGTCCTATAGGAATGTGCATATCCAAGTCGTGTGGGCCAAGTACCTTGGGTGCTGAAGTGGTTTGCTTTTTGGATACTGCAGAGAAGGTTGCACAAGTCTCTGCATACCAAAGCCTTTATCGCATCCTTAAGCACATGCTCTGCCTGGAAACGGGTATTTTCCAAGGATGTGCAGTTAATTTTACAGCATTTCCTAGGGATTACATGGACAGTACAACTCCTAAATGAACTCTGCAGGAATGTTCACTCCTTTAGGCGTCCCACACTGGAAACAGGTTCTTGCTAGAGGGGATGGCCTCTCCCTTGCAGAGGTAACTGTCTCAAACTCTCTCTGACTGAAGTGAGAACCTACTCTACCCCCACAGCGAGAACTAGAAATCTGCTACAGCATCTGCAAGCCTCTGGCTTAATACCTTTCACAGAAAGTCTGGTCGCCCACCTAGAATTCCTGCTCTGATGTTCTTGGCGGTGCTCCAAGCCCAGGGTTGATAGATGTCCTGATCCTGCGTAGCAACCATCTGTTTGGAGCCTGGGAGGCCATCACCACGCACAGAGGTAATGTGCTGCAGACCTAATATGCACAGCAGATGCCATTTTGTCCTTCAGCAGCTGCTCCTTACATTCACTGTAGTTTCTGTCAGCTTGGACACGCCCTGGCCAGCACAAATTGTACCTTTCCAAGTGATCTCCAGCGCTGGCCACAGTCAAGGCATATGAAAATGGAGAGAGGAAAAGGAATGTTTTTTGCCTAGTGAGAAAATGATGTCTAATGAAGACCAGACTGAAAAAAGCTGCCTTTTCTGCCCCTTTCCTAGCAGCCTTCCCTTTGTTTTCAATGCATAAATAAACTGATTTTTGGCTACCATAATTCACAGGCTCTTCCAAAATACTGACCATGAGGGATGGGATGTAATGTAGTCAGGAGAGAATTACTCCCTGGTCCACTGGAGCAGTTCCTGAGCAACATTGTTCCTATGTGGAATTGCTGGAGCTCAGACCGTGTGAACAATTCTGAATCAACAAATGAAACACAATTTTTTTCCCCCCTCACTCTTTTCAGCGTGGATTTACATGAAAAATGGGCTTTGTAGGAAGAAACCATGCACAGCAGAGGACAGGCTTGGGATCCCTCTGGAGTCGTGAGTGGAAAAGTGTTGTCAAGTGTTGGAGTGGACTACCGAGAGAGGTGGTGGAATCACCCTCCCTGGAGGTGTTCAGGAAATGCCTGGATGTGGCATTTGGTGCTTGGTTTAGTTGACAAGGAGGTGATTGATCAAAAATTGGACTTGACAATCTTGGGGGTCTTTTCCAACCTAGGTGATTCTATGGTTTTATGGTGGTTCTGCGGAATACGGATGGTTTAGGTGGACAAGAGGCTGGACTAGAGAGGCATCAAGCCTCAAAGGTACAATCTTAGCTGGGCTGTGTTTGCTCCAACAGGTTGCATTGTGAATGCCAACAGGATATTCTAGCCTGCATACTTTGGTTCAGGTAGTTATACTCAGCAATTTGTTTTGGGAGTTATCCAGAAAAGCAAAGGGACACAGCTTATTTTTTCTGATCATCTGTGAAAAAAACCTAAGTAATATCAAAATCCATAGTAAATAACGCTATGCCATGCCACCACAGCTTTTAGGTCAGCTTGTTTTTAACATATTGCAGGGGAATCTGATAAGATTAAGTAGAGGAAAATGTATGCCTAATTTTGCTCTCCAAATACACCAGCTTTCTTCTGCTTTTTACATTATAAGATTTAAAAAAGAGAGAAGCGAGCATTTATTTTCTGCTGCAATTTATTTGATATAAAATACTTTCCTGTTTGGTAGGAGATAGATGTGAAAAAAAAAAAGCTGACTCAAAAGTAAAAATTAAGCTGCATAAATACCTACATACGTACAGTTTTTACAACACAGAGTCTTTAGAAAGGCTATTTAAATACGGAATATGCATGTATCAAAAAAGAAAAAGGCTGTGTATTTTTGGACTTCTTTATCTAGGTTTTTTTTTGTCATTTTACAGAGGGGAATTTGGAAGCAAGATTAAAGGGTATATTGGACTGTGACCAGAGAATTGATGGTGTTTTGAATTTGTGCACGTTTTTCTTCCTATAACAGAAGAGGAACCTTTGAAAAAGTTAATACAAATTGTTTTTCTCCCAAGTCCTCACAACCCAGATGGGTCTTTTATGTGTAATGTAGATGTTGAGAAATTGCCCATGTAGAGCAGAACTTTGCTGCAGAGCTGTTAAAAAAACTGGGGTCTTGATTTAAGGGAAATCAGTCAGGACTCAAAGTAGTTGCTTGCAAGCCATAGAAAAAGTTTATTTTTGGCCCAATATACAAGGAAATAGGAACAACACTGTCCCCAGCCCTGTCAGGTGTCAAAAGCCCCTGCCCAGATTTGCCACTTATTTTTATACCTTTGGCTCATACATATGGAAATTACTCCATAAATATACATCCCTTCAACCTTATGTCATAAATTGCAACTTTGCTTTAAGACTTTTGACCAATCAGCTCAAACGTTTCACATTCCTGCCCCATATTTTGACTAGAATCCTCTTTTGTTTACCATTCAGGACTGGGAAACAAGACTTTCTTCCCTTTGATATTGCATGTTTCATTTTCAGGCCAAGCGAATGATTTTAAAATCTACAAATCCTTCTCGAATTCACTAAAATTTCACTAAAATCCCTAAACCTCTAAGCTTCTACCTAACTCACTAAAATCTATAATTTTCTGAAACCTCAAATCCGTCTGAATGCAGGCAGGGAAGGTTCTAGCCTCCACAGAATTTGGAACTGAGGCTGTTATCATGCTCTATGTTTAGATCTTTGCAATGTCATTAGTCAGTGACAAGTCCCATACCCCAGTCTATTGGGCATGTTCAGTAGAAAGTAAAATTTCCTGCTTTTTGGATGACTTGAGACCATAACAACTTAGACACTCAGAGTTTATTCTAGTCCCATGTTACATTAGGATAAAATGCTCCAAACTGAAAAAAAGTAGGTCTGGTAATCAAAATGTTTGTATATATGTAATTAACTCATTTAATTAGTATTAGCAGTCAGTAATTTTGTAAAAAACTTAAAAATTCATTTAACAACCACTTGAACATGGGAATATATATGGAAATGATCACTGTTTCTACAGTCATGATTTCACTAGGAGAGAAAAAAATTGTGTTAGCAGTAATTTGTAACATTATGTTTGGGATTGCAGCAACAAAGGATCACAGAATCACAAAATCAACAAGGTTGGCAAAAACCTTTGAGATCTACAAGTCCAACCTATTCCCTATCACCATCCCATCATCTAAACCATATCACTTAGTGCCTCATCGAGCCTACTCTTAAACATCTCCAGGGATGGTGATTCCACCACCTCCTTGGGCAGACCGTTCCAATGGCGGATCACTCTTCCAGGATGTGAATTCACAGATTTTTTCTTAAAAAGGATGAAAAGAACCTCAATACTTCTGCCACTGTGTTATATCACTATATAATTATCTAACTACGTAACTGTGATGTAGTTCATGGTATATAGGGTTGAAGACTTAAAGCCAATGACTCTTTTCCAGTGGTCCTTATTCTGTAAAGCTGGACAATAAACATGCTCCCCTTTCAGTGGTTAATGTCCTTGCTGAAGGGATGGCAGGGAAGAGCAGAGCTCTGGAGTGTTGTGTTGGGTCATGCCCACCGTCACATGCAATTGCAACATCTGTTTTTTGTGCTCAGTTTCTTAGTGCAAACAACCATATGCTGAGCTTGTAAGCAGGGGAGATGGAAAGCTTAATGGACAAAGGGCATCAAGCTAGGGAAATGCAAAAGATTAATGGAACCACTTGCTTGGTTCTTGTATGAGGCTATTTCGTTGCTAATGTGTTGACAGAAGTAATTTATTAAAAACATCAAAGTAATAAGGCTTGAAAGTCAATAAGATTTGGGAATCAAAGACTTGTTAGTAAATCACACTTTTAATCACACTTCTGAAAAGAATTTTAGTGCTATTTGAATATCTGAGAATGTCTGGCTTTTGGGGAACATGGTGGCACATGTTGCTGTGACCTACCCGTAGCCAGTTACAAATATTTAATGTTTATGACTGGAACACTACACACGCATACATTATGTATTGTAAAAAAAAATAGGTTTCAATTGCTTGGTTATTTCCCACTGGTGCAAACTGCTGACTTCACAGCCTTTTCCTCATTGCCAGGCATCAACCATAATGAAAATGATGCATCTTGGACATGGTCGACTTGCATCAAAGTCCATAACATTGCCAGCACAAGGGAAGTAAGGACAGGTATTTCTTGAGGAGTTTAATATCTGCTGGTTTTTTCATGATCCAGGAAAATGCCTTGTAGGTAGATGCTTGTCAAAGAAGAGTTATGATCAGATTCAGTGCATCCTTGAACATATATCAAGAGATACTTTACCAGATATAGCTTTCTGTTGCAACTTCACAGTCTGCTTCTTCTCTGTGATTCAGGCAGGTGTAATTAGTTTCTTTAAAGAGAAAATGAATGAAATGAAAGGGTTCAACACTCACTGGATATGAATTTTCATTTTAATCTAAAGATAATGTACAAATCTTCATTATATGGTATCGTAAAATATGGGGATGGAAATCAACATCCTTTTCAATTTTACTTGGATCAGGACTATCTATAACATATATAGAATAATCATCATGAATATACATGACCTATATGGGATTCTCAGTATAATCTATAAGATTAATTAATCCTAAATCTAGAAAAAATCCTTAATTTAGAAAAATCAACAGAAGTCTGCCTTTAGGAAAGAAGGAATTAAACTAGTGTTCACATATAAGAAAAAATTGTACCTGTGTATTTTGCAAATTGCAAATATTTTCTGTAGAACTGTGATTTTTCTTTTGGAAAAGAGATTATATAGATTTTTTTATGATATGCAGCCTTCTGGTACAAGATATCTCCAAAAGATTTACTGAAATACCTGTTGCAGTTGGGGAGAGACCTTTTTCAGCCTAAATTACTCTGACTGGAAGTTGAACAAAACCCATGTAGTTTTGATTTTTGTGACTAAAACCATTGATTAATAGCATTGTGTGTTCTTGGCTGCATTACATCCATCACCAGGGGAAGCAGTAGAATGACAGTTATCCTTGATTAAATCTGAACTCAGAAGTTGTGATGCTCTGAGACAGTTGAGATAGTAATATCTGCACCCACAAGTGTGGTAGGCAAGGCCCTTAAATACCTGAGAATAATTCAGGAAATTCCTCCGTAGGGAAAGGAAGTAAAAAAAAATTAAACTACTTTTTAAATCTTCTGGTTGAGTATTCGAAGTTGGAAAACAAGAGGCAGTGGGCAGGAGCTGAACATGAGGAAGAACTTCTTCCCCTAACCCAGAGAGGGTGTGGAGTCTCCCTCACTGGAGATATTCCAGAACTGTCTGGACACAATCTCACACCATGTACTCTGGGATGGCCCTGCTCAAGCAGCAGGGTTGGACCAGATGACTCCCTGCAGGGCCTTCCAAACTCAGCCAGTCTGTGATCCTGTGAAATGAGTTTCCTTCAATTGCATTAGTAGGAGCTGTGTCAGGGCTGGTGTCTGTTATCAGATAACCATTTCAGTCTCTGACAATAGCAGAAGAAAAACATGCTGTATTTCAGACACTATTTGCCTCAGAATAGCATTATCTCTTCAGTAGTGCAGTATTTTAATAGGAATGTCCCCACTTTGTCAGCCAAATTGCAGTATTTCAACATGCCACAGATAGTCCTCCTGCTGGATTTGAATTATGTGGAAGCAAAGGCCTTGTTTTTTTGCTGTTGTGTTGGCTGGAGCCGCATCAGTGTAAGTATGTTAACTTTTACCTGTCAGCTCTTACTACCAGCCAATACTTTTCTTTGGAAGAACAACACCTACTCTTCATATTCACTAAAGGTTTTCTCCAGACATACATGACCTAAGTTGATATATCTTCCAAAATATTTTCAAAGATTATTAATACTGAGTAGATCAAAACTGTACAAGGGCTACTGGTCACTACCAGTAACTCTTTTATTCCAATACTATTATTTTTTCCCTGAAACTAGATGACCACCATGACAGGTTTTTGCAACATTACTCCCCTACATTACTGTGAGGGGAGCATGTGTTGTACAGACAATACCCAGTAACCTTTCAGGTTTCGTAGAGCACAAACTTGCCTGAAAAAAAGAAGACAGGCATGGAAAAGGAAGGGAGCAATAGTCTGCAGAGAAAAGCTTGCTCCACAATATGAGCCGCTGTCAGCACATCTGCACACAGGCTGGAACTGTAGCTCCAAAAGGTACGAAATGATACCTTTAATTAAGAGGATATTAATTTTGGAATGTAATTTCTGACGATTTAAGTGTTAAACATATTTTTTGTTACTATGTGCTATTTTATTTTTAAAAATTAGCATATTGGGGATGGTTCAGAGTAAAGATGAGGGCTGTACCACTCGTATTTCTTTCTAATGTGAACTCTAGAGAGAATTTAATTCACTATTAAGAAAGAAAGTCTCTGAGAATACTGCATTTTCGTGCAGAAAGGGTAGTAAAATACACCTTTTTATAGTATTCACAAATATTCAATCAGTTAAGTGCTAAACTGTGTTCAGTGATATTCACCATTATTTTATATTCACTTCCACAAATGAATATAAATTCATCCAGATGAATTGAGTCCCTGAAGTAACAGTGGGTTGCGAAAATCTCTCAAGCCTCCTTGCAGGATCATGTGAGTGCTCAGGCAGAAAACATTTGCGTTGATTTTTTGCTCATTCTTGGGAGCAGAAACAATTGGCTCACGAGTCAAAATGTTCCAAGGCAATGAGAACCAAAAATAGAGTTGGGTTGACATCTGTGATCCGTATCTTGCAGCCAGCAGACCTGATCCTGCAATCAAGGCTCTGGTGTGGCTGATGGAACCACAGGGTCTTGCTGATTTTTAACAGGGAACATTGGTTCATGAGATTGTTGCTAATACTGAACTCCAGGATCAAGGTTTATGGGATGAAACAGTTATTTCTATAAAACTTATTTCAGAAAAAAGCAAAGGATTATGACAGTCCAAAACCACCTAGGCTCACAGAGTATGAGCAGATACAGGTGATGGAAATCTGCCATTATCCCTTCGAATTAACAGCTGTAAGTTAATCAGCTGGAATGCAGCTAATGTATTTAAAATGAAGAGATGATTAAATGAAGAGTCTGTTATGGAGAGAACTAGACTAATATATGGTGTTATACACTGCAGTATATTTGTTATGGAAAATGCTTTTTGAACTGTGTTGGAACAATTCCTACTCGGTCCTGACCAAGTTTGTAATTTCTGTGGCATATAAAAAACCCAAAAATGAACCTAGAAGCCTTTTAGTAGTGTGCTGTTTCTGGACAGTCTGTTTTCAGGACAAGGCCAGTTGTTCAAACTGGTATCCTGAGCACCCCAATTATCCAGTGGTTAAATGACCTCTGGAGCTCACCAACTTCCACTTCTGTATTTAAAGAGAGTGTGTTTGAGGAATGAAAAATGAGGAGCTACTGTCTGTTTCCACAATAAATATAGAAAGGGTTTTCAGCTTAAACTAATAATATGTAAGAGAAACACCTCTGGCTTAAGTTTCCTCATAAATATTTCAAACCCATTCGTCTCTGGTAGTAGAAGTTTCTTGAGGCACAGAGCTCATACTCTGCATGCTGAGCTTAGTCAGTAAGTCTTTCCCTCAGAAAATACCCTCTCCAGAAAGTGTGCAGGATTGAATTATCACCATTGCTGCAGAACGTAGGAAAAAAACCTCTTGTACAATGTGATAAAGGCAGGCCTCAAAACCAATTTGTACGGTGTTTTTGCAAGGCCAAGCTTTTCACCCTCAGATGAATATTAAAAGAAAATACCGAGCTTTACTTCTGTTTGTGCTTTTAATTCTCTTGTATGTCTCACAGCTTTAACATGTGTATTGTGGTATTAAATTCACTAGTTTCTTCAGCTTAAGACAGGACTAAGAACGTAGGATGTTGTCTGGTTTTCGCTCACTTTTCTTTCTTGCTGGCAGATTTTATGAGCATTTTTGATGAATATGTTACCAAACCACTAGAAACTGCTTGAGAAAACAGATTTTTGTTTAGCACTGGATGTTTGCAATGCCAGTATGAAAATAACATGCAAGATTAAAAAAACTTATGGAGTGTGAGCAGATGTATGAAAGTGAAGGAGACAAGTTTTATACATTCACAGGGAGCTTTACTCTGGATTCTTTTGCATATACAGTTAGAAAGTGTCTTCAATTATATTGGGCAAAATGACTACTCAAGGTATTTGTGCTGAAAATGGAGCACTAATGAGAGTTGTCGATCAACGAGGTCTGGCACACGGCCTTGCTTCTGTTTGCAATGAAAAAAGGGCTATGGAGTCCAAAAGCAGATAACCAGAAGTCTTAAGGCCCTTGCTGAAAAGTATCTTGAAACACTGTGTTTTTCTCTAGGGAGACTGTAATGACTAAACCAAAGCTGGTATTGCTGCTTGTTCTAAAAACCTAAATGTATATTTGATTGTCTGGGTTTTTATGAACAGGTACCTGGGTATTAAATTGAGATGAGCTGGCAATTTTACCAACAAAGCCTATGCATTATTTAAATGAAGACTGCCACTCTCACTAGTTGCTTTCATTGCTTCACTTTAATGTGAAATGTATTTATCTTTTACTGTCACTATAAAATCTCTTCCAACACAAAGCTACAAACACCGCAAGGGAACTATCTCCTTCTGGTAACAACTCTTTTATTATTTTTACTTTTACTATCATGGTACATAAGAAGGCACCTTTATGATCAAGGGCCTCATGTCTAGAAAAATTATGATCTCTTGTATTATATATTATGGAATTATAGCATTTGTTTATTGTTGCTAGTAAAAGCAAATGATCTCTTCATCTACATTTAATCAACTAAAAGGAGTTCATTTTGCAATGTATAATGCTGAGATCCTACTTTCAACAGATTAGAGAGGGGTTTATGCAGGATTTTCTTTTATTTCAGGAAGAATAGAGATGGCCACTCTTACAGTAAGTTTTGACAAAGGACTCATATCTTGCAGCCTCATAAATATGATTGTGTTTATGGCCATGGCCCTTGGCCCACAGAGCTAAATGCAATCCAACATATGTGCTTATATTTACAGAACTTCATACAATAACAACACCCTGTTTAGAATAAATAAAGGTGCTTTTGTGGAAGGAGTTTAAATTCACATCAGGAAAGTTGCCTATCAAGCACCTTTTTCTTTCTACAATAACCTTTCTTTCCTCCTTTATTCCAAAACAGCAGAAATAAAAGTCTGCTGTGAGACGTGCCTGATTTTTTTTAGCTTATTTGGTGACACAATGCACTGGAAACTTGAATAATCACAGAATCACAGAATTAGTAAAGCTGGAAAAGACCACAGAGATCATTGAGTCCAACCTACCACCTGTTACGTAACCTAAGCTGTTACCTAACTGGTTGTCATCCTGCTACCAACACCCATCCTAACAATAACACACTGCCCTAATATCTAGGTCATGCTACCAAGTACATAATCCAACCTTTTCTTAAACACCTCTAGGGACGGTGGCTCCACCACCTCCTTGGGCAGCCCATTCCACTGAGAGATCACCCTCTCTGTGAAAAAATTATTTCTAATAATTCTAAGTAATATTATTAATAATAATTCTAAATAATTCTAAATTTAAAATAGACTGGAGGGAAAGGATAGGAATAGAGT
The DNA here is from genome assembly GCA_013390025.1 of Pitta sordida. Classification (NCBI taxonomy): domain Eukaryota; kingdom Metazoa; phylum Chordata; class Aves; order Passeriformes; family Pittidae; genus Pitta; species Pitta sordida. The sequence goes on from WEKX01026072.1 coordinate 12,541, forward strand.
CCTGCAACTGACCCCTTTGTGGGGGTGACTGGGGGAGATGCCCCAGGGCCATGGGATTGTAGGAAGGGGATGAGCCACGGAGAAGACACTGGAGCCCTCACCAGCCCTGCACATTCCCTCCTGCTGCAGGGCAGGGAGGTCTCATTGTAATTTCAAAATGTACCTGTGGGGAAAGTGTTTTGGAACCCCTGCACTGGTACCTTGGTCTTAAACTATACCACCTGTTTATCTAACTTATCTCCGATGAATGGTTTAAGGTGTCCGTTATACCTCTGACAGTCCTCTCACCTTCCCAGCGTGTCAAATCTGGGTTCTGACAAGTGTAAAGAGTGAATATTAGTTTTGTTTTTTTTGATGGTGAGCTGGAAAGATGTATTTAGCAATGGAAATGAAGATGGTGGCTGAGGTATCAGAGTGCTGCACTGCTTGCAGTTCAAATTAACAATAATCAGAAATTTGTCACAATGGTATTTTTGTTCCCTGTTTCTTTGCAGAAAGCTGATTAGATGCCATTTTATATCATATTTCCTAAGGAATTAGATGTTCATAATGACACTGTCATTGTCTTTTATCATGAATAGTTTTTGAACTGGTTTCTTACTTGTGATGAAATTTGACAGGTAGAGGTTTAAAAGTGATCAGGTCATTCTGACAATAATGTACTGAGTAAAGGAGAGCGACCTAAATCAGTGATGAGTATGAGATGACTGCAATATAAGGGATCAGAACATGATAGTCAGTGTCCCTTAATTATGAGAAAAGTTCCAGTGGAGGGAACTGCGTTTTGCATGGAATGACCCAAATAGAAGGCACAGAATTCGAGGCTTCATTAGCTCTGCTGCCACAGATCTGTGCATTCTGCTGATAGTTCACTAGATTTCTTTTACCTGTTTTGTAACAAGTAAGTCACTTGTACATTTTTTTAAAAGAATTAGGTCCTCATGATTAACTGCAACACTCTCTGAAAAAGCTAGTAATTTTTTCACCAATCTGATCCTTGGGGTGGCTGACCTAATGATTAATAAATGAACTTTCACTGTGGTAATGAGTTTACTGAGCACTCCCAAGCATTTGAAATCTCTTTTTCAACGAGAACAGTTCATATACTGTAATAGTTTAAGGTACCCATTTTGGCAGTTATTTATGTTTCTGGCTGGAATTAGTTCTGACTTTGCCAATGCTTTGCCTTATCCAGAGCAGTGTTTGCCAGCTCAGTGTTGGAATTCTCTTGTATGCAAGTCCAGTGCTTTGAGCATTGCAGCCTAATTTTTCAGTCAAAACACAGAAAACTCATCAAAAATTCATTTTTTGCTAACACTTTCCGTGCAGCTCTTTCACCATAATGTAGGATGAACGTGAATATCAAAGCCTCGAATACTTCCTTAGTACCAAATTTCTGTCCTTCTCCTTACAGCACTGAAGTTCTCATTCAGTTCAGCACAGGACAATATTTTCAGGAGATGGAGCAAACATAATGTAACAGGAGGCTCTGATTCAATTGCATTTTCTGTGGAGATTGACTCTAGAATTTTAGTGTCCTCTAAAATGTTACCCTTCAAGAGATTAAAACACTTAGCCCCAGCAATTTCAACAGTGATGTAAAAAAGAGTAGAATGGTGAAGCCAAGCCTGGTGTTTGTCTTTGTCCCAAAGTCCACGTTACAGAGAAGTGTGACATAGTTGTGCATTATCTCAAGAGAAATAGACATTTATTCAAGTAATGTGTATGTTTACAAGATGGTTGTGCTTTAAACTATTTTTCAAAAAGATTTTGGTCCTAAATGAGCAGAATTCATGGATATATTGCCACTAATGTGGTTTTTCTTGCTGACACTTTTTCTCAATCCATGCTGACCTTGATGTTTCAGGAGTGACCATTTTGAAAGGGAAAGTGGCAAACTGATAAACATCAACTCTAATTAAGTAGTGTTCAGGTCAGAAAATAAAATGTATTTGTAACTGTGGGAGTGGATGGTTCTCAAATGCTGTGTGCTTCCATGTTCAAAAATATGTGCCAGATTATGCCAGCTGGGAGGGTATGTGTTGCCATGCACCAAATGTATATTCAGGCTGTAAATTAGCTGAATTTCTTATTTTAGTCTAACAGAACAACAGGCAGCCTGCTCTGTTGCCAACATATTCTTAACATACTGTCTGTTGACAATTTAATATGAGTATTACAAATGGTTGTATGATCAACACCACAGAGCTTCTTTCTACAGGGCTTTTCTTAGTCTCCTTATTCTGAAAAGCTGGTACTGCATTTCTAAAGGACTGGTCACCTTCCCTTCCCTCCATAAAACCTCCATCAGACTGGAAGCATGGAAGGCAGGGAGGCAACAGGTTAGGTAACAGGTTTGGCTAGGTTAGGTAATAGGTGATAGGTTGGACTTGATGATCTCTATGGTCTTTTCCAACCTTACTGATTCTGTGATTGATTCTGTGATTCTGTGAAAGATTCTTTTTGGGTCACGATCGCTATCCCCTCGCTTTCTTCATGAAACTTAATTGCATAAACCTTCTCCACTCATATTGAGATCCTTTGTAGTCTTCACTTATAGAAGTTTGTCAAACAGAGCAGTGCACAGATTATAGAAAAATCATAAACTGGGAAGAACAGATTATAGAGATGAAACACGGACTCATTAAAAAGCTAAGGACATCTTGAGCATAACAGGTGGAAAGAAAATGGAGCCTGATGGCACCATGCAATTAAATTATCAGAGACAGACCACTTTAATTTTTAAATTTACTGATGCTGATATAGACATATTAGAAATTAATTTTACATAAGCTCATTACTTTCATCTGAATGCCTGAAAAAGCATGCATAATGGTGTTAGGGCAACACTATTAAAATCACTTTATCTTGGAAGTCAAATTTGAAATGTTTTTAGGGATTTTGAGGGTATGTTCTTTATAGAAGGAAGATGCTCGAAGCCTTCTCAAAGTCAGGGCCTTTTTTAAGAAATCTCAAGCTGAGGGGTCAAAGAATAGCATTTTCAGAAACTCTGGATTGAGTAACACCAGCTACACTGAAGGAGCTGCAAAGTTCTCCGTGTGCTTTAGCAGGACAGGTGGGGTTCTACAGCATCAGGAAGCACTAAGTGGAAAACTATTTTATATGTGCATTTTGAGTTTTATTCTTTTTTCTTTTGCTTTGCATTCAGCAACAGGTTAGGGCTGTAATCACTGCATGTGCGTACCACAGTGACAGAAGTCACTGATTTTCATTTTCCTGTTGTGATGGATGAACAACCAAAACCCAAAAAAAGTCTTTAGTTTGTCTTTGGAGAGTCAGAGGATATAGTTCATCCTCAGCCTAACATGCATTAAGTCCTTTATATCCCATGGATCTTCAGTTATTCCTGGAAGAGTGAAAAATTATTTTCTTAACAGCTTTGGGAAATAGCTGCTAAAATTAATAAGATTTCAGCAATTCACCAGCATGTTCATACATTTGCATGAATTCATATGAGTGTCAATCTCTGAAAGCATAATGAAGTCATTTATGGCTTCTGTTAGGAATTGTGCTTCTATTGCATTTTCTGCTTTTTCATAATTTCAAGTAATGGTCTGATTTTTTTAGGCTTCTTGTCCAGATATTCCAGGCAGATGAGTGTCACTTAGACAGCTGGGCGACAAGCAGGGATTGAACATGGATATTTACGGCTTGATTATACAGACATACTAAACAGCATCTCAGATTTATGGTTGTTTCACAGGTTCACAGGTTATTCTGAGTTGGAAGGGACCCACAGGATCATCTAGTCCAACTCCCAAGCAAACGCCCACCCAGGGATCAGACCCCCCACAAGCTGAATTTAAAATGGCATTACTGAGGTTCTAATAATGATTGGCTTGTTTCAGAATGGTGTTACAGGAAATGCCTTTTGCAAGCAATATTCTTAAAACCCATAGGTTGCCTAAAATAACAAGCATT
>WEKX01026072.1:18534-40023 GCA_013390025.1 Pitta sordida
CCCAAAAAAAAAAAATGTTTTAGAAGAAGAAAATTTTACTTGTGGGCCAGTGGAGCATGTGTGGTAATTTTGAAAGATTGAGGCAGTTTAGAACAAGCCTTATTAATTTTCATTCTAACTTCTTCCTGATTTATTTCACATGAAAATTTTTGTAGGTTGCCCTACACGTCAATTAACAGATATTTATGAACCAGAATGCTGAAGAAAGACTGATGAAATGGCCTGGGACTATTACCTTGCTGTCATTAAAATAATTCTGGATGAACATTCATTATATTAAAGGCCATTTAGATTTGTGCTTGAAGGTAAGCAAAATGGTTTTTAAAAGACAAAGAGTATCTTTAGAACAGAGTAAACCATATAACCGACCAAATAAAGATCCTGGAGTAACAGGCAGATATAATTTGACCCATGAAAACATAAGAGCCTTGTAGAACTTATTAATAGACGCTGTCATTTTGAAATGCAACATGTAATTAATACCAGGAAGTAGCTGCAGTGGCTCGCCTTTTCCTCTTGGTGTCAACTGTGGAAGAATCATGGTGTTCTCATTATATAGGCATTTACAGAGTATTCATAGGGTCATAGGCTATTCCGAGTTGGANTTTATGATAAGATTATGCCGTTGACCTTTAGAAGAGTTCAGGGAAACATGATGGGTCTCGCATTGTCTTCTCAGACTCAGGATGATTCTCTCTTACTTTGCAAAACTGTTTTCCCATCTCCATTTTTAATATGATAGTACTTAACATTCATGTAGAGCTATGACTTTGAAAATAGAAATGTTCTTTAAATTTTGAACTATATTTCAGTAGCCACCTTGAGTTAGAATGTGTCTGGACTGGATGCAGCTGTTCCTGAATTCAACTCATGAACAACCTCTGTGTAACTCACTTTGGATTTCAAATTCCTTACTGAAATTAGACCCTCTTGACTTTAAGACTATACCACAGGAAACAACGTTTCTGGCATTAAAAAGCACCGGGTTCTTGGAAAAACATTGCCACATCTTTATGCTATGATTAATGCATTTTCATAACTGTATCCTAATGTTTTCTGTAGCTCATGAGTATGTTTGGGCAGCAGATGCCTATCAAAGTTGTTCTGAGAAGCTGAGTATGCATGAAATGATCAGAATCCTCTCAAAAAGATCCATAAATCAGAAAAAACACCCACCAAAACCACAAAGAACTGAACCCAAACCACTAGAATGGATGAGTTATGCTGCACAAAATTTTAAGCAATGATTTGGCATGAGGAAAGCTCAAAAGGTAACAATAAACCTCAATTGTTTTGATTCCATCAGAATTCTCTGTGATGCACTGTTGCTTTATTGTGAAAGTTGGAAACCTTAAATCTGGTTACCATGGAAAGTACTCACAATGACTAACCTCAGGTATCTAATTAAGGGGTTTACATTAGGAAACCAGGCTTTCCATATGGAGAAAACATAAAATCAAATCAGCTGGAAATCCAGAGCGTGGTCAGAATGCCTGAACTGTGTGCTTGAGCACTTTAACTGCCTCTATTACCTAGGCAGCATTGGCTTCCAACACCAAAATTAGGCTCCCAAGTTTAAGGGTGAGAAAATTCTATTGTTGACATTCTAAATTACAGTACCTATGGAATAATAAGCAAAGAATAAATTTAATGGATCTGAGTAGCTGAACGTCTGTCTGCAATTCTTCAATGCTTATTTGCACTTCATATAAGAAATGCTAACTTGCCCTTTATTGCAGAGCAATGATGACTTGTTGTTAAGGGCACCATAGACGTGGTGGCTGCAGGGAAAATATGCTGCAAATCATGTTTTTTTTGTTTTTAAGCAACATTTTTGTTTTAGCATGGGGTGATTTGTGCATATTAAGTAAATGTTTATAATGTAATGAAGACAAATTCATACTAGGTTTGACTCAGGATTCCTCAGTCAGGATTCTTTCTTTCATTCCTTGCCTGAGCAGCTTAATTTGGTTGATAAGTATCATTATTGCCCCTTACCATCAGCAAATGTGTCTGTAGATATTTCTGTCTATAAAAATATTGTTTGAATAAAATTGACGAACATTTGAGAAAGCACCAACTGCTTGTGGTACTAGTCCATGTTACATAATTAATTACATCTTACAAATGAACGGAAATTGTTAGAGCTCTGTGATGGTGGTAGTTGCAAGGGTAAGGTATATGTATTTAATCACAGAATCACAGAATATTATGAGTTGGAAGGGACCCACAAGGATCATCTAGTCCAACTCACCATCTAACACCCGTACAGAGACCGAAAGCACATCCCAGAGTGGTAACACAAACCTAGTTCCCTCACAGTCTAGCAGGCCACTAATGAAAACAAACAGGAAGAACTATAGCACTCAAAACTTGTTTTGAAACAACGTCCTTAAAAAACACTAACATAGGCAAAGTTAATGGCTTAGAAAATTGACAAAGGAAATTGGTCTGGCTTGATGAAAAGTGAGTTGTAACAAAGTAAGTTGAACCAGTCTGAAGGCATCTTATTTTCCAGGTGGTCTTTTGTAAGGTCAAGATAGACAATCACTCCAAATACTGAATTCTGTTTCTTCACACTTGATTAACATCTCATTTAGCCCTTGGGCATTGGTCTTGCTCTTTATATGGAAAGGTAATGGTTGGAACTGAGACCCCCCATTTTGGTATTTACCACATTGCCTGCTGTCTCTTGATGTGCATGAACAGCCATGTTGACTGAATCTGGATGTGGCAAGGAGCTTTCAGGGCTGCCACTTGTTTATGCTGATACATCAAAATATCTTCCCCCTCTGTATTTTTGCCGCTGGCATATATTGCCTTTGTTTTATCAGTTAATGTAAAAATAAACACGGTGTATGGTACTGCTTGATTTTCACTTGTTCAGCCTCACCGGTGGAGCAGCACAGGAAGGAAGGTAATGGAGCACATTCTGAGGAGTCCTGCTGGTGTTGGAGCCGCACTGCACCACACTAAGGGATGCTTCGGAAAGGGTGGCTGCTAAAAAATGTGAGTTTGCACTTACTGCATGTGTAAAAAATATGCATAAATGGCAGCAGCTGTCCAGTTTTCGTGTGGTCTCTTGTTTTATGGCTAAGAGATATTGTACTAAGCATCAAGCAGGAAGATATTTAGCATTGTTGAGTCAATGAAAATCTGTGAAAAAAGAAATGTAAATTAATGGTAATTTTAAGTCTCGTGAGTCAGGTACTGCTCGTCTATTTTACTGCTGATCATCCTCCTGCCTGGGGCATGTTTGCAAATAGTTTCCCTCAATACCAGCTCCCAGGCCTGTGGATTGATGGCTGCTCATCCTCTAAATGCCCTCATATTTCTCACTGAATTGCTAAGCACCCTCAAGACTGGCACTTTTTTCAGCATGGAGTGTTTGAGGCTTTGGCAGCTTTCCTCCAAACAATTTTTAATACCTGTGAAAGCTCTGCATAAAGTCAATACAGATTTATTACGCTAAAGTGAAAGATTTAAGAAAATGACTATATTCAGAAAGAAGTATGTGACAATAAATGAAATCTGTGCATAATTACTACCTTTAATTTCATTTAACACCATCTGAATTTTGCTGTTTCATTCAGTAAGAAGCTGACTGAGTTTATGTAAGTCGGGCAGCCAAGATGTTGTTCTTTCACAAATGTTGCCATCAGGTTTCTTTTCTCTGAAATCAGTACTGATCAAGGCAAAACTTGTTCTCATTTTCCTCCTGTTCAGACAAGGATTTCCTTTGTAGGGTTTGCTGTAAGTTGTAAAGTTTGTTTAACAGGTGATTTTTAAAACTTTTCCCAGAGAACAGCTGATTTGCTGATGACTCTTGAAGCACCTTGTTCTCTTGGATTTATTACTTGGCCAGGTAACAAAAACTCCCACCCACTCACCAAAGGTGAACACAACACTTTACCACAGCTTTTTGATACTTGACATGACTATAATCACATTTTGTTACCTCCTTGAACGAACTGTTTCTCCCTGTGGCTTGAAGAACAGAGTTTAAGCTTAATATTTTGCCACCTACAGATTGAAAACTCGTGTTTTATGGTGTGATTAAGGAATGGAATTAATCTCAAACTTCTGATGGATATGATAGAAACCAAATCCATGAATTTGCAATGATAGTGACATAGGACTCCTGTTCTTGAAGTAGGTTGATGATTATCCCTTGTTTTACTGGGCCTGGCAACATGATTTCAAAGATTTTTGCTGTCTACCCATATAAAATTCAGCAAATGAATGAAGTCTGAATGTCAGACTTCAGGAAAATATTTATAATTGGGCTATTTAGAATTCTACAGAGAATTTAAAACTACCAATGCTGTGGTTATTTATTTTTAGTTGAGACTGGGAATGTTAAGTGGGAAAGAAATATAAGATTGGTTGTTTTGGGGAAAGAATTTATCTGGGCTGATAAGGTCATTTATTTCTAGGATTTTTTTCTGACATTATTATTGGCTGCCTTGGGCAAATTTAAGAATCACCACAGATGGCTTCCAACAGACAAGTGCTGTATGATGCTGCAACAGGGAGCATTTATTTTTTGGTAGCCAATGGAATAATAAGGTTTTAAAAGCAAGTGTAGTGTGCAAAATTGCTGCTATGTAGACATGTAGTAATTTTCAAAAACCTTCTTTATGCTGAATAGGAAGTAAACTGTACCAAATTAAAATTCTGACCCCTCCAGTATCTAGGACAGACATATATAAAGGAGTGTCACAGTAGCTCTGAGAATTTGAAATATTTAGCCTCAGATTTCTGTTTTTGAAGGGCCTTTTTCTATCTTCGGGATACTGGACAGAATTTGTGCAAATGACACAAAGATTTGTAACAAACAAAGAAACAAAATTTATGAAAAACGTGTAGTGAAACCAAAAATTTACTGTTGCAACTACAACAATAGAAAACATAATCCCATGGATTCTGTTTGTTCTTGTATTAGGGCACATTCACTGTGAAATAGGTAGGCTTATTATAAATTCATGTTAATGGAAATTGGACAAGAATCCAAACTAACAACCCATGTAAAACAGCAGTGTTACCTAATTATCTTGAAATGAAATTTAATTATTTAGATTATGATTGACCTGAAATAATAATTTTTTTTTGCTCTGTAACTGCAGATTATATGGAATGAAGAGGTGGGGGTTCATAAATAAAGTTTAGAGCAAAAAAAATAGTAACTGTGTCAATTTTTGTGAGAGAGAAAACAAAAATATATGATGGTATTATATGAACATGAGCTATCTCTTTTTCTGAAACATATATGCAAAAGAACAATTATTTATTAATTAAAATGAGTTTATCTTGTTTTGGTTTTTTAATACATATTTCCTCACATATATATTCTATTATCTATTTTCCTAAGAGTTCTGTCTGATGTTCTTATTCATCTTGATCTATAATAACTCATTTTATCTCATATTTTAGCATATAATATGTCACTACTGTTATTACAGTGATAATTAATATGGAATACTCAATCACAAGTGCAAAATAATGTCTTAAGAGTAATTATTACTAAAAGTAGTTTTCTGTTTGTAATATACTGCCCAACATAGTTTTTCGTAAGAAATCGTGTCAAATGTATCATAGTATTTTAGGACAATACGCAATATAATGAAATCATCTCCAATTCCACAATATGCTATGTCATGAGGAGCATATATTGAAAAGATTTGGTGAATATTTTTGTAGATTCCAGATCTACATTTGATCAGCTTTGTGATGTTACTTAAATCACCTTTGTTGTCTAATGACAAATGCAATATTTTAGGAGACGAAGTAATTTAAAATAATTTTTTAGCTGTATATAAAATATATTTTATGTAGGTAATATGTGTTCCCTCAAAAATAGTATATATTGTATATTAAAATGTTGGAATTACTGATGGCCGCCTTTTTCTTGCATAACTGAAAGTATGAACTTCACAGTGACCTTTGCTGATTTCCTCTGTTACAAAATGAAAGAGATCAGGAATATACAGAGAATTTTTGCACGAGACACACATGAGATAGAGAGCATTTCTGAAGGTGGAGAATTAGTTTGAATGCAAAAGAAATCCATGGAGATATAGGACGACAAATTCCGTGGTCCTTTCTTCTGCTGGTGGGATTGTAATACGTATTGGATTTTTGAACCAGTGAGTCAAGTCTTGCCTAAAGGCAACCTTCTTCCCCCACCCCTTCTTCTTCTTACAACAGATCTCATATTCCCTTTTTTCCTCCAGGAGACAAAGGGGGAACAGGAGTAGGTGAAAACCAGGCAGTTGGTATTTTCAGACCAGTTTAGGTAGGAAGCTTGTTTTGCCTGTGACAAACCTCCTCATTTTTTTTTTTCCTTTCCCTACCTGCTCCTGTCTTGGTCTTTCTCAAACTAGGATCAAATCAAATTACATCATCAGAGTCAGTGCTATGACACTATGAGATTACAGATGGGGCAGTCAGTCAAAAAAGACTCTTAAACTGCAATTTGTCTTTTCAATATGTATTAGACCATCTGAAAAAGTGTCTGGTTTGATCGACTTGTCAGTATTAGAATTAAAAACAAAGAGCTGATATGAAAACAGCCTTGACATGGACAGAGACTATTTACAAGAACGTGAAGGTACAGGATCAGGGGGAATGGCTTCAAACTAAAATTGAGTAGGTTTAGATTGGATATTAGGAAGAAATTCCTTATTGACAGATTTCCCAGAAAAGCTACAGCTGCCCCACTTGCCCCTGGAAGTGTCCAAAGCCAGCTTGAACAGGTCTTTGAGCAACCTGGTCTAGTGGAAGGTGTTCCTCCCCATGGCAGGGGGTTAGATCTCTAGGGTCCTATCAACCAAAACCATTCAAAGCATGGGGCTGAGACAGCAAAGAATGTATGTGTGGTTTGTATCACTTGTAAGCGTAGAATTATATATCAGAGGATTTTTGTGAGGAGATAAGACCTCCGTGTCGCTCAAGGAATTTTCCCCCCACACGAGAGGAAGGCACCTCTCCCAGGAATGCATTTGTGTGTTTTCTTTCCCTGCATTCCACAGGGGCTGGGTCACAGGTTCACAGGTTATTCTGAGTTGGAAGGGACACACAGGATCACCTAGTCCAACTCCCAAGTGAACGCCCACCCAGGGATCAGACCCGAAAGTGTGGAACCACGGGCACCACGCTCCATCCATCCAAGCCTCCCACCAACTAGACCATGTCACTGAGCTACTCATCGAGTCTTCTCTTAAACACCTCCAGGGATGGCGACTCCACCACCTCCCTGGGCAGACCATTCCAATGACAGATCTCTGTGAAAAAGCTCTTCCTAACATCCAGCTTAAATCTCCCTTGGCGTAGCTTAAGGCCATGTCCTCTTGTTCTGGTGTCGTCAGCCTGAGAGAACAGATTCACATCCACCTGACTGCAATCTCCCCTCAGGTAGCTGTAAACAGCAATGAGGTCACCTCTGAGCCTCCTCTTCTCCAGGCTGAGCAACCACAGCTCCTTCAGTTGCTCCCCATAGGGCTTGTCCTCCAGTCCTTTCACCATCCTTGTTGCCCTTCTCTGGACCCTCTCAAGCAGCTCAACATCCTTTTTAAACTGGGGAGCCCAGAACCTGACACAGTACCATGGACCTCCAAGGAGGACAGGGATGTGTCTTTTCCCAGGTCCAGCACTAAGTTTAATGCCTACTTAGGTCTAATGTTCTCAGCTTTGGAAATAAATTTCCCACTGCCTGGCATTTTGGGTGCTCCTACATGTAATCTTTCTTCTCACGCTGTTCCATCCTCCCAACTGCCATGGACAAGCTGTGGCATTCAGGGTAAGGAACGGAAGTGTGCTCAATTGTTTTTTTTTTCTCCCTCATTAACATGAGCAGAATTTTTCATGATACTGCATGTCCTCATGCAGCATCTCCTTTGGGGATATTAAATAGTTGTTATTGTATTCTTTATAAAAGCTTAATCTGATTCATGGAAGCTCAAAAAGGAGAAGCAATATGAGCTGTGCAACATTTTGCTCAGTAGTAAAACAGTCTTTAAATACTTAAAGTTGCACAAAGAACTAATCAGGCAGGGGGGGAAAATGCTTGAATTATTTAAGCTAATTTATCTAACAGAAAAAATAACTCCACTGCAGGACTTCCATCTGTTTGCAATGGAAAACAGCTACCACCTGCTTCCTGTAAATGGTGGTATGAGAATATTACCCAGTAAATGTCACAATTTCCATTTCAAAACCCCTTTTCACTGCCCGTTTCTGCAGCAACAAAATAATAAATCACCTGCTACCACGATCAGAATAAATCCCCTATCTGTAGAATAATGACTGAGGGAAAGAAAGCTAGAAAAATATTCTTTTTCTCTTTCAGTTGTATAGAATTGTACCTAGGTGATGATGTGTGAGATATATATTCCACTGCCTATTTTAAAGAGTACATTTTAAAATCTTAATCCTGTATTAGCATAAAAGGGCAAAAGTTGTTAGTCTGTGTATGCAATGCCACCCATCAATGACCTCCGAATCCATGCAAATATGTTGTAAAATATCAATGTTAGCACAAGGAAGAAAAATGTGCTTTAGGAAGAAACACTTATTCTATGGAATTGTGAATTAATCCCTCAGGTCAAGACTCCCCTAAAGCTCTGCAATAGCTGTAGGGATGCATATTCACCAGGAATGTTTTTTGAGGGGCTGTGAGCTAATGGCCAGGCTGAAGTGGATGTGGGCAGGAGAATGTTTTAGTGCCTGGGTGGCCAGGGCCTGCAGTTTCCAGCCAATGGTCTCGCAATGATCAGCAATCAAACTAAGCAAAGGACTGTAGGATATTACATGCTCTGCTGACATTTTGGTTTCTGACCAAAAGGCGGAGAGCTTTCAGTGTCATAAAAGAACATTCAGTGGCCTATGGTCATGCTGTCACTTGTGCAGCTATTGGCACAGGTTAACATTTATTAATACATCATATAACTTTATGTATTATTTGAATTGTTATTAAAATACTCAGTGCCTTTCAACCTTAATTTTAGGGAGCACTTGATACCTGTGTACTCCCTGTGTATCCTCTTTCTTTTCCAATTTATCATGGTTACTTTATGACTCAGTCATGCTTAAAATGCAGATTATAAGAGAACACACTTGAGGAAAGTGTGATTTAACTGGACAGTAGTTTCCTGTACTCAGGTACTTGGGTGTAACTCTGTGTCCTCCCTCCTCCCTTCCCTGCAATTTGGAGTTTTCTAGTCCATTTATGTGCTGCCAGATCTCTGCGCCTCAGGAAGCCCTTTTGCTGCATTTTGCCTTCTTAGAGAGACTTTCAACTCTAAATGTGTCCACATATTTGTCATTTTCTAGTGACAGAATACAGGCAACTGCTCATTTTGTCTTCTGGGTAGAAACCTGCACTGTTTGTTTTGCGTGGATCTAAAGGTATGTTTACTAAATAAAGGAGCAAACCCAGTCAATTATTCTACTATAAAATTAAAATTGTCTATCTTTGTGCTTTTCTCAGAAAACCCAGGTCTCCTGAGAGACAGGGATTTCTAGAGCATGAGTTGGATGTTGGTGAATGGATCCCTTTAGAAATGACTATTGATTGCCTAAGAGCTGAGAACAGCTTTGCTTTTAGTTTGAGTGCTTCAGTTTGATCCCTAAACTGAGAAGGCAGAACCAAGGGCCCATCCCTCGTAGTTCTGTGATTCTTTTCTCCTAGGAAAGGTGCATTTCCTTTATAGGAGAAAAGCGAATTTTTTCATACATAACATGAGCAATTACCACAGAATAGGATTACATAAACACATCCAAGGATGAAAGCACAATTTCAGTCTGTGTATCTACTAGTGAGTCATTCCCAGTGTTCTGAACAAAATTATGATCACAAGTTAAAGAATTAATATTACACCTCTGCCAAAAAAATCTAATGTTAAGGAACACGTAAAATCCTAATCCTAAAGCTCAGAGGTGACCTCATTGCTGNTTAAGACAGTTGGTTTAAATTGGGTATTAGGAACAAATTCTTTAATGTTGTGATGGTGAGGCCCTGGCACAGGTTGCCCAGAGAAGTTGTGGCTGCCTCATCCCTGGAAGCGCTCAAGGCCAAGTTGGATGGGGCTCTGAGCAACCTGGGATGGTGAAAGATGTCCCTGCCCATCAGGGACAGGGACAGGGGGTGGAACTGAATGATCTTTAAGGTCCAACCCATTCTATGATTCCACGATAATGCTTAAGGAGTGGATAGCGGGGGTTCTCAGAAAGATTGTTTTGGTTGAATAGTTAATTGTTCTACCCTTTTCCTCTCAGGTGCTACTGTTACGACTAGGAATGTGAACTTGACTATATAACACTATTTAAAGGAGAAATGTGAAGAGAATTTAATATATACAGGAAGGTATTTTCTAGGTCACCAATATTTTTCATCCCTTATTTATAAATAAGTAATTGCTGCAGTTTTTGTACTTTACCATTCTATTTGTATTTGATACAAAGAGTTCTAACTTTTCTCTAGCTCCCTGTCATAATTAAAATGAACCCTAGTGTTAACGTAATTACATGATAGTAGAAAATTACTTAATCTATTTCTGAAACTGGAGTTATCAAGTATGTTTGATCATTTTAATTTCATAAGTATAAATCATGAATTTTAATAATTGAAGTACAAACCAAATTAACTAAATGATACAATGTAATTAGGGATGCAATACATGGGGTTATATTGCAATCTGATTAAATATGTCTCAGAAGACTCTTTTCTAAAAAACTAATTTATTAAAGATTTGTAATATAATCACCAACAAATTAACTGCTTCTTCTGTAGCTTCATTCTGAGGTAATTGGAATTAGTTTTTTACAAGAAGTAAGTTTGTCTTGCAACACTTTCACAAATTTTTAAGAAATATAAACCAGGAAACATTAAAATTAATACTGGTGATCACACACTGTAGGTTATTAGTGCTTGAGAGGCTCTCTTGCAGCTAAAGTTGTAAATGTCCAAATCTTTGGACTCAAATTATTATGCTCAAATTAATATTTTTATTGCTGCCATTGTTTTCTAAATATTTTATAACCATTCTCTATCTACTCAATGGCCAAACTCCTTCTTGAATGTTTTTCTAAAATATCTGAAGAGAATCTTCTCTCACAGTCTTCTCCCCTCAATGTATCGGTTTGAAAATAATTTCTCAGTGAAAAGTTTACTGAAGAAGAATCCCATGGTGTCAACCTGTTATCATTGCTCACGTTTCAGAGTAGAGGATTTTGAAGCAATATAAGACAACTTAGCCAAGCAGAAGAGCTTAGTGAGGGAGCTCTGTAGTGGCTCTCCAAAGTGCTTTATGGAATGCATCCAGATTTGCCCTTGCACTCACAGATGCTGCCATAAATCATCATAGTGGCACTAAAATAAATGGTTCTTCACAGTGTTACAGCGGCTGATAGCCACAATTTGGATTTTAATTGCCTAATTCATCAGGACGTCTCCTGATCATGATGTTAGTGCTTATTGTGTGTCTGTGTGTGAGTTAGTGTCTTTCCTTGCTGTGATAACATAGAGACTTAGACTCTCTTGTGTGAAGGTAACTTGGCTCACAGGTTAGGAAGGCACTCTTTGTTTTTCCTCTGCCTTTCTCTTAGAATATATAATATGGCACATAAAATGAGTATCAACAAGAAAATTTGGAGTTATGTCACAAAGTCCGATAGTTTTTGACAGGATAGAAAATGTTGATACTGACTCTTTCAGGCAGAAGACGGGAGTAAAAATGCAAAGGAATTTGTGAAAGATTTTGGAAATTTTGTAAATTTTGTTGTGGAAGTTTTTTAAAGTAGAAATTAAAAATCATAGGGTGGTTTGGGTTGGAAGGGACCTCAAAGGTCATCTAGTTCCAACCCCTGCCTTAGGCAGGGTCACCTTCCACTAGAGCAGTTTATTGAGAGCTCCATGTAACCTGGCCTTGAACTCTTATCCCTGCCATTTCCAGGGGTGGGGCTTCCGCAGCTTCTCTGGGCAACCTGTGCCAGGGCCTCACCACCCTCACAGAGAAGAATTTCTTCCAAATATACAATTTAAAACTGCTCTCTTTTAGTTTGAAGCCATTCCCCTTGTCCTGTTACTACTTGTCCTTGTAAATAGTCTCTCTCCATCTTTCTTGTAGGGTCCCTTCAGGCCACAATTAAGTCACCCCAAAGCTTCTCTTTTCCAGGCTGAACAATCCCAATATGGTGTAGTAATAAATGATGTAAATTACTAGTAGTTTCTCAAAAACACTCCCAATTGACTACCTGTTCTGAATACTGATTACTTATATACAGTTTACAGGTAAAGTTTGTGCAGCTGGCCTGAAATCTTTTGTGGAAGATTCCACCAACTGTGAAAGGAAACACTTAAAACCCACCAAACGTATTAACCCACACATACAACAGACTGTTGAGAATGGGGGTGAGGCAACCGAGTGAAAATAACTTTCTGTAATGTTTAGATACAGAGTAATTTTTCAGTTTATTTTGTTTTATCTTCCATGCTGCACCAGACATCATTATACAAAGGATGACATGCCCACTGTTCACAGCAGCTGCAATACATTAACTTAATGGATTGGAATTATAGGTTGCCTTAGGAATTTTCTATTTTGTGCCAAATCCAAATGTAAATCCTACTGTGAAAAGTCTTGATACTATTACATGTGACAAAATATGATGTCTTTGAAAAGAAAAAAAGCCAAAACCCAGGGAACTGGTAGGGAAGGATAATAAAGAGAAGGTTAAAAGCACAAAAATGGGGAAATGTGACCAAATAAAAATGGCAGATACATTTTTATTAAATACATTACATTTATTAAAAGACTTTTGATCTCATGAATTCATAAGGTAGAAATACAAAAATTCAGTAGTAACTGGATACTGGAAAAAAATCTCCATATACAATTTAAATAGCACTAGTTAGCACCAGGTCAGAGGCCCAGATTTATCTTTGTACAAACATGAATTTTAGAAAAACACACTGTGGTGCTGTTGAGAAGTACTAAAAGAAATGTTGGACACTTGCTGAAGCTTTTTTTTTTTTTTCTCTGAAACTTTTTTTGGTATCAGTTATCTGGGCTACGTATTATAGCCACAGTGGAAAGACTTAATGCAAACAAGAGAGAAAGAATGTACTAAAGTACTTAAAAAGCTGGTGTGCTTCAAAATTGGGGATAAATTATGACCTTGATGTCTTTGCATATGTGTGCCAAGCAAATGACTGGCTTTGAGGTGTGAATGAAGCAGGGTCATGAATCTCCACATAGAAAAGATTAGTTCTATCAGTTGTGTGGAGCTCTATATCATCATTAAAATAAGGTTAAGGGTAACTCAGAATTTCCAAATTCACACCCTGCTTTCCAATAAAAATAAACTAAAACCTTTAGAATGTCACATATGATCCAGTTTTCATAGATAGTTGGGCTACAAGAAAAAAAACATGCTAAAATGATTCAGGTCAATCTTAACCTGTACCTCTTCTCAGTGATTCTTATAAATACTCCATTAAAATAGCTTATCTTCTTTGAAAGATGAGAAATATTTCAAGTGAAAGATAATTCATTATGTTCCAGGGTAGTATATAAAGCAATTAGTTAAAAAAAACCTCATGAGAGTAATGGGGTGCAGAGATCCATAACAGGGGTGCTACTAATAAGTTTCATAAAAAGCTCTACGAAGGGAAGACATCTGAAAAATAAAGAGTATAAACAGTAAAAATGTTGGAGTGGAGAGGCCTGCTGAGCATAACCTACTAGCTTTCTTCAGTTAATCTGGAAAGAAGTATATTAATTCCTACTAAAATGTTATCTGTATGGATGAAAAATATTTCATTTTTGTCTTATGTACGGTTAACACATGGAACAACTGCCTTGGAGAACAAACAGAAAAAAAGGCCTAGTTTTAGGAGCTCTTTCCTTGAATTTTTCATTCATTCATTTGAGATATGAAGTACTATGTTTCCATCCATTTAATTTAGAAAAAAAATACATTCTATTGTTTATTCTGCTTTTCATATTGTTAAGGAAACTTTAACTGCTGGTGAATCAGATATCACTAATTGGTTAAATGTGCATTAAATTTAGGAGTCTGATTAGGCCACATATGTTTTGCATACAAATCACTTTTCACTGCTTGCATTCATTTAGGGAATCTCAGCCTAGTTCGCAAACGAGCCTTGACATTTCAATATTACAACACTTTCCTAGAACATTATCTGTTTAACAGCACAAATAAAGCAATGATATTAAAAATGCAGTTTAATATGCAAAGTGTTAGCATTCCTGTGCAGTTTGAAGTGGTTTGCTGTTTGTATCAGGGGTGTGCAATGGCATGAAGAAAGATGCACTGATGTGCAGTGATAGCCAGGGCAATTGGTTATAGACAGGACCAAAACACTGGTTACCATTACCCAGAATGAATGACAGAAATTTTGGAATGATGGGAATTATGGAACCTGACCCAAAGGGAGTCTGAGACGCCAAATATTGACTCTAAATTTTGAGGGATGCCAGTTATGTAATAGCAAAAGAGAGAGAACTGGTTGCTCTAATTTTATCCTGGAAACCATGAAAACTTCAGGCTGATCCAAGTGGAAACTGTGTTCGACAAATATCAACAGGTAGTAGGTTTGAAACATCAAATAACAGGAAGAAGGAGGGTAAAAAATCTGCTTTAGTACAGTGGTGAGCATTCCTACCTCCCATGCAGCAGGCTGGAGGTTCGATTCCTGCCAGGGAGGGAGTGGTGGACTCAAGGATCCTTGTGGGTCCATTACAACTCAGAATATTCTGTGATTCTGTGAACTAAGATGTTTTCCTAAGATAGTCAAGGAAGATTTTAGTAGACACATGAATAAAAAATAACACTTCTTATTCATCTTTATGGAAATCGAGAGAAACTTGCATAAAGAAATTCCTTGCTTTTTAATTCTTAATTAGAATCTAAATATCTGTCACTTCTGAAAACAAGAGTAACTGTGTTATTTCCGCCCTAAAAATGGGGAAGAAGATCATTTGGATCTGGAAAGCTGACTTCCAATTCGTTGATTTTGCTTTCCCTCTACTCTCATACCCATTTCTTTTTCAACCAAAAGCACAGATAGCAAGTTTAAATAATCAATAAGCAGTAACATCAAGAAATAAATAGATAAAACAAAGTTTTTGAATAACAGAATCTAAAAACCATGTGAATATCAAATTAAGGAATAAATATAGTCTGGTCATTGTCTTGCTTTTGAATGTCTCCCATTCCAAAACCCATTAATTTTGCATTAGAGTAATATCTCACCCTTCACGAGGAAGGGGTCCTGTCAGGGACTCGTGAAACATCTCATTTGCAAACACGCATGGGTCATTAATATGCATACAGGCCACACCCATTGCTCCACCCCCAGCCAATCAGGAGCACCGAGGAGCATTTTGTTCTCCTCCCCACAGGCTCTCACAGCACAGGGGAGCAAAGAGAAGTGTTTCTGAGCCCTGTCTGCCCGGGGAGAACTCCCGAGAATCCCTGGGCTTCTCTTCTGCCATGCAGCCTCCTTCACAGCTGCTGCCAGGCTGTTGTCACTGCTCATGCTTGCACTACCTCTGCGGTGGGGAAGCTCCGGGGCCCTGGCAGGGAAGGGGTGTCCCCAGGCTCAGGTCAGCACTCTTGGAGCCTGGGAAATCTTAACATGTGGGCACATCCTGCTGCTGTCCCGTCCCAGCACACAGTGCTTGCCCCACTGCTGCCATGGCCAGCCCAGCCCCAGTTTTGTGAGGTACTTTCCCTGGGGCTACATCATGACCAGGTGCACCGGGTGTGCATTCCCCAGGCACAGACTCCATTGCCTTCCCTGCCTGTAGCCATGGAAACAGTAACATGCGCCTGGCAGTGGTCAGTCCCCTGTCTGGGTTTAGAGTAACAGGGGATGGCATGGCTTATGGTGGTGCTGGGCTGGGTCTCAGCGGCTGCCTGGGGCATCCCGTGGTGTGAGCCTACCACTGTAGGGACCGGACATGGAGACACACAGGAGTGGGACAGGGCCTGGGGCACAGTGCCACGGGACCATAAATACCACAGGAGTGAGAGGTACCGTGTGCCCTCCCCATGGGGCTGGGCCCATCCCACCCCAGAGGGAGCGCTGGTACCGCCCCTCGGTGAAGCAGAGGCACTGCGTATGTGTTGGCCGGGAAACTCTGCAAATCACTGAGACAAATTTCTCCCAAACCAGTGAGATCAAAACGGAGGGGTCGCAATCACTGTAGAATCTATGAAGGTTTATAGAAATTGTGCTCTTTTCTTCTACATATAAGTAATCACATTACAAGTGCATTTCCTAGTAGTCAATGAAGCTTGACTTGCAGAAATGCTTTCATGGCCTACTCAAGGGCTTATTTTATAGTCCCTATAAACTGTTTGCCAAGGCAGTATAAACTGTATGTAATGCAATCAATAAAACTAATAAGCATTTACATGGTCGGACAAATTGGAAGATGGTTAATTTTAATCTGGTTTACAGTTGTGGTTGAGAAGTTATAAAATGTTGGAGGAATGACCAACACATAAATATCTTCCATACAGAGAGTTCCACAAAATGAATGGAAAGTGGATGTATCACATTTGGACTCAGCGGGAAGTAAAAGTCTGGTTTGCAAGATTATCAATTACCCCTCTCTGTTCTGTTACCTCTCATCCTGTGCTTCTTCTACAAATTAAAGTGAAGATTCAAATCTCTGAATAACACTTGATGTGGTTTCAAATGTGAACATGTTTTTTCAAATAGCAGCATATAACTAACAGATCATCTTAACAAATTTGTGCAAAAATCAGATTTAGAAAGTGTTTTCTAGACCGAGGAAAAGCTCTCACAAAGGCTTTACAAAGTTTAGTTATCGAGGTGTTCAAATAAGATACAAGAGATGACAGGTAAAAGCCTCAAATCAAAGTTTCATAGATGATCTGGTTTCTTTACAATATCAGGTGACTTCTCTTCAACTAGGACTGTGCAGTTTTACTTATTTTATTCAAAGAAAGTACTAAAAGTACAAAGGGTTATAAGACTGAACCTCAGTATTAATCGAATTTGGAAAAAAAATGCAGTGGCATTTTATAGATCAGAACAATCTTTGATAGATGATCATCTTGGCAAGTAAAAATGATGATTCTAAAACATTCAGCCTTGATACTACAGATAAAGTTGGTCCTCAGCAAAACATGCTGCTACAGGGAAGCAAGGAAAGGTGAAAGCTGACTTAAGCTCTAAAGTTTGGATATAGGCGAAGAGAGAACAGAGCAGGAGAAGTTAAAAAAGAAAGTGGGAAATACTTGTGCTAGTATTTCCGTCATGCCTGCCTATGTAAAAGTTCCTCTTGAGGAGCTAAAGGCAGCTTGAGGCAGCTTTTGGATTGCAGGTGCCTGAAGGAAGTGTTAATGTTGATGGTCAATGAAAAAAAATTCAGATTCTGCAACAGAGACCACAGCAAGTGTTCTCTTGAGAAATGTGTAGTCAGCCTGTCATACATGTAGGTGCTGGGGCAAGTAAAACAATTTTAAAATCCTAAGCAGGTGCCCTTTACAATGGCTAATGGTTATTGATTTTCACACCCCTTGCAGAAAAAGAATAAAATAGAGAGTGAGGCCTGTTTCCTTTAGAGCTGTGCATCCAACAGAAATGAACAGAGGCTGTAAACTAATAAACAAGAAGTGTCTTATTGCTTTAACCCTGATCTCTACATCTTTTGATACTTCTAATGATGATACACTACACCTGTCTTGGAAAAACCCCACCTCAGGCTCTCTCCTTGTTCTGATCCAAATCAGCTGGTGCTGCCAAATGTCAGGGCCCTGAATGGATTAATGAGCCTTAATTGCTCTGACTCAGACTCATCTGGAGCCCCCACCCAAGCCTAGGGGTCAAAGAGTACTATTTAACCTCAACTTTGAGTTTGTTTTGCTCCTTGCCTGTCCTATGTACGAGAGGTACATGTCTTAGTGACATGGTCTAGCTGGTCTAGCTGGGGAGTGAGGGCTGGATGACCCTGGGCCCCCTCCGGCTCGGAGTGGCCTGCTAGGTTGTGAGGCATCTAGGTTGTTACTATGCTCTNGTGTACGAGAGGTGGCGGTTTTAAGCTCAGCTACAGCTGCCCCCTTGTTTGGCCAAGGGCCCTGATGAATTTGAGTTTAGTGTGAGGATTTGTTGTATTTGTCCTTGTTTTTTGTAGTTGATCTATTGATCAGACCCTACTGAAATGGCTTTCACATGAAACATAGACACATCTTCACATGTGAAGTATATGCAAAGCATCTGAAGTATATTATTATTTTTCATATTTCTCTGATCTCTTGTATCAGCCCTTCACATGTGGTGAGGTGGCTTGGGCTGGAAGCTGGGTACCTGTGAAGCTGCTCTATCACTCCTCAGGACAGAGAACAAGAAGGAAAATGACTTGTTGGTTGAGGTAAGGCGGGATACTAAAGTAGAAAAGGAAGTTTGTGTGAGCATAAGCGAGAAGGAAAATAACAAGGTTTGTTCTATATTTCCCATTAGCGTGGAATATGTGTCTGCTTCCTGGGAAGCAATGGGGAAATAAACTCCATTTCAGACAGACCCAACACAGCGTGCCATGAAGTAATGAAAGAATCTGTGTAGCTCACTAGAGATTTAGAATCTTAAACTCTCAAAGCAGAGTGCTATAATGACAATGTAAAAGAAAACAAATATGTAGTGCTAGTCTGTGGCTCTGAGGTTGGAGAAGGTTTTTTTTAAATGTTCTTTTTGCTCTTGCTGCCCTGCTTCAGTTCTGAAAGTCTCTTCTCAGTAAAACAGAGTATCCCTTTCAGGACATCATTTCTCTTTCATCAACAACTCCACATAGAACAGGTTTTATTGCTGGGGGGAGAAAATACTGCATACTGAAAATGTGAACTTTAATTATTTACTCAGTTTATACCACACTTTATTTTTGAAAGTGGAAGCTTTTATTTTCCTCAGTGCTCACTTAGATGTTAAACGGTTCAAGAGTCCTGACTGCTATGATGGAAAAACACGAACTGTGTCTATTCTGTGCTTTATTTGTGGTCTTGGGTAAAGTGATGCTACTCAGTAAATTATTCCACTAAATGAAATATAAGTTTCTGAGGATGAATCTACAAGAACTGCATAATATTCTGTACAGAGTAAAGAAAAATAAAAAATTCCACCCCCAGTCTTTTTATGAAACCTTATTATTCTTATACCGAAATGGAAATTTTATTTCTGTTATAGGACTTAGTGCAGTGAACTGTGTTGTTATTAATTATAGAACTGCTACTAATGCCCAGGGATGATATTTTAATAAGGTTTAATCTTCCATTCTAGTGTATTTTAAAATTATGGTTTTGTACATTACTTTGCCTTTGCAGTCTTTATTTACAGACTAAATGAGCCCTGTCTCCAATAAGTTAGGCATTTATGGCACGTCTGGACAGAGGAAAGTTATACTGTAGGCTGGTACTGCATGAAAGTTAAACTAGCTAATATAATTTAAAAAAAATTCTGAAACACAGGATTTTTTTTAATCCAGCCTTGCTTTTACTTGAAATCATCCTTGTTGCTTTTAAAATATTCACTTGGGCTCTGTGTCTGGTTTATTTGAAGTAACCATTGATTTGCAGGCTGGTGCAGTGAAAGGCAGATGTAATTCTATGGCAAAGCTAGTGATGTGCTTCCAGCAGCTGTTTTCTGCATTAAAGATATGGGCAGTAAGTGAATACTTCATGCTTTTTTGGGTCCATGTTAAAACAAATATCATAATGGCCTTCCCATGGATTATGCCTAGATTTATGGATTTTCTGATATGAATATTTAATGTTTTTATTTTAAGCACTGGCATTTATTGATCTTTCCCTTTAAATATCCAGTGGAAAAGGAAATTTAGTCACAGAGAAGTGTGTTGCTGCTATCTGCTAATCCCCTACCAGAAAAGAGAGGAAGAATAATTGACTGCTTTTGTCTCAGCTCCTTTTGTAGTCATTAAGTAACGAAAAAAGCTCAGGTAACTGGGGTATGGTTTAACTTATTCAAATTTTTATCCGTTAATAGTTCTTATCGTGATATGTAAGACTTGAGACTCTGTGCAACCAGCCTCTTCAAGTTTGCTTTCAAAGGCTTTGTGTTTTATCTTGCCTTTTTTTAGAGACTGAAACAGGAAATGGGTTGAAAACCACTTGTTCTTCAAACAGCTACTAAAGGGAAGGACAAGAGTGCCCTTGTACTGCCAGACAAATGTCGGGAACTGAACCTCATTCCTTCCTCTTGGTTGCCTGCATGTTATGGCTGCCTGGAGAATTGGAGGGTCTCGAAGAAGCTCCTGACCCCACTCTCCCTGCTGCCCGTGGGCACGGCTGAGAAAATGCAGACCCTTGCCAGTGCAGATGCTCCTGGTGGCAGTTGCTGCAAGGGGATAGATGGTAGCAACTGTCACTGCCACTATCTACATTCAGGTATCATATAGAGAAAGCCCTCTTCCACTTTGCACCCCTCAGATAGTGGCTTCGTATCTTTGCTGCATCATTTTTCAGCATTTAAGGGCCCCGTTTCTGGACTATGCATGCATGACCTGACATGCATGAATATGCCAAGTAGGAAGTTATGAATATGCAAACTCCCTCTCACCATGGCAGCAATCCAGGGTGGGCGTGCACTGCTCCCACAGTGGCTTGGCTCAAGCACTGCCTACCTCTCTCCCCTCGCTTGGCTCTGAGCGAGGAGGCTTTGTGCAGTTATGAAAGATTTACACACTGTCAAGTTAGATGTGGTGTCCAAGACTTTCTCAGGGTAGATGTCTACCATGAGTATGGAGAGACCAGGTCTACCCACCCGGAGAGATGCTGGGTTAGTGGTGTGGGCGGCTCCCTGCACCAGTTTCCCCGGGCGAGTGGAAAAGGGTTTTTTCCCAGTGTGGAGTGGCCGCGGGCACCGGGAAGCGCTGACTCGAACACACAGCAGTGCAGTGCGGAAACAGTGCTGGAGTGCCGTGGGGCAGTGTGAGGGTGTGGGGCAGATTTGCATATTAATGAACTGCCAATAAATGTGGATGGAGGGCTTTGCAAATAGGGGGCGGTACCCGCAGTACTGTGGTATAGGAGACTCTACTTTATTAGTATTTTTAATGTTGGCATTACATGATGCTATTTACAGATACCTGGCCAGCTTTGTCATAAAACCCCTTTGTGCTGCGCTATGGAATGATTTTGCCATGTTTTCACTCACATGGTTTGTACAATGATCCCTTGTTACTCACGGGCTGTTGGGTCTGGTCCGCCTCACACGAGTCGTGAAATCCGCAAAGATAGCGACGCCAATATGTAGTCAAATACGCCACACCCATAGCCGTGCCTCCTCCCCTAATTAGTTCTGGAGGAGGGTGGGTCCAGAGAGCAGTGCTTGTTTCAGATATCTGGCTATGCTCTGCCGAGGCGGGCGAGCACCGGGGGGCGGGGCGATTGCCGAGGACGGGACTGACGGAGGGTGGGGGGGCG
>WEKX01026077.1:0-19463 GCA_013390025.1 Pitta sordida
CGCGAGTAACGGGGGCTCACTGTATCACATACATCCAAGGGGTACAGCACTCAGCACAGTACCAGAATTTTTTTTTACTATCAGGTCAGAATTCCTGCATAAACCAGAATATAAATCTAAGTATCCAACTTAAATGAAACTCTTATATTATAGAAATATACCTCCATGAGGTTTCTCCTCTAACTCTTCAAAACACAGCTCCCCTAGATCAATAGACTTAAAATGGCTTCCTCATAAATTCCTGGGTACACCTTTTTAAAGAGACAATAGGGGCACTGGAAGAATTTACTTGGGTACAACTTGTGACCCTGCAAAGCATGTGTGCCATTAAACATTACAACTCAATTCCATACTAGGGCACCATTCAAAGACTGAAAGTCTACGAATGAAATTGTGCAGATAAAAATGAAAAGGACCTATTTGCTGCCTCCTTAATAACAATAAATAATCTCTTTTTTTAAAAAAGCTATGTAAAAAATATTGTATGAGAAGGCAAAATTGCCCAATACATTACGTACTAAATGGGGCTGAAAGTGTTTTGAATGGTGAATTAAAAACTACATTCAGCCCTGATTATTACATTCTTTTTCATCAAAACGGCTCACCTCCAAAGGTGACCCTTAACATGACAATGAAATCTATTGATTCCAAAGTGAGTAGTGCTGAAGGACTAGTCATGGAGCCACAGAAAGCTGCAAGGTGACTGTTACCCTTCAACACTCAGCTACTTATATAAATGTCTAAACATGGAAACAGGACTAAATAACTTTTTGCACCCACTATGTAGGCAAACAGCTTCGCTAGAAGATTAAATTCCTAACGAAAGATCTGAAATCCCTAGGCGTCAGATTTGAAGTGTAACATGAATGGCCCACACTATGTGTGGGGCATTGCAAGGAAAGGGAGAAGTGCTTGTGTGCACACTGCCACAGGCATCAGCAGAGCTGTCACCTAAGATGCTCTGGGGGTGCTGGAGATCCAAAGGATCTCCTGAGGCAAAACAGAGTGTTCACAGGCAGCCTTCCCATACTACTAAAGCTTCTGTTCAATAATCACCAGTAAGATTTTGAAAGTTGCCTCAGTGTCATTCCATGTTAGCCTTCAAAAGTCTTTAGGTCTAGGCAAAAGGCAGCAGTAAATAGGAGGGATGCACCATACTTTCTCACAGCTTTTGCTCTGAAAACAAGATGGAGTGTGAAGGGAAGACTTCAAGGCAGAACTTAACACACTTAACTATGTACTCTACAGAACATGCATATTACTATACTTTGCCAAATCTTTAAAATCTCAAATGGCAGGACAGGAAGAGTCCAAGTCTGGAGAGCAGCGGAAACTGGAGCTGCACCCAAGGAGATACAGGCAACAGAATAAATGGGTCTTCCTGAGAGGCCAGAAATACAGCAGTTACCCTGTGCATAATATTGCCTGGGCTTTGTAAAGTGAAAGAATCACAGGATCTTGCTGCAATTATCCCTGCTTACCTCTGTGCCTCAAGAATAATGGAAGAAAGAAGGAATATTTTGAAGAAGGGGATGATACAAAGCATCTCCCAAATCCTCTACCAAATGGAAATACATGCAACATTATACATAGGACCAGAAAATACAATGCTCGCGTTGTTTGCAGATCCATACCTTCGGATATACCTAACGGCAGCAATTACAACTGAGGAGATTATGAAGACAGGGATTCATTTCTCATTTTCTTCCTGGTTTTTGTTGTTATTTTTTTTCTTTTTTAAAATACACACCTCCCATTATGTGAGAAATATTATTTTATTTGATATGATGTGTATTCGTCTAACCAGACTGCCAAAGCTTAAAAGTCTAGCTCACTCCTCTAATATCAAATAAGGAATTAAGGTTTTATGAAGATGTCTCTTCAGAGCAGCTTAGCCTTATTGGTATGAATAATGAAAAAGTGGATTACATACCTTTTGTCCATTGAAGCTGTCTGTCACATGTAATACAGTTATACCTCCTCCATCGNCCCCTACTGAGTTAGAGGGGACTCAGAAACCTGGCTGCTGCCACCACGCATTCTCCTTATTCCTCTGCAGCGGGGAAGGGGTGTCCCCGGAGAGGGTGGATCGGGTCAGAATCGGGAGTTTCCTTCCCTTTAACATCCACACTTCCCGGGAGAGGTAGTGCTGCCCGTACGGCCCCAGAGGGCAGAGACAGCTTCCCCCTCCCAGCACACAGCACTTGTCCCCCCTCCTTTGCCTCACTTTTGTGAGTTTCTTTCGTTCACTTTCCTGAGTCAGGGATGGGAGCACCGCAGCAACATTACGAGCACCCTCCCCGCAGGGCAGGGTGAGTCCCGCCCCACAGGCACTGCGGCATCGCCTCTCGGCAGAGCAGAGTCAAACTGTGCATGCGTCAGGCAGCTGGGCTCGCGGAGCGCTGAATCATATTTGCGAAAAAATTGCTTCGCAAATGGGCGAGGTTGTGAAGGAGAAGTCTCAATACAGAGAGGATTCACTGTACATAGTGTCAATACAATGGTTAACTGCAATGACTAAAAAATAGTAAGAATGTTTTCTGATGCTTGGATGATATTTATTGCTTTTCTAATGCTCCCTGAAAGAAACTCATAAATTACATTCTTCTGATTACGATCAAACAACAAAGACTTCTCTATATTAATACAGGTATAATTTGGAAACCATTTTTTATTTTTTCATCGTTCAGTGATAACTCCATTTTCTACATCCTGCATTTCAAATCCTTTCCAAAGTGCTTACCTACTTTCTGCCTAAGGCATTAGAATACATGGCTCAATTAAAACAAAAAAAACCCCAAAGCCCAAGGTGATAAACTTGAAAAAACAGGCAATACACTATTGCTAGAGCTGGATCCAGATTTTGTGATAGAATTTATTACACTGAAGTTTGGATCAGAGCATTGAAATACATTATAAAGCATAAACCAGCCTTAATACTTGATGTACAAAAAAAACCTTCCTTACAGGAAGACAAATTTCTGGCTATAGGACAAACCANTCCCCTTACTTACAGGAAGACAAATTTCTGGCTATAGGACAAACCAATATGTACCAAATATTATAGTTACTTCACAAGCATGAGAGCAAAATCTAAGTCTGTGCTGGAAAAAACAGATGAAAAATGCAGTAAGGAATGGTTTTACAGTAGAGTAGCTACTACTAAGTAGATCAAGATAAAACTGTGATTCAGTTTTTGATGTTCTGAAGTGTACAATCAGATATAAAAGAAAAGTTGACTTTGCAAAGAGCAGTAGCAACTAAGAGGCAGCAGGCTGGCTCTGTTTTGCAGGGGCTGAAATCAACATAAAGGGAGGAGCCCTATATACTGGGGGTGGGGATTCTTTTGTCAGAAGAAACTAATGAAATTAACTGATGTAAATGAGCAAAGTATCCAATAGATTAAGACAGTCCTGGAAACATGATTCAGAAAAGTTTTTACTCAGCCTCCCCAAGTCTCTAAACTGATCCCTTGGGTTACAGTAAGAAAAGTCATCAGGATTGAGGAAGACAAAGTCAGAAAATGGTAATATTTTTACTGAAGTTTTGATAGTTTTCATTCTGGAGGACCACATAAGACTTTAAAAAAAAAAATCTGAAAACTCACTTCAAGGAAAATCCATTAATGAGTCAACTACCAGCTAAAGTGGAGACTGACTCTATGACCTAGCCCGTTAAATATGCCAGGGGCACACAGATGCTGGCATTTCTTAACTTGATTCTTGACTTAAATGCCCTTATAACGTGCTCATTAGTGAAATTTTCTAATTAAAAAATGCAACAGCTAAAAAGACGCCCTCTCCTACTCAAGTCACATGGAACCAACCTGAACACCTACACGGTTCATTAGCTGAACTGGCAATTTCAGATCCCAGAGCAGTTCTCTACCACTTCTGCTAATTGAAAAACTTGTAACAGAAGTAGGCCGTTATCTTTTTTATACACTTGTCACAAATGGCAGAGCATAATTTATTCTATGGAAATAAAGCTTTAACTGCCTAGAAAACCTCAGGAATCCAGAGGCTTAGAAGAGTTTGGCCATTTTTTAAGAACTGTGGAGGAAAATATTGTCATAAGATTATCTGTCTGTCCCCTTCCAGACACCTTCTGCCTCCTCCTTTTTTCCTTCTTCAACATTTGCATCTGTTGTGGTCCCTTGCACAGGTAGTGCGTCATTTGGCTTCATATCCTCTTCTACCTCACCCTTCTTGTGCCATGTTCTCACACCTCTTCATTTAAATCACACTCTTTCTCATCTCTGTCCTTCCCTTTGTGTTCAGCAAGGTCAGCATCGTACAGACACCAATACCATTCCCATATGCAAGTTATTATGCGATGCAAAAGCATGATCTGCATTTAAATGCAAAATCCCACCCTACCGATTCACACAGTATATATAATACGTCCAGTGCTGTCGTGTTATTTTAAATGGGGGTTTGGGGATTGTTTTTTTATTTGTGATACTTTCTAAAGCACCATCGATTTTTTTCAAAGTGATCTGATTCCAACATGAACTACAATACCTGCAGGACACAATAGATGTTGTCACAGTATTTTCTACCTTCTCCACATATTCCTCTACATTAGCAACTCCAGCTTGCTCCTCGGAATTTCTCCTAGCTGTAAAAAATTGGGCTGAATCATCTTACACATCTTACACATATACTCTCATCTACAGTAAAAGAATATCTTCAGACAGCCTCATATCACAAAGTAGGAGCAAGTCATTGGAGCTTTTGATGATGATGATAATAAATCCTAATGAAGAACTGAGAAAGAAGGTAAGCAGATGAATAAAAGCCTAGTAAAAATTTGCATTTGCCCTCTACTTGAGCTTGTACCTTGGCAATGTGCCAGTGCTCATGGACAGACATCAAGTTTTGCTTCTTAGTAACTCCAGGAACCAATTCATATCACTCTTGCATACCTCTTGCATGTCACTCTGGGCTTGCTCTGGCTGGCTTAGAGCTAATTTTCTTTGTATTAGTTGGTATGCAGCTTTTTTTCTCAGCATCCAAATTTAATTTAACTGGCTATTTAAATTAAATCAATTTTCCTCAAGTCAAGTTTTGTCTGTGCTTTGTCTGTGACAGTAAATTGTCAGTGATCTCCCTGTCTTTATCTCCACCCACATGCTTTGCCATTTTATTTTATTTTCTCAGTCTGTCTTGCTCAGTGTTGCAGGGGCCTCCAGCAGCCAGACAAGGCTAAACCACCACGATACCTTCCAAGAACATCTGTGCCAAAGCTGCAGAAATAGATCCTGAGTGAAGACTGGAGTTCCAACAAGCACAGCCATATCCTTCAACACTGCCACAACCTTTGTGAACTGAAGCATCAACACTAAACGCCTGTATTGGGTTTGCATGGCTAGATTTTGGTAGTGGGGGGGGGGGGCGGTACAGGTTCTGTAAGAAGCTGCCAGAAGCTTCCCCCACCTGGCAGAGCCAGTGCCAGCCAGATTGAGGAGGGTCCCACCACTGGCCAAGGCTGAACCTATCAGGAATTACATTAACATTTCTGTGATAATAAATTTAAGAAGGAGAAAAGTTGTTGGGCAGATGAAAACTGTAGCCAGAGAAGAGCAGAGGGAGAACATGTGAATAACAATGCAGACACCAAGGTCAGTGGGAAAGCAGGGCAGGAGGTGCTCCAGGTGCTGGAGCTGAGGAGCCCCTGAAGCCCATGGTGCAGACCATGGTAGAGCAGCTGTGCCTCTGCAGCCCATGGAGGACCAGAGGGGTGTAGAGATCTACCTGAGCCCATGGAGGAGCCCACAATGGAGCTGATTTTATCGGTAGGACTTGTGTGCCTTTGGGGGACCTACACTGGAGCAGCTTGTGTTGGAAGCACGGAAGCATGACCCATGTGGCAGCAGTTGGTGAAGAACTGTGGCCCATGAGATGGACTCTAACAGGAATCAGAGGAAGGACTCCTCTCCCTGCCCAGAGGTAGAAACCGCAACTGAGCATAATTCCCATTCCCCGTCTCCCTCCATCATTGTGAGGGAGGAAATATAACTTGGAAGAAGGGAGGTGTCAGGGGATGGTGTTTTTAAGGTTTATTTTACTCCTTATTCTCCTGCTCTGATTCTGTTTGCAATAAATTTAAATCACATCCCCACTTTGAGTCTGTTTTGCCTGTAATGGTGATTGGTAAGTGACCTCTCCAAGTCTTTATCTCGAATCATGAATCCTTTGTTATATTTTCTCTCCTCTGTCCAGTTGCAGAGGAGAGAGAGCGAGCAGCTTTAGTGGGTACCTGTTATCCAGCCAGGGCCAACCCGCTAGAATGTCCTACATAGATTGCACTGACTACAAGAGATTACTGATTGTAAGAGAGATGTTCGAATTATTTGCCATTCATTCAGCAAAGAAGATAGTACATAATTCATCTATATATAAGTTTTTATTTTTGGTACAAAATGGCCATAAAAATTATATTGGTGCTTCCTGTGATTTAAAATTTAAAGCATTATTGATGCATTTCTATTTTAAAACGAAGTTTCTTATCCACTGGAGGTATGAAGAAACTTCTCCCCATATAATACAATTTGGTGCCTTTTTATCAGTGCCACCAATTGCTCAACATCTCTTTCCACAGGCATAAACTCCACATTTTAAAATAGACGTTGGCTTCCCAATCCATACCAATATGCATTTGCTGTGTGGCCTAATGACCATATCAAGAATGCAAAAGGTAGTAATTTACCACTAATAGCCATTTTCTTACTCAGGGTACCTGATATATTTGAATTTGCCCTTTGCCAAAAATAAAGCACTTATCAGATATATAAATAGGTAAGTTCTCAAAAATAGTTCTTAAAAGACCTTTACATTATCCATTATAACATTTGATATCATAATATTGTATTATATCAGTTTAGTTCTAATCTCATAGGTAACAATGGCAACCTGTCCTGATAAAGAACTTTTGGCACCTACAATATTAGTACTTGAACATCTAGCATCCAGACGCAGTGCAGTCCAAATCTTGCTAGCAACAATTATTCTCTATGCTGGATATGAAAGGACTATGCAATTCAAAAATGTGTCCCTTTCCAACTCATAGACAGCCATGGAGACTCTAAGCAAGCACAGGGATAATCCTGAAGTCCTGCCCTCATCTACAGCGTGAACACAGAGACAGAAGAAATACAAATTAAGCCATTTTTGATCACATCCTGAGAAAAGAAACTGATCACCACTTAAATAACACCTCGCAACAAGAAGCATTTATCCAGGCACTAGAAGACTGAGACCCAATGTCTTTCTCGGTCAGAAGGATATTGAACCATCATCTCTAAGTTTTCTAAGAGCATATTTACAGTCAGGCAATGCATAAGGTTGAAAGAGCTACCTACGCTCCTCTCCGTGAAGCTATGACTTATTGTTGAAAAGAAGTGAAGATGTGTGGGGGAAAAAAAAAAAGAAAAGGAAATCTGGTCTAGTCTCTAGTTTGTATTTCAGGATAAAACATAACAAACCTCCTCTCTCCTCCTGCTGCAGCAAGTTCATACAGAATAACCACAAGCGCACAGTAATGCCTATACACATTCAACTCACTTCGAAGCTATCATATCCATTAGAACTTGTCAAGGGTTCCTGCAGAGTAGCATATAGCTTCAGATTCCTGATTGGGTTTAAGTAGGATTTAGGTGTTGAGCTGATCAAATGGAAGTAATTACAGCTATAAAAAAATGTGTAAATGTAGCCATTTTGAAAACTCTCACAACAAAAAAGAACTGCTAATGAACTGACACAGACTGAAGAGTTCATCGACAACTGATTGGAGGCTTTCACAAGCCAAAGCTTCAATTAAGAAGATCCCATTTTGTCAAACTGTGCAACCAGATCCTAAGCTAAATTCACGTGTGTCACACAGAGAAACTTAGCAGCAGAGCTGCTTATTCCCTGTTGGCAACATAACTCCCCCAAGCATTAAAGCCATCTATGGTGATGAGTACTTGACTCCCAGTGTATCCTCACAATCCTTCTATTTCTTGTAGTGTAGCTCAGACAGCTATTGCAATAATTCCTGTACTCATCCTTGTCCTGTGGCGGTGAACACAAGTCCTCTCTGACAGTGGCTGTATATCTTATTAGGTAGATGTATTCTGTATGTTAGTGACATTTACCAGTAAATTAGAAGAATTATTTGAAACACAAGAACAGAACACGGCTTAAATTAGAGAGTAAATAATTCTTCTTTGGATTATAGTGAGTCTTATCAGGTTTGTTTGATGTACAATAGGCTATTCTTCAAAGTCCTTTGGAAAAAATGGAGGAAGGACTTTGACTTCAGCTGTATTTTTGGTCCATTTGCTGTACATATTTTATCTTATAAACATGATGTGTGGTTACAAAATAAAGGGAAGCTGAGATCAGTCTACTATCATTTAACGGCAAATCTAATGAAAATGCATACTGCTTAGCTCATCAGAAATGTGACCTTGTTCTTGGACATGATCAAGACAGATGGACATCCATCCAACTTTACAGCTGATTGTTCTACCAGCTAAATAGAAAAATACTTCTTTCCTATTATGCAAAACATTTTTTGCTCAAATTAAAATATTAACATGAAAAATACATATTTTCCTCTGAAAACATCCAAGAGGCTTAATGAATTAAGATGACACTGTGCTACAATCACTGAAGGATTTAGAAACAACCATACTCTTCATCATAGTCACCACAAAATTTGAATGACCTGAAAAAGGAAAAGAAACTTTGCTTTTAACTCAGCCTCCCACACTTCATTTAGCTGCATTCTGAAAATAAATTCTATTCCCTGATGTGAATTTCCCTCGCCCATCCAGCATTTCAAATCTACATAACTTAATCTATACGCTAATGGACTCCTAATTTTCTGGGGTAGTCAACCACACAAGACACTAACACAGATCATTAAAAGAAGCGGAAAATCTAAACAAAGACATAACAATTAATTCTGTGCAAGCAATAACTTTACCGCAAACCTATGAAAAATATTTATAGCATTGTTTTTCCAAGCAGGGTGTAATTTCAATAGCTAATTCTTCCACCAGTTTTTTTTTAATGATTGTCATATCTTTAATATTTTAAAGAAATAGTCTCTAAATCTGTCCAAATTTCAGTATTTTTTGTCTTTCTCTTAACCACAGATTAGGCAGATTATTCAGTTATTTGGCCTTGCATCTCTGAAGTTAATGCCAAGTGTTGCTTTATTTATCCTCTGAGACAGAATTGCATGACACTATGCCAAGCTGCTAAGGGTTTGGGATAGGGAAACTTCATCTAGGCACAGTATCAAACTTCGCAGAGAAACTGAAGTATTGCATTATACCATTTCAGTCCACTCTTTGCTAAAGTACCACACTAAAGAGCTAAGGGTGACTTCTGTAAACTGGCATTATTGGCTTCTCTGTTAACAGGAACCTGTAATTTAACAGTAGTCAGAAACAACCCAGAAATATACATCTGTTCCTTCTCAGCCACCCTCACACATTTGCGCAAACAGAAAACGAGCAGGAAGGGAGATTTGTCTGTGAGATTACCTGTACAACATGAATGGCAGTAGTAAGACTCTTTTAATGGGATGGCACAAAGGAACAGAGTTACCATGGGAATGAAATTGCTGTCATATCTAAGGCTCAGTGGAAAGAAATTAGCTTAAAGTCACTGTTAAATCATGGAGCAGAGAATGAACCAGGAGAGTAGCAATACATATAAAATGTAATTTTACTTAGAACTCTACTTGATTAATTGTAACACTGTAAAATATGCAGTACAAAAATGTCAGGAGTTTTCCATCTATCAGCTACAACTCCAGAATCAAAAGCACTTCCATGTTAGTGGGATTTGGGGGGGTGTTCTTTTTAGGATTAGTTTGGTTGTTGTTGTTTTGGGTTTTTTACACAAATATCTTGATTCATCATCTTCTGGCTGCTCTGAAACATTCACATTTGCTAAAAAATACTGCATTACCTAGTCCTGGTAATCAAGGTTCTTTTTGATAAACAATTCTAGATGCCTCCTAAAGTGTTAATCCTAGCAAAATAATGAAATAAATTCTTTTTTATTGCATTTATTTGAGGCTGTCATGGTCCAGAAAGCACCATTGAGGCATTCATATAACTTAGCATCAAAGAATCTGAATTGTTTTCCCTAAACTCAATGTATGTCCTAGGCATTTACAGAGATACGTAACATTCTTCACAAAGCACAACATCAATTTCATCTATACAGTACTTCCAATACAAGTAGATTGCTCCAATGAATCTTAAATTTTTAAGATAAAGTGTATTTACTCAAAAATATTTCCAAATACTCCTTTTTTTCCTGAGGGCATATTTTCTTCAATCATTCAAATTATATGTGGCACCTTCCAATTATTTTGTACTGCATTCTTATTCTTACTTATGTTTTAATTAGTTTCTCCCGTAATTACCTATACTGTCAAAATACAAAATTCAAAGCCAGAAAGTGAATGACCCCTGTAGTTAGGCAACAGATTTATTCAGATATGACATTTTGTTGTTAAATGGATGTAGTTTCAGAAAGCATAACAGTAAAGCGTAGGCCACTGTTCATTGCCTTCAAACGTGTGTGTCTTTGTGTGTCTTTCAGCAGGTTCCTCCTAGGCTCTGCAAGTACAGACATACCATTTTCCACAAAAAAGAAATCAAACTGGCTTTTAAAAGTACGTACGTATAAGAGTTACTTAGTAACAAACTATTGTCCCTGTCTTAAACCAAAGATTTGGTCTTAACAGTGCACTCTTTTCAGGATTTCACCAAAAACATGATTTCCAAACAGTACTGGGGAAAAAAAAAATATGCAGAAATGTAAAACAAAAGTATCTTTTGTTCCCTTTGGAGTCTTTTCACTCATCTCCTTTGTTAAGGTCCTTTCAGTGCCTGTTAATTAATTGCTGTGATTGAGGTCACGTTTGAAGATGATATGGGTTAATTTTAGACTCTCTTGAGTGAAGACCAAGAAACTCATTACTGTTACTGACGCCAGAATGTCAAGTTAGCTAGACCTATAATATCTCAGACTCTCAATGATATTGACCTTTCTGTAAAGAAGAACTGCCTTGGCCTGTGTCACAGAGGTCTGCGCTCCCAGTACTTTTTAAATTTCTTTGGTTCTGTTGCCAGATTATAAATTACAAGTGAGAGCTCATTGTTTCTAATTAGTCTGGTGTTCTCCAAGGAGGCTAGTGGATATAGTACCGCAACACATGTAACTAACTTCCACTCAAAGTGCTTTTAGCAGAAAACTAATTAAAGAGAAAATGAAAAAAGAAAAATTGCTCTGTGCTTACTCCCTGCTCACTACCGGCTTATTAGAAATTACATGATTAGACTCATTGTTGGGCAGTAATAATCTTACTGATTGGAGGCTAACTTTGTACTTGGGAAGTGTATTATAAGGGAAGTTCATACTTAATTTATAATCTGTGTTTGTATTATGAACATTTCATAGCAAGTCTGAAACAATTACATACACCACCACTACATCCACCACTTACAAAGTGACAAACAGTAAGAGCCACCTCTTCTGAAACCTTTTGTAGCAGAGTTAGAAAGTAGAGAGGAAAAAACCAAGTCAGTGACTAAAGCCTGTTGATCCCTTGAAAACAGGGAATAGTCCATTCCTAAACTGTATTAATTAAAGGAAAAAAATCAGGCTTTATTTCCTCTAGTGGAAATAGAGTTGAATAATAAACACGGAGGGAAGGACCCAAGAAATTGAACTCGCACACAGTTTGAATATGTCTGGTTTGTGTTGATGCGTCCAAACTTCCTTTACAGTAGCTAGGCCTGGCTAGCAACAACCATCTGCAACTGTTGAGCTGTGCAGAAACTCCACAACCATGCTCCTTTCAGGAAGCTCCACAGTACTTCGACTACACCACTGTGTAATGTAAAGTCCCACAGCAGAGTCCTTGACAATACACTTATATAATGGACAGTAATGGCAATAGCTGCAGAGCAGGCAAACCTTAAACCAATTTTAAAAATGGGATTTAGCCAGTTAAACCTATTAGGTCTTTCAGGCATCGTTTGTTTTGGGTTCTAAGCCCTTCAGAAAAAACTGGGCCCTTCTAAGTCTTTTCTGAAAACTTATGTGGCCATATATATATATATATATAGAGAGAGAGAGAGAGAATACACTATAAAAACTCCAATTCTAAAAGAAAGTAAATTATGACAACGAAACTGCAGTTTATCCTCTGTTTATGACAGATGCTCCAACGCAGTGCATTTTCAGGTCAAGCCCTCTGTGCCTTATGTAAAGAAGGCATCTCTTGCACATAATAGGAATTTTCAGTGAGCAATCAAGACACGAGTCCCTAAAATTGTCAGTAACATCTTTTCATTAACCTCAATTTTGCCATAATCCAAGTTTATGAATGTAGCCCCACTGTATTTTCCTAGAAAGTCATCTGAAACAGCCAAACTATAATCCCATGATATTCCTGTAGGCAGGCTCAGCAAAATACCAAAAAGGCCCATGTACAACACAAAATCCTTTATTCTCACTGAAAAGACATTCGACACTACTAGCATAACAAAAGCAAAGAAAATCCTTGAACACTTGATTAAATATGAGTCCAGTTTCTTCAAAAAAAAAAAAAAGTAGCCTTCAGCCATAAACAACAATGAAAAATAATTCAGACGATCCATTCCATGATAATTAATTTCTATTACATTTGGCTATACTCAGAGAGTGATTCCTAATCTGGTCAGAGTAACAGCATTCAAAATAATACTAAACTTGATTTCAGAGAGACTGGGTTGTACAATTTAAACATCAAATATCTCAAACTCCTTTAATGTTTTTGTTTGTTTTCACAGAATCACAGAATACTACGAGGGAACATTTTATGTTGGGTTACAAACTGGTTGGAAGGGCGAGCTCAGAGGGTGGTGGTGAATGGTGCAACATCTGACTGGTGGCCAGTCACCAGCGGAGTCCCACAGGAGTCAGTGTTGGGCCCAGTACTGTTCAACATCTTTATTGATGATATGGATGAGGGAATTAAATCCATCATCAGCAAGTTTGCAGATGATACCAAGCTGGGGGCAATTGTTGATCTGCCAGAGGGTAGGAAGGCCCTCCAGAGGGACCTTGACAGGCTGGATAGATGGGCAGGCACCAACAGTNTTTCAATTCAAAAGCTCTACATTTCCAATGTTTTTATCAGGTTGATATTGGAAATAAAGGAAATTAAGTAAAATAATGATTTCAGCAGTGCTTATACACTTGACACTGCTTTCTTCCTCACATATGATCACTAGGTTAGACAAACTTGCCTTGCAGTTTTGAGTGTCACTATGAAGGCTGCCTTTCAGGTTCCTAGCTTTTGAATTGCTCTCTTCTCTGACATGCCAGAACATTTAGTTAGAAGCCACTGCAATGACAATTTTCTTAAGCATTGCCAGTTTGATATCATCAGTCAATAAAAAAAAAAAGAGGAGAATGGTATAGAGACAAATTTATAGAAGTGCTGAAGTAGTTGACTGAAAGCTAGTGTAATTAAGTTCTTATGCACATTTTGTATACATACAACTATGTAACATAATCAACAAAAGCATCAGCAAATATGTAAGTTTAGCCTAAACTGAATATTCATCTTCCTCAATGAGGACTTGCATTAGACGGGATTCAAATTGGACTCAGGCACCAAGAGCCAGTGGATCTGTTACATCAGAGTACAGGTTTAGGTGTATTCATGATATACTGGTGGAAAAAATGTAATCTAGTATTGGTCATAGTAAAAGAAGTAAACTGAAATTAAACTTCATTCTGGCAGTCTGATTCACACCAGCAAAATACCACTCAGAGGATAACGAAGTTCCTTTTTAAAAGAACTGATGCTTAGCTAATCAGATAGACTGAAATTATTCATGATTACTATAGCTGTAGTTGCCACTCAAAGTTGCATCATTTAATTTGTTGATAGAGTAGCTACACGCACTGCAGTGGAGACAGCACAAGGTATTTGCCACTAGAATATCAAAACTCGGAAAGAAGATCCAATATTTATAAACCAAAATGATTTAAAGTTGCCCTGATCCAACATATGCTATCTACCTCCTCAGCAAGTGCATCTGAAGCAAGCTGTCAATCTGAGATGCAATAAAACAAGGCAAAGATATTCTCTGACTTCATCTCAACTGAATTTACAGACAAACTGCCACATCAGGGCATCATCATTCCTCAACCTATCCATTTATTAATGCCACACAGGGAGCAGGGCCTTCACTGTTACAGGCATGACAAAGAGCTTAATAGCTTTACTTCTATTGTGTGGCAACCAGACAATATTTCTTTCAGAGTTAATCCTCTAGGAC
The DNA here is from genome assembly GCA_013390025.1 of Pitta sordida. Classification (NCBI taxonomy): domain Eukaryota; kingdom Metazoa; phylum Chordata; class Aves; order Passeriformes; family Pittidae; genus Pitta; species Pitta sordida. The sequence continues at coordinate 14,348 of WEKX01026077.1, forward strand.
ACTTCTACCCTACTCCCAGTGCTGCTTTGCCTCTCTGCCCTACTCTGCCGGCTGGTTTTGCATTTGTAATTCTGTTAAGAGCAATTGTGTGGGTTTTGAAGTCAATTCTTTGTTTGCTAACTAACCAGATATTGTTTCCGTTCTTCAGGCAGTTTAGGAGTGTGCTGATGGTATCAAACCTACTCCAGAGGATGTCTGATCTAAGGAACCAGACAAAAATAGCTCTAAACTCTCCGAATTGCATATGGAGGAGTATTAGGGGCTTAGCATAAACCACTTTAATCTATTACATTCAGCATTTAACTAATTGTTAACACGGATGCAGACATCATGCCATTGAATTCATACCAGAAACCTTTGAAAGTAATTATAAAGTTCACTTTCTCTGGGTATTCTCATCAGTTACAAGGATATATTTTATATTACACATAACTAGCAGAAGTTTCATTTGGTTTTACTGTCCTGTAACACTACTACATATGTAGACAAGGTCTTATTAATGCATATTTAGGGCCCCATTGCACAGCCTCTGTTCACAAAAACAATCTTTATCTACGCAAGTAACAGGGAGGTCACAGATTATTTGCCTGAATGAGGATTACTTACAGGAGTTAAATGACTTGAGTTTACTATAGCTGGAATTCATGAAGATGACCTTTATATTTAATTCCTTTTAAAAATGTTAATTAGCTCCAGTATACAAAGTTACCAGAGAATGAAGAATTCTGATACAGGCAGTTTTAAAGTCAGAAGAACTACATCCCAATTTGGATCCCATTGGTTTCCATTTCAAATGTAATTATTCTGCAGCTTTATTGCAAATTGCCACTTTGCAACAACAAAGCTTAACATTTGCGCTTTTGAAGTGCAGTTGTGAAAACAGAACCAGAGAGAAACTGTTCACAGCTGCTCAGCTCTTAATTTTTCTCACCATTGAGGGGCAGCTGAAAGTAAAGGAGACTGATTGGATGTTGGAAAGCGCTGAGGGATGGGAATGACAGAATAGGAAGTTCCATTCTGCAGGCCAAAATTTGTTGAAACCCTGAGCAGTAAGCATGACTGTAGAGTGGGCTGTACCACCCTCGAGAGGCAGGACAGCAATGCCAGTTCCATCTCATGTCAGCAGCTCAGCCTTCAGCCCTGCCACCACCCAGCTCAGTGTCCAGCTACTGCAGCTTAAAGAGGCAAATTTCTGTCATCAAGCAGAGACACCTCAGCCCTCCCCAGGGAGCCTCAGACCATCCTGTTTAAGGCATCAGTACTTCTTATGCTGGTGCTACAGGTTGCATCCTGTCAGGTACACTTTCTAGACATCCCTTAGCTCCAGCCAACAGAAAACCACCTAAACCTTCCATGGCAGACTGCTTCCCAACTCTAGTAATCAAGCAGAGCAAGGCAGGGCTTTCCTGTTCTCCCTTTGCTGACTGGGTCCCTTCCAACTCAGAATATTCTGTGATTCTGTGACTCCTACCCTTCCTAAGAAAGACTTATATGCTTCTGACAAAATGTTACGTTCCCTGAATGTATTTGTAATACTGAATATAAACATATAGATAAAACTGCTTCAGGAGGATTCAGATGCAAGATCCCACTTGAAAAAAAAAAAAAAAAAAAAAAGACCCAGCAACATGAAGTTGGATTCTGTACTATTGTGAACTGTTTCCAAAAGGCACCATATGCATCCAGGCTCTAAATCTGCAGCTCATGCACAGCAGCTGCACAGGAATCCTCTGCTTTCAGCACCACCTGCCATCCCAGAGATGGTCGCATGCTGAACAAGTTCAATGATGATCCAAAGTACAGTTTTGACCTTTTCAGATTCAATATCATAATCTTCAGGGGAAACACAAGCTACCTTTTCTTATTTTTCACTGGAAAAACTCAGGATACTGACTATAGACTGATAATTTTTCCTGTAACAGGAGCCCTCGTTCCCTGTCAATATCCTTACCTGGGATACCTTCCCTCTTGCTGATAGCTGCTGAAATTGAACTGATGCTGCTACCAAAATGATTCATTTAGGCCTCAACCTACTCACCACTACAGGTGTCATGGAAAAAGCTACAAACCAGAAGCACTATTCTCACTTGGATCCCATAGGATGAACATCTCTGCCTCAGAGCAACTACTGCCCTAAAAAAACTTGAAATGTTGACAGGATCTGAATTTTATAACGCACAGCAAGAAAAATTACTTTTTTGCAATGTATTGAAGTGGTCTGATAATCTGCTTCTGTTGTAATTCAAATGTAAATTATTTGATTTTTTAAATGTACTTTGTAAATTGCCTTCAATATATTATGATTGGCAATACATTGAAAAAATAATTTATTTTTAGAGAAAAAAATCAAGCCAAAGAAATCACGCAACCAGAAAAATCTGTAACTCAGTCATGAGAGCCCATAAGACTATTCTTAAACATCCATAATTTGGTAGAAATTCCAAAGGGCTATGCTCCAAAATAATTAAGGTCTGACTGGGCACATAAGGCACCGAAAACTGCAACAAAAATGGCTCATATTTAAGGATAAGAGCAAGAATTTATGCTGGCTCTGGTCCAATCATCGTAAAGACAATCCTGCCATATGAGGCTTTCTTTCAACAGACAGTGATCAGGATGTAAGAAGAATCTGGTTGCCACAGGTTGCCTAGAGAGGCTGCAAGGTCTCCAACCTTGTAGAAAGTCACAAAACCCATCTGGACATGGTCCTGGACAACCAGAACCGGCCCTAGGTGTCCCTTCCTGAGCAGGGTGGTTGCACCCAGGGACTTCCAGAAGTGCTTCCAAGCTCAATCTTTCTGTGAAATATGTAGATTGTGAAGGTCGTAGTTTTGATATATGTATATATGCAAATTACATGGTCTTACTTGGTTACAAATAGCATCCATTGACTTTATAATTTCCAGCCTTATTGATAAACTTCACTTTTTCAGTTTGTTCAATTTATAACTAGAAACTCAAGATGACAAAACACCTTGGGCAACAGGAACTAACAACACACTCTGTTCAGAATTAAAAATGTATGGAGGGCCATGATGAAAACTGGATGTAGAACAAAAACAATGTAAGCACATTAGATGTTAATAGCTGCCCACTATAATAATTTGTCTTCAGAGGGGACAGTCATTCTATTATCACAGATAATAGTGTGAGGTGACAGTTGCCCAACTATAATCTCAGTTTGCTGTTAGTTGAGAAGTAAAGGCTACAGAAAGCAGGTGTTCTCACTGAGGGGGGAAAAAAAAGAAAAAGAAAAAAGAATTAACCTCAGTCATACTAGAAAATATGGATAATTTTGAGCATTATTTTCTGTCAATACAGCACAGTCTCTCACTCTGATTTTTGGATCCAGAATTAAAACTAATTTCAGAGTGCTGCAGAATGGCTATGATACCATGGTTTTATACTTAGCTAATGACAAAGCTTTCCAAAAGGAAAGGGCTCATAACCAAAACTGTGGTAAAAGAATTTTCCTAAAGATAGTTGGAAGATGTAGGGCATATAATCATTAATCAGCAATATTTTATTTTTACAAGTTTGTAAGTCCAGAAATAGACTCTTGGATGTCAATGTAAATTAGAGGGTAGAAAAAGATGGGTTTGATGCTGCTATACTGTTACAATGTACATTTTCATGGGAATCATTAGGTTTTGGTTATCTTCCCTCTGTTACATTCTTTTAAGGGTACAAAAGTTTCACTGGCAGATGACAAAAACATTTAGAGGCATGGGAAGACTTCCCCCTTAGAAATGATCATGTTAAGATTGAGATATTTATAGATGAGACAAATAAGAGAAGACACACCAGTGCTTTACAGAGTAATAAATGTTGTAAAAAAGACAAATGGAGTGGAGATGTCCCTATTTGTTATGTCTCATAACAGGAAGAATGGTTATTTCAATGACAGTGAAATGCAACAAATGGATAAAATATGGTTTTTCTCCCCTAAACAAAAGGTAGGACTCAGAAGATTATATTTTATTCCATTAGACTATTTGGAATGTTAGACTTGAAGTCGAAAATTAAAATCATGAACTTTCAGTTACAGCTCAGAAAAATTAAATATTCAGATGATTTGAAAACCTGTCTTCCATTAGAAAAAAACCCAAAAAATCTTAAACCAAACATGTTTCTCAGCAAAATTTTAAATATTTCACTTCCAGGAAACTGAAACATTATCATGAAAGAACTCCTTACTTGGATTTTTCTGCTAAATAAAATTTAAACTGTTGCATCTTCATATATAACACTACATGCAACAGAGTTCTAGGAAAAGTAGTTGCTAACCACTTTTTCTTTCAGCTAGAAAATACTACTTCCACTACATACCATTATAATGAAAAGAAGAAATGTAAATGGAGGTGAGATAGGGTTTTTTGATTAGTTATAAAAACATTGGCTCTAGGTCAGAAAACAAGGCTTCTTAAATCTTTTGCAGCTGTGTCTGGTAATCAGACTAATTAGAATACTAAACTAAAACTGCCTGCTGTTATTCTAGTTTATGCACTCCTGAATTCACAGCTCCTACATGTCGTGCTAATGTTATTTTCTTCCCCAGAGAATCAGAATTCATTTCATAATATGGAAAAAGGTGCAGGACACAGTGGAAGCTACTACCTGGTGAGAAGTAAGGTATGTTAAGGGTTATTAAAATTCAAGTTGTATAACTCACAAGTTTACATCAAGTTTACTATTAAAATAAGAAAGTAACCTTAAAGACAGAAATTGCTAAGTCAGCTATGGCATTACGCAGATTCATAATTTTCAACTGCCTGAAAATTTTACTGAAAATCAGAGCAAACAAACAAACACAACAACAAAGTCTACACATTTACATCTATTCCTCTCATTTTGCAAAAAACCTAAGCTTATTTAAAACTTTCCAAGCACAATGATTTGCCTTTTTCAGCCTGAACAATTTACAAGCTCTCACTGAAGATGATTTTTAAATGGAAAATAAAAACCAGCATTGTTCTATTTTGTGTAAACTATTCCCTTGGCCAGTAAATAACTTTTACCAACTGTTTCAACTGACAACCAAACACAGAAACAAACCCTATGGACACAATTTGCAGAACTCTAGCCCCTGTTTAATGGTGTCATTAACAGCATGTTA
>WEKX01026077.1:20859-128736 GCA_013390025.1 Pitta sordida
CCACCTCTGCCTCCTCCTGCAAGCTCATACTTTTACGTAAGGTTGATTCTTATTTAACCTCTGGCTAGTAAGTCTATTTACTATCAATGTAATCTGAAAAAATAAAATTCAAATAATCAAGGAGATGAACAAGTCAGTAACTTGCAACTCTCAGCTGCATCCAATAACACATTTCACACACAGCCTAATATCTTTTTGACATGGTCTCAGTCTCCTTTGTTCTACAGCAAAGTAGTTTTTAATCTCAACATAAATCAGCCCACCCTGCATACAAGCAATCACTCAGACTCAAGGGCCTGATCTCTACTGTGTCAGATCACGCAACTTTGACTTCAATTTTCTTAACTAGTTTAGAACCACATTAGTATTCAGAAGCAGCAAACTAGGGTTGTGTGGAGAAAGACAATTCCATGTCATGGAAGGTTTTGGAGTTTCTGGTATTCTTTTATGTAGAAAATTGGGCCCAAGCTTAGCCCCAGCCTCCTTGCTCATAGCTGCCAGCATGGATGCTCATGCAACTCAAGAATAGGTCAAAGGTTCTAAAAATTAAAAAAATACCATTCAAATTACCTTAAGTCTTCTACAGGACAAGTTGCAGGCACCCTCTCTTTGGATTACCTCATGATCTCCAGTGTTTCTCGGAATCCTTCAGCTGAGACTCTGTAAGTTGATCTGTTTCCCGGTANTACAAATAGCATCCATTGACTTTATAATTTCCAGCCTTATTGATAAACTTCACTTTTTCAGTTTGTTCAATTTATAACTAGAAACTCAAGATGACAAAACACCTTGGGCAACAGGAACTAACAACACACTCTGTTCAGAATTAAAAATGTATGGAGGGCCATGATGAAAACTGGATGTAGAACAAAAACAATGTAAGCACATTAGATGTTAATAGCTGCCCACTATAATAATTTGTCTTCAGAGGGGACAGTCATTCTATTATCACAGATAATAGTGTGAGGTGACAGTTGCCCAACTATAATCTCAGTTTGCTGTTAGTTGAGAAGTAAAGGCTACAGAAAGCAGGTGTTCTCACTGAGGGGGGAAAAAAAAGAAAAAGAAAAAAGAATTAACCTCAGTCATACTAGAAAATATGGATAATTTTGAGCATTATTTTCTGTCAATACAGCACAGTCTCTCACTCTGATTTTTGGATCCAGAATTAAAACTAATTTCAGAGTGCTGCAGAATGGCTATGATACCATGGTTTTATACTTAGCTAATGACAAAGCTTTCCAAAAGGAAAGGGCTCATAACCAAAACTGTGGTAAAAGAATTTTCCTAAAGATAGTTGGAAGATGTAGGGCATATAATCATTAATCAGCAATATTTTATTTTTACAAGTTTGTAAGTCCAGAAATAGACTCTTGGATGTCAATGTAAATTAGAGGGTAGAAAAAGATGGGTTTGATGCTGCTATACTGTTACAATGTACATTTTCATGGGAATCATTAGGTTTTGGTTATCTTCCCTCTGTTACATTCTTTTAAGGGTACAAAAGTTTCACTGGCAGATGACAAAAACATTTAGAGGCATGGGAAGACTTCCCCCTTAGAAATGATCATGTTAAGATTGAGATATTTATAGATGAGACAAATAAGAGAGGACACACCAGTGCTTTACAGAGTAATAAATGTTGTAAAAAAGACAAATGGAGTGGAGATGTCCCTATTTGTTATGTCTCATAACAGGAAGAATGGTTATTTCAATGACAGTGAAATGCAACAAATGGATAAAATATGGTTTTTCTCCCCTAAACAAAAGGTAGGACTCAGAAGATTATATTTTATTCCATTAGACTATTTGGAATGTTAGACTTGAAGTCGAAAATTAAAATCATGAACTTTCAGTTACAGCTCAGAAAAATTAAATATTCAGATGATTTGAAAACCTGTCTTCCATTAGAAAAAAACCCAAAAAATCTTAAACCAAACATGTTTCTCAGCAAAATTTTAAATATTTCACTTCCAGGAAACTGAAACATTATCATGAAAGAACTCCTTACTTGGATTTTTCTGCTAAATAAAATTTAAACTGTTGCATCTTCATATATAACACTACATGCAACAGAGTTCTAGGAAAAGTAGTTGCTAACCACTTTTTCTTTCAGCTAGAAAATACTACTTCCACTACATACCATTATAATGAAAAGAAGAAATGTAAATGGAGGTGAGATAGGTTTTTTTGATTAGTTATAAAAACATTGGCTCTAGGTCAGAAAACAAGGCTTCTTAAATCTTTTGCAGCTGTGTCTGGTAATCAGACTAATTAGAATACTAAACTAAAACTGCCTGCTGTTATTCTAGTTTATGCACTCCTGAATTCACAGCTCCTACATGTCGTGCTAATGTTATTTTCTTCCCCAGAGAATCAGAATTCATTTCATAATATGGAAAAAGGTGCAGGACACAGTGGAAGCTACTACCTGGTGAGAAGTAAGGTATGTTAAGGGTTATTAAAATTCAAGTTGTATAACTCACAAGTTTACATCAAGTTTACTATTAAAATAAGAAAGTAACCTTAAAGACAGAAATTGCTAAGTCAGCTATGGCATTACGCAGATTCATAATTTTCAACTGCCTGAAAATTTTACTGAAAATCAGAGCAAACAAACAAACACAACAACAAAGTCTACACATTTACATCTATTCCTCTCATTTTGCAAAAAACCTAAGCTTATTTAAAACTTTCCAAGCACAATGATTTGCCTTTTTCAGCCTGAACAATTTACAAGCTCTCACTGAAGATGATTTTTAAATGGAAAATAAAAACCAGCATTCTTCTATTTTGTGTAAACTATTCCCTTGGCCAGTAAATAACTTTTACCAACTGTTTCAACTGACAACCAAACACAGAAACAAACCCTATGGACACAATTTGCAGAACTCTAGCCCCTGTTTAATGGTGTCATTAACAGCATGTTAGGCCTTGAACTGTGTGGTTCCACTTTGTTTTGACTACTCTGTCATTGTTAATTTATTTGGAATCTGCTGTAGTAATACTGATCATAATGAATTCATTTTATATTAATTTGCATGTCATACTCATTATCATGGGGATTTCCACTATAATTTTGCCTGAATGAGAGTGAAAACAATTGCAAAAACAATTTGTTTGTTGTGCTAATGTATTAGAAGGGAGTAACCTGTGCCCATTTCCTATAGCACCAAATGCATCCTTCTCTCAAGACACCTAATGCAACATCCAGTCCTTCACAGAGTCCTCTTGACTTCAGTAGGGCAGCTCTCATGCATAAAATTGCACTACAGAGTTTCCGGCCTTACCGAGGCCAGATGGATTTTTCCAATATACAGGAATGTGGACTGCCAGTGATAGCTGGTGCACAGACTGGGGTCTTGCCTGCAGCTTTTTCTTGTGCTTTCTAATGCTGAACCAGTGGCATTAATGAAAGAGAAACTGCATTTCCAAAATTGCTGAAATCTTGGTATGTATTATAGAGAATTTAATCTCATATTTTGCAAACCCACGTTGCCACATCTAAGCATAGGGGACACACCCACCTCGTAACTGATGTACCCTCTCCCCACGTGAAAACCTATTGGTTAAGAGAGAGAGATAGGGACCTCCAGTCCAACAACCTGCTCAAACCATGGCTAACTTTAAAGCCTGACCACATCGCACAGCTTCTTGCACACTCTGAACTTCCCCAAGGATGAAGAATACACATCCTCCCAGGGCTCTTGCTCCTATGTCTTAACTGTTTGCAGTCTTCTGACCTAGGTTTTCCATGTCCAAAAACTGAGCGTCTTTGAGATGGTCAGTGCCTCCTTCAGCTACTTACTGTAAAGAATTTCTCCAAAGTAACAAACTAAATTTTGAATGTGTTTAAGGTCCCAGTACCAGTGGCTTCCCTGGCAAACTCCCCTGAGAAGTCCACATGAACTGTACTTGGGAACACACAAGATTATCTTTTCAACTGACAGTGTATTAACAACTTGAGTTCCTGTGAAGATTCTGCATCTTAGATTCATGAAAATGGAAAATTTTAAACAGAGACAAAGAAGTGGCTAGACATTTGAAAGAAAAGAAAGAAATTACCTACAGTTTTCAGATCTGATTCCTTTAGAATGAGTGCATTGTAGGGACAGTTGTCCTTTGCAACAAATTATTCTGGTGCCAGATATTTTTGCCATCACTTGAAATTATTTGGATTGGTGCAGTTACTGATCCCCCACAGAGCTTCCATTAGGATGTGGCATCTTCTACAAGGAGTTGTTACAACACAAAAGCACTGAAAGGATGAATTTACAGAAAAACAGATGCTATTAACATTGAAAATTTTCCTTCAGGATAAAAGGCTCATGTGTTGTAATGCAAATTTTCACCACTAGCCCACAGAGAATTAAAGAACATTTTAGAATCAAATCCCTCTCCAAATTCACAGGAAAGGCTGTAGAAGTTTCCTATCATAAGTAATACAAAAATGACAGCAGTGGTGGCCCCATGCCTACAAAAAACTAGGTCCTGCTGTCCTGAGCATAGGCACATGGAAGAGTATACACCTTTGAATCCAAGACTTTTGAAAAACAAGTAACATTACCTTTTATACATAAACTAAATCACCAGGAATCAGAAGCACACTTCAGCAGAGAAAAACCAGTGGAATTTTTAACTGAAATGTGAAGCAAACAAATCATGAGGTTTTTTTGTTTTTTTTACTGTATCCTTTANAACTAGTTTAGAACCACATTAGTATTCAGAAGCAGCAAACTAGGGTTGTGTGGAGAAAGACAATTCCATGTCATGGAAGGTTTTGGAGTTTCTGGTATTCTTTTATGTAGAAAATTGGGCCCAAGCTTAGCCCCAGCCTCCTTGCTCATAGCTGCCAGCATGGATGCTCATGCAACTCAAGAATAGGTCAAAGGTTCTAAAAATTAAAAAAATACCATTCAAATTACCTTAAGTCTTCTACAGGACAAGTTGCAGGCACCCTCTCTTTGGATTACCTCATGATCTCCAGTGTTTCTCGGAATCCTTCAGCTGAGACTCTGTAAGTTGATCTGTTTCCCGGTAAAAGCCATCCTGCAATGAGTTACAGTGATGGATCTGGTTCTTCAACACAGCTGTTTGTTATTGTCTGATAATTTAATTATTCCCTCCCAGGTTTCAGCTTTTACATAATGTAGAGACATCCCACCTGCCATCCACATCACTATGGGCAGCTAACACTCACCCAAGAAGGCTGGTGTTCTACAGCCTTGGGCTGACAAAAGCATGGTTAGCTATAAGACTATAAACCTAATGTCAGTCTTTGGTACTCCACTAAATACTTGATACTTAAAAATACTAAGCTATGACAATGAAAATATTTACTATTCCAAAGTAAGTTTTTCTTCAATTTCAAAAAAAAAAAAAAATTCAAACAAAAAAAACCTCCACAACCAACCAAAAAACTTGTATATTTCAGCACAAAATCTGGATATTTCAGGATACCAGAAAAGCTTTCCAGTTTCAGGTGTCCCCCACAGCATGCTTCTTCAGAGCTACAGTCTCTGCACCACTGCAGTTGTTGGCTGACACACGTGTCCTGTGCAGCTGAGGACTTACAAAATGACCAGAGGGAAATCAGTCATGTTTATGACAAGGGCCCATGCTGCTGATATGTTTTTTCCAGGTCCATCTGTGTGCTGTCCACACAGTGATAAACTGAGAACCTTTCTGAGAATGACATTTCAGGGTCTAGATAAATTCAGGTTAAACAACTGTCTCTTTATGCTTTTTCTACTAAAAGGAGCACTGGTGCTTTAAAACCAGGAGACCTTCCAAAACAAGACCCAGGTGACTGCAGCAAGTTTCACAAAACAGTTTGATGCAACTTCTGAAATATTATTAATAATTGTTAGACTTTTATCAGCACCTGGATACTTTTCTGTTTTGTTTTTCAAAACAGTGATTGAATGTGTTTGTAAAGGGCAAGCTGAAGTTTTACCACAAGTAACAGAATCAAATAGAAAGGATGATTGCTCAATTCACAGAGTGAATTTATTTGACTTATATTATGCAGAAGGTCAGACCAAATCTTCAAAGAGGTTTCTTTTTCTCTACAAAAATCAATAATTCTATTGGCCTCTGAGGCAAACAATAAATGCGTCTGAGAAAGGCAAACAACTCTTTAACTTCTGAATGATTTATTTAAAAATATTCTATCTTTAGGTGAATATCTTTGTGAAGCTTTTAATGTGCATTTTCTGAAGATTTATTAGAAAAGAGAAATGAAAAAAATTAGTTGGGGAAAACAGTAATTTTGAGATCTTTCACAAGAAAATCCCTAAAATAGTAATGATAATAATAATGACTTCTCTTCAAGGAGTTAAGAAATTATTAGTCCTACAATGAACTGTCAAATTTTAATTTAACCCTCAGGGTTGCTACCATACCGTACTGCAATATCAGCATACAGTCTGTGTTAGCACCTAGAAGCATAGGTTAAAGTAAGATATATTGGATTAAATATAAAAAATCAACAGAGGGCTAGTTCTATTGCATGTTTAAGGTACTTTTGTTTCTATTGGATACTCAATGTCTTCCTTTTTCCTTAACAGAAGAGATTACAGAATTTCCTTCCGCACTACAGAACTTACTTACAACTCAATTTACATTCAACTAGCCAAGGAAGGCAGAGAGGCATAATTACAACACACTATTCACTATTGCTTATTGTGCTGTAACTGATGTTTCCTGGATAAATGCATGTCACACAACCTGCAGCAAACCCAATTAACATTCAAAAGACAGAACAAGAATGTTTAGTCATCAAATACATTCAAAAACAGTCCAGTGCACTAGCTGTGTATTTTTAATGTTAAAATTCATTTGTTGCCTTCTCTTGTTCTCCTCTCTTATCATGGTGTGTACCAAGCCTGTAAGGAAAATGTGACATAGTCTGATAAATTCTAAACTGTAAAATATTAAAAATTACTTTTGTCATCTGTATTATATTTTTCAAGGCTTGTATGGCAAAAATTAAGATGGCCCCACAGGAATTCTTTCTGGTGACTGAGACAGCAGAGATGAGTGCACCGCATGTCTCATACTCAACCGTTCTTTCAGCAGTGGTAAGTGATACAACTATGATCTGGTTGTTTTGTTGTTGCTTTTTTCCTGTGATGTTCTGAAGCGTAAGTCCTAAAGAAAGCTTTCCATGGATAGTGCTCAGAAACTCCAGCATAATCCCAGGCTGATCCTAGCCTGACCTCACTCTCATATCAAGACCTCAAATTGTAAACTTCTGGCCCTTTACGAACACCCTAGGGCATTCTCAAGAGAGAATTCAGTGGAATTGATTTTAAATGTTGGGACCTCGTTTATTTGTTACTGAGTTCAAGGCTCATTAAGAATGCCAATTCCAGATCAGTAGAAATTCTATTTACATTGACAGAATAACTGTGAGCTTGATGTGCTTGCTTTTAAAATACACATAGTAACACAATATAGGGGAAGTTGAGCCTTACTCCAGCTCAAGACTTGCATTTTTACTTTTAATGTTTTTCAGCAAATTTATTTTTCTATCTGTGCTCAGTCTTCCCTGAAGTCCATGTCTTCCAACGTGATTTATGATGCCTGCTAATGAAATCAAGAAAACAAACACTAGGAAGCTTGAGTACAGATGACATTTGAGCTACACTTCATAATGCTCTGTTCTCTTCAGGATACTACTCTAGTGATCTTCAGTTTCTGTTGTGCCAACTGTAGGTTCAAATTAATGCTCTGCTTGGCCGTTTCTTTCCTCAAATTGACCGCAGGAAAAAAAAGAGGGGAAAAAACCCTAAGGGCTCCCACTAAAACCCATACTGGTTGGACACCTCTAATGAAAGCAGAGTACTCTCAGCACTAGATTAGGGAATCAGTGTACAAAACCACAGAAGGAGTTTAGCAATAGTTACTGATAGTACTAAGTATGGTACAAACTAGTTTATGAAAGCAACTGGAAGCTGAAGAAACAGTTAAAGAGGTCTCGACTATATTAATTCAGAACATTTTTTGGTTGTTATGCATCACAGCTAAACTACAGCAAGAGAATGGACCCTCTTTTTTTATTTTTAATACTATATTTCATTTTACATAGGCTTCTTTAAATTTTGTTTTGTGACTTAAACAGACGGCACTATGGTGACTGGAGTCAGAGTGTAACTTCATGTTTTGTTTCCAATGAAGGGAACTCTTATTTTCAGAACTAAAAAAAAGAGTATTTTGATGTGATTGTATGTCTCAGGGACCTAAATGTACAATGTATGGCCCTAATAACCATCTACAGTGAGCTGCTATTTCAATCCAGCCCTAGGAGCTCATCTGAATCCAGATGTCTCAAGGTTAAGCCTCAAGAACTGGAATGAGTGAGTATTGTAGTGTCATATATCTCCTAAAAAAAAATCTTCAATAAGTAGCGTCTTCTTTTAGTATTTAAAGTTCATACAGTCTGGGTGGAATCTGAGTGAGAATCATTATGTATTTTTTCCTATTTCTTATAAAGTTTGTGCTAAAACTAAACTACTGAACTTAATCTACTGAATCTAGTGATTAAGGATCTGAAGTTACATATAAGCAAGGTGAAACATTCTGTAATTTGTTCCCTTGACAAATAAATTTTCACTGTCTTCCATTTCAGTCCACAAACCACTACTTGCTTCATTCACATTGCACTGCAGTTTGATTTTCTTGTCGCTTAAAAACATAGTTAACAGGAAAGTAAATTGGAAGGGAGTATCTTTCATAAATTGGGGGTGACTGAGATGTTATAATATGGTGATGTGAATCCAGCTAAAAGTAATATTAGGCTCAAGTGACTAGATGAAATAGTATATTTTATTTTCTCTTTCTGCTATGATAATGGAATGGGCTGAGAAAACCTGAACTAAAAAAAAAAAAAAAAAAGGCACACCATGTCAATAACCAAAGCCTTACGGTAATCCTCAGGACTGATTAGCTTTCAGTCACTTTCCAAATCGTTTGACTTCTTCTAATAAGATTAAGCCAAGATTTTTCCTTCTCATCGTCATTAAAAAGGTCATATTGACTATTCACCTCTCTAACACTGAGATTCAACAGTGACTTCAAATGAGTCATGGAACCAGTTTTAGATAAATCTCACCAAAAACATCTGAAGCACACACAAAGCAGTGAATTATTGCAAATTAAATGAGTGGTCATATTACTTGTTAGGACCAATTCTAATCTCTTAACTATGTGAAATCACTAGTTATCAAACTCATGACTTCATTCTCACGAATTACAACTGTTATTGTACGTATGCAAAATTTCCATACTGTTTCCTCTCCCTTAACCTCATCATACCAAAATTACCCTTACTCATTACTGATCAACTCAAAGAGCGCACATTAGATGTCAGTGACTAGAACTGAGATAGTTTGCCCAGCTGAAAATCATCCAGGTGTGTGACTCCTGGTTCCTGTGATGAAGGTAATTCTGCTGAACATGAGTTTTCACAGCTCAGTGAGTGGCATTTCCACAAATGTACCTCTAAATATTCACAGGATGGTCACTTCACTGAATTGACATTTATGCATTTATGGCCTTTTTGTTGCTGCTGCTTTCAGGTGTAGCACAAACCTTTTTGCTTCTCTTAAAGTTTGAATGCATCTCAGTGCAAGAGTACTGAAATCATCTGAAACTCACTTTTTGATGTCATTTTCTCCTATTTTTTATTAGCAATAACTAGACTGCTATTACCTAATCCAACCCAACTAGGGTCTTGGAAAGTAAGATATCACTCTCAAAACTAACGTGCTTAAGATTCACTGAATAACACTTCCAAATGAGGCTGTACCATGACCTGAATGAAGGCAAACCCTGAAGTCAGCAATGGCATCTGGTCAAGGTCTCAAACATGGCAAACATGAGACTCTTCACCTGCTAAGGGGAGCTGTGTGGAAAAACAAGGTGCACATGGAACACCAGCTCTGTCTTGTTTAAATTAACAGAAAAGCTGTAACTTTTTCAGTAGCCGTTGGCTCCAGGCCTCTGAGGAAATGCCCCATCCACTGCACAAGCCATTGCCCCAATGGAACTGCTCGTGTGCTCTTTATATCCTATAAAGCCCACAGGCCTTAGATGATTTTCATCTGGGCGAACTGTCTCAGTGCCAACATCTTCAAACATATATGTTTCAAGTCAGTTCCAGAGGCAATCACTTAAGCAAAAAGTGACTATTGCTGTATTACTACTGTAGAGTTTTACCAAGAAATATGCGCTACTATTTTTATACTGCATCAACAATTGGCCTTTTCCATGTTAGAATAAATTGCGTTTACTAAAAAGTAAAAAACCAGTCTTCTTTTAGGGCTTTTATCACAATCAAACACTAAACCCATATTTGCATGAAACAACTGAGCAGCAATTGAACGTACTCAGCAAAAAACCCCCACAACCCAACAACCCCAAAACTGAGCCTCCACAGGATATCAGACTCATTAATCCCTGAAACATAATTAAAGCTTTCAGGGCAGATGATGAACAGCTGTATCAAACAAATACTTGGACCCCTATATATCAGCTAAGAAGAATTTCATGTTTTCTCTTAATCTTGCCAAGCTATTGCTAGATAAGCAAATGGTATTAGATTCATCTGCTACTATTTCTGTAATTCATGATGTTATCAAAATTGTTTTCTCCTAGGAAAGCACTTGCAGGAGACAGTTTTATATCCCATTTCTGCAGGCTTTTTATTGTTTTGTTTTATTTTTTGTCTTGAGCATCTGCTTAGGATATTCATTCACTCTCACAAAATAGGTATCTCTATTATTGCTTGGTGCCTCAACACAATTCTTAAGAACAGAAAAGACAATTTATAGTCTCATTATATCTGACATTAATATTCTAACTGTATGTCACACTGGGCACAAAAGAGAAAGGAGAACTTCTAGTTTACCACAAATCTATCCTTGAGAAAATAGTTTTGACCTAATGATATCCATTTGATAAGCTGAAAATTAAAAGTAACAGTGAATATATATACAGGCAACATTACTACCACCACCTACTTTGTTGTGATGGGTACCAACTGCCACCTATTTCGACAGAAACAATTACTAACCCCACCCCCTCTGACAAAACCCCCGCATAAACCCCCAAACAAACTAACCAATCAAGCAAAAAACCTAAAACCAACCAAACCAAGTGCACTGCTATAAGGAAAATGTGACCAACGTTTCATTACATAGAATGAAATCAGAATAGCACAACAGATAATTTAATAGGTTAGCCTAATTCCAAGATTTGTTAGTGGCTTCAGGTGCAAGACACATACTGGAGGTCAAATGCCAGTATTGCCTCCTTTGGAAACTGGTTCACAGCCTCCCGGGTTTCTTTGCAAACATCCTTCTCCTGAACAATGTTCCTTAACTCTTTAGAAAACATTTTCACCATGTTAGTTACAAAAGTTTAGATAAAGAAGACAACAGCAAAGTGTAAAAAGGACCTGCTCTCCTTGTATCTTCCTGAGTTTCTATCTGAGCCTGTCAATGTACAGGACTGGTCTCTTTCTGCCCTGGTTTACTAGCAATGCACTCAATGGAGTTAAGACAATGATGACAACCAGATCTCTCAAGTTAAAACATCACTGAGGATGTGCACATTTCTGAACAACTATAATTAATATAACTTCATCTATTTACTTAGGTATCTCAACTACTGCCCATGAAAAATAAAGTATTGGTTTTGTTGGGTACCCAGAACTATTTTTAAAAATATAGTATTTCATCTTATAATCTTGTGTGAATTCGATAAATATTTTGGCTCCATGTTGTGAAGGGTTGTACTTAAAAACACACTTTAAAAGAGAGTTAAGAAAGTTAACAAATGTGAAATAATCTCAGTCTTCTTTTCTGTTGCTGTCAGAGGTGATCTAGAGCTGCACATCCTGACCTACAGCACACCATCCAGACGGCAACTTTCACTATCCTTCAGGAACAGTACATCAAACAATTAAAAGCTGCTCAACTTCTAACCATACATAATGCTTGTTCATACACCAACAGGTAAGAACAGCTCTGCCCGCACAAGGCATGGCCATATGCATGCCCTGCTGCCAGACCTCATGGAGCTCAGAATATTCCACAGAAATGGGCAGAAACAACCCTGAAGCAGGAAGGATGAAGAGCTCCTAGCTCTGGTAGCAATGTGCTACAAAAGCAATTCCAATATACCCCTATCTGCAGGCGATCAGCATGCTGGCAGTGGTAAGGTAACATCATGTCTAGTAAGACAGAGAGAAACAGCTTCACCTGATGACTGTATTAGAAGAATAACAAATACAGAATCACAGAATCACAGAATATTCTGAGTTGGAAGGGACCCACAAGGATCATCGAGTCCAACTCTTAAACGGCACCACTGGTTCCCTGGAGGGAATCAAACCCTTGATCTCGCCCATGAGAAGCAGAGACACTCACCACTGTACTAAAATACTTTTAATAGATGGCCACAGAGACACTGGCATCCAAAATAGATAAAATATATGTATTTTCACATACACATAATGTCATCCCAGATCCTTGTGGTTTTTCTTTGGGTGAGTATCTAATCAAGGATTTTCTGTTTTAAGCCAGCAGCAGAAAATCTGTAGCAAATCTTAGGCAACATTCTCTAGCTTCACTTCATAAGACACAAAAATGGTCTTTCTTATTTCATATTCAAATACCATTCTGCAGTAGTTACAGCCCCAATCCCAATGGGGATGTATTCAGCAATTATACCATGTATTCGAAAGAGCATCCACTTGTGCGCCTAAGAGTATTACTGCACTATTGTTAACGACAGCTGTGGAAAAACCTAGAGTTCTTTTCGTTAGTCAAAAGCATTTGTTTTATGGCTTGTTGGGAATTCTATCAGGCAGCTTTTTTATTGCTCTTTTTACACCATTTCTACGAGAGAAATTTCCTAGGTCTGTAGGCTTTATAGCCTGTAAGCTACAGTATGATAGACAGCGCGGTAACAAATCAATTAGTTATAGATAAAAATACAAAATCATATTTAACAAAATCATGACAGCTTCTTCTTTTACCAGTTCCCTCTACTTTCTCTCTCCTCCTTCCTAACCAAGCAACAGTTTGACTGCCAGCTTAAACCAGACCTTCATGACCACAATAGTATGAAGAAGGGCAGGGATTTTTGCCAAGCTTTCTAGAAGGATGAGGATGATAGAAATACTGGTTCCTCCTACTGACATCAGTACTGCCCAAAGATCATTTAGCTCTGGGGTGACCACTCCCAATGGTAAGTGCTATGACAAGCTATCGGCAGTTTGGCATATGTTGGTTGTCATGGGGGTGCCTCAGGCACATAGATGTCAATTAATGATTTAACATTATTACCGGCTGATGAGCGTAAGAATGGAGAAAACAGCAAGTGGAAACATGGCATGATTGCTGTAGTGTTTACATTCATGGATACTACACGGTGTTCCCTGTACTTTACAGGAAAATATAACATGCAACCACAACAAAATGCTACTTCAATACTAGGGCTTTCCAAAGAAGGTCAAGTACAAATGCCTTCTAACCAAAACATATGGTTTTAATTATTAATCCTTGCTCTGTCTTAAATATTTTAAAAACTGTAAAGTCTATGAAAAGTGTTGTCTTACTGGTCTAGGTTCTGGGTTTCGTTTTGTTTGTTTTGTTTTTTTAATATCAGAAGAGTAATACAGCTTTAAACCAGCCAAAACTCCTAACACTGCTTCTGGGAGAACACTGGTCTTCTATCTTTGAGACAAACATGTCCCAGCTTACAAAATTATGGTGTTTTAGCTGCATTTTCTGCCATTTTTTCTTATTCCAGTGAGGCTTTCCTATCTTGAGCACTCATCAGAGTGTTCAGTAGCACTCTACCCAGGGGAAGACCTGTCACGCAAGGACTTAAAAAAAAAGCTCTTCATTTCTCCTGAGACTGCATCCATTCCCTCAAATTCTGAATGCAAAATAAAGGTGTGATCAGTGTCCTGCAAAACAGCCAAGGGTGTGTTTAGCTGCATCTCAAGATGCTGTTAAATAAATGGTCATTATCTTTGACTGAAGGCTTTTTGTAAGGCACTCTTCTGCAACACCGGACTCTGCTAAAAGCACACCACATCTGGCTCACCAAGGCTACATGAAAAGCAGCTCATACACAATTATCCCATTGGGATTAGAAATGAAACAACCTGTATCTGCTGTCAGTTAAATTGCATAATGCATATCCTATTTATAGCATTACCAGTCGAGATAGAAGTTTTAGAGCACAGCCTTAGATGCAAAGCTTTCCTTCCTAGGGGGGCGTCACACCTTGGGAACACAGTTTAATACACCTGCATGTCCCAAGACATCACAGTCGCCTGCTATTTATAAATTGAAAATATTAATAGTAACCTATCCCACATACTTTGATTGGTGTAACAGAGTTATAGAGACCCAAAAATCTTTTTCCCCTCTCTTTTATCTCCTCTGCCTATAAAATGGAGAGAGAAAACGGCTTTTTTGTCTGCGAGGATGATGACTGTCCCCATACCTGCTGCACTTTCCTGTCATCTGGATGCAGTAAAAATGATGGCCACAGCCTTGCTCTTAGCATATGCTATACTACTAGGGGAATATGAATGTCTAAGCATTATTTTAACTTGCAAATGAGAGAATATAAATTTCTGCAAAATTAATCAGTGAATATGGAGAGGACAGAGAAGTCACTATGAAACTCAGTGTTACACACCAAAGTACAGACAGCTGAACAATACCACAACTGGAAATTATTACAGTTGTTGTATTACCTGTAATGATAATTTTTTATGGTAAAGACAGATATTACAAAGCTGTGTGATTTCTCTGCTAAGGGTTTTTAAAAACAGAATCTTTACAGGGAACAGAAAAAATGCCATAGGAAAAGGAAACAGATAAAAACAGTCTTGATTTTAGGCAGACTCCACTGAAAACAAAATCTTTATTACTCAAGAAAATTTGGGATTCATTAGTTATGTTCTGCCAATGTTGATGAAAACACTGTCTTATCATTTATTCAAAAACTGTGCAGTAATCTACCAGACACCATCACATCTCTGAGTGAAAGCCTAAGAGTGGCAGGGAGAAAACACTTCCTAAAACCCACAATTCCAGGTGACAGAGTTATCTCAATGCCTAAATCTTGTCAGCAGCCAAGGAGACGCTGCAATTACTGCAAAGCAAACAAAGACAATTTTTAAGCCATAGAAGTTAACGTGGCTATAAAAGTCAATATATTTACAAAGTGGAGAAGTAGAAAGAGATATAAAGGAAAGCCAGAGGGAGTATCAAACAAATTACACTTCAATTTTTATCCTGATGGTAATCAGTTACAGTAACACTGGGGTTATTTAAAGCTCTAAATACTGCTGTCACTTCAAATTGCCTTGACACATTCAGACTATATTCAATAAAATACTTTCCATGTCTGAATATTTCAGTTTAAGCATGCTGCAACCATTCCAAGGTTAGAACAAGCTGTTCTTTGGCTCCATATGTTTTATTTCACTGCAGATTTCTACCGCAGCTCTGCACAGCATTTTCATAAATACATTGACGCTACATATTCCACAAAAGGACAAAATTAACATGAGAAATCTTTTGTTTCCACTGTGTTGAGGAAAAAAAAAGGAATTGATTAAAGACTTATTTATCTAACCCAGTATGACCAAAAGAATTCAACATAAGTAAGCCACCAGTAATTAGGAAAAAAGGAATAAGGTTGAATGTGAGCCAACTACACTTATTTTAAGAGTATTTTTGAAAAATGTCTGAAAAGTTTCAGACATACTTTAACTCCAATTTTTAATTTCACTCAAGAAGCAAAGCATTAGAAGCTATTTATGTTGAACAGGCTAAAATACAGTAACATAAATTTGTATTAATTTCTCGAGGAGCTTTTAGCTTTGGAACTTAGTGCCTTATTTGTCAAGGCATTTTCCTACTTGAGCTTTATTAATAATACATATGGTCATTTTATGTTTTAACGGCTTTGTTTTTTACGATAATGTAAAACTAAACTATTTGTGGAACACTTTTCTTAATATGAATTGTGATGATAAACAAAAGCTCCTGTTCACATTATTTGAATTTCATACCCATTTTGGTTGCACAGGAAAATTAGTGCATCACCTGGATATGGAGAAAAACAACTTTCCGTTGTTTGATAAGATTCTTTATCCATTGTATTTGCTCATGCTTCCTTTGCTGTCTTTCCACTGACTCTCAGCTAGGAGAGTTGACGTTTTGGGTTGCTTGCTTTTCGGTTTGGAGTTGGGGATTTGGGCGGGGGGGGGAGTGGCGTGTCATAGGTATGTGTCTGAACAAAAATCTTGGTTTTTCCAACAATGACCACTGTCTTCAGACTGTTTTCATCCAGCCAAATACAAAGCTAGAGTGCTCTAACCATCTTGTGGTGTTTTGTGTGTGTGTCTTAGTGAAGAAGTCTGAAACACCTCTTCTGCTAATAATCTATTCTCCTCACTAGTTGCTTGCAGATGTCGATGTTCTACTGAAAACAACTACAACACTCCAACATCTCAAAAAGCTGAAATATCTCTTTTCATCAGACACTACAGAATCACCAAGAGAGTGAGACATCACAAATTCCAGTTGCAGAAATTCCTCAAGCAGCACTGAAACACCATAGTACAACTGGAAAGAGGATGATTTCCCTTATTTCACTATGTGCATAATCTACTAGTCCATCACTTATCTTTATATAGCAACATATATATACATATATCTCTAATGGGCATGTATATATAAATATATCAATATATATAAATATAAAATAAATAAAAGTAATACAAGCAGTATTATTTCATATATATGTATATTATACACATATAAATTATTATATATTTATACATATAAATAATTATAAATTAAATGCATTATATTATACATACATAAATATATATGTGTACATTTATATTTATGTACTTTTCAGATTATGACACACTCCTCATTAGCTGCTACTTCAGGAGATTCTTATAGAAAAATGGATGCTATAACATTATTTAGATTTCTGATCTTAACTCACAAGTCATTTAACGTGTACTTTTGATTATTTCTTTCGAAAGAATAACTGAGCAACTCCATATATGTATATTCACTTCAGGCAATGACAAGAATACTTTTTCTAACGCAATTGTAAATAGAAACAGCTTCAAATTACATATCTTATCATGCTAAGGGAGTTTTCATGCTACAGGAGATACCAGAAGTAGGCTATTACTGTCTGCTACACATACTTTTTGGTTAGACTAGTTAACTTTTCTGGGATTATTTAGAAATACAGAAAAACCTTTTTTATCTTTTCATACCTTCTAGAACAGAAATTCATGCTGTTTAAAATTGTTACCAGAAACCAAAACATATTGGCAATAAACTGCCTGTATGACTGAAACAGCTTAGACAGGCATTACTCTGATAATTGTGATGCTAAGTCTTTGCTTTGCATGGTAATGGTTTATCTATTTTGTTGAAGCAGTAGATTCAAGACAGCTGGATCCTGTGTAGTAAAAGGCATTTACTTTGAACTACAGTCCAAAAGGTTAGTTACTAAAGAACTGAAGTTCATACAAGAATACAGGTGACTACACCACAGTACTTTAAATATTTTCAGAAGGAGGATTATATGGCTCTGTCCCAGCGAGCAATGTGTGTGCTAAGGTATCGCTGCAGTAACTGTCATTAAGTGTATATCAACCTATGTATTTTCACATTATCTTCCTACCTACCTCATGGTTGTACAATTAAAAATTAAAACCATTAAGCTCATTGCAAGTGACAGCACCTGTTTTTAAAATAAAGATTTCATGCTAAATGGAGAGTTAGGGCAATTACCATACACGTTTCGGGATTTTGTTTGCTTGTTTTGTTTTTAATCCACCTTGTCCCTTAACTACACCAACTTCTTCCCTGTAGATTTAATTGATAGTTCCATCCTCTAATTACCTTACTTCAATAGAGTGCAAGCTGGACTTGTAATATCATTTCAGTATTTGTTTTTAATTAGGACAATTATTGGCAATTGACCTCCACTTAACAGCTTCTAAATTAGATAGAGTTGTTTCTGTTGTCGGCTTTATTAGGCAAGAAGCTGCGAGGCTTTTGTTGCCCCTCTTCATGCTCAGCCGCTGTGCCTGCGCAGGGCCGGATTCCCCTGTGCTGCCTCAGCCTCCCCGCAGAGCCACAGCTGCAGCCTTCCCGGGAAAGGGCTTCAGTCCCTGTTTGGGAGATCGCTTCCCTGTTAACTCTCCCTCGCAGAGGATCGATTTGTCAGATCAGAGGTCTTTCTTTTGTCAGAGCCCCTATGAACTGCCGCTGACAGAGTTCGGCTGGGGTCAGCCTGTTTTACAAACCAAAGACAGCTCAAAGGAGAGGAGTAAGGATTAACACAGGCTATAATCGGCTAGTCGAGGAATGCATTTGATGCAATCTTCTTACAAGTTTTTCTATGCCGTCACCCTCCAACTACTCTCCCCATGACATTTAAATTAATTAGAAAAGCTTAAATTGAGGAAAAAAACAGGACAAATATCAAATATATATATTTGATAAAATACCTTACTAATCAAAACTAATAAATGGGTTAATAAACCATTTATACCTAGATGGCTGTAAGACTGGCAAGTGAAATCACAGTCATGTTCGATCAACATAAATTGAAAGATTAATGGCTATCAATCTCTACTGTAAATTATTAACACTGATGGATCTAAAATTATACTAAGGACAGAAAGACAACCTGAACTGTAATGATACAGAGTTTGAATTCCTCATTTTCAACAAACCAAATAATCCAAACATGCGTATTAAGACACAATTTAGGGGATACTAAACTATTCTACAATTGTAAAGCCAAGTCTCATTGTGTTTAAGACCTGTATTCCAGACATCTGAAATTTTAAACTCACACTTATCAAAATCCCGACAAGCGTATTTCTTCATATGGCCAGCACTTCTGGAAAGTAGATGCTGACATGAACCTATGAATTCAGTAGACATACTAGAAAAACTACTTCATTAACTTGCTAAAAGCACAGAATCACAGATGTAAAGTAAGGCTTGACCTCAGACTTACGTTGATAAAGTAATTCTATTAAATTTGCTGGATTCTGACAAAAGTGACATGAGAGCACAGAAGTCAGAGCATTGTGTTTTCCTATAGGTAACTGATGTGATGCCCTCTTTACAAGAGCTACATCGGCCCATGTAGCTCTACAGCAAACTGTTTCTGGAACATAGGTATTTTCCCAAAAATGTCCCTTTAAAGGAAATTTTCTACAGAAGGGTAAGTTCTGGAAACCTTTCACCCACTGTGCCATAATGCTGAGTCCTGTCATGCTGTTCATTTTCAAGCTCCAGGCACACACATCTGCGATGAGCCTTCCATGAAACAGCTGGCTTTGTTGATTCCCCAACCTCACATTATACGCTATTTTCTAATTTAGAAAAATCTGGCAAAAAGCCAGCTGCTGTACATCAGAGGAAAGCAAATGTCAGGTCATTGAGAAGCAGGGGACTCCAAGAAGCTGCTGGCCAATGAGCTTGTATGACTTGGGAAGCACGGAAGGACAAGGTCTCTACGAACCGTTCATAGCTAAGAGTCACACAGAGGGAACTGCGAAACCATTTCCATATGATTCACTATCTGCTGTGACTGAATGCAATTTGTTCTGCTGAGCTGAGTGTCTTCCCGTCGTCAGCTGGCATTTCCTGGGAAACCCAGACCACTGGTCTGGAACTAAAATCAGTTAAAAGCAGCACGACAGGCTGCAAGTTTCACAGGAAGAACAACTCTTCACAATCCATACAGTGATATAAAGCAAAGACAGCAGAAACGCAAGGACAGTAAGGAAAGAAATCTCAAGATGGAAGATAATACCTTAGTAATCAAACTATGTTGATTATTTCTAATACAGATATCCCAACACACTTCAGATTCAACTGTGGTCTAAACTGCAAAACACTGAATAAAGAAATCTCCACATATATTGAGGTTTTGTAATTAAAAGAAGCAAACAAAGGAACAGAAAAAAACCTCAGACTCTGAAATTCTGTCATTGAAAGCATAAATATAACACACAAAATAACAAACACATAAAAGAAAAAATAAACATATTTTCAGCTAGGTACTTACCTACAGATAAATAAAAGAGACTTCCTAGTAATTCTGGCAGAGAGAAAAAAAATTGTATTTGATAAACCCTGATGCTGCTTATCATTTCCCCACAACAATTCCCAGTAGAGAACAAAATAATAAATGTGTGACTGCTCATGAAGTTCATCTCCACCATAAGAATGGCCTTCTACTACAGTTTGTTTACAACGGAAAACTGTTAATCACAGCAACATGAGTTACGTGACACACAGCTGAGAACTGGAAAAAAACGTATTTTATTTTATTGATGGAAGTGTTAGTTAGTGAAGCATGCTCATCCTTCAAAATAAAAATGGACTTTTTTACATATACATTCGTTTCTTAGTCAGCAATGATAAGAGAATTTCCAACACTGTGAACTTCTGCAACAATGTACATTTGCAGAGAGGTCAAAATTAGGAAGTAGAAGGATAATTTCTACAACTTCATTACATACTAATAATTTCTGCAAAGAAACCTTAAGGGAGGTTGTAGCCAGGCAGGGGTTGGACTCTTCTCTCAGGCCCCCAGTGACAGCATGAGACGACACAGTCTTAGGCTGCATCAGGGGAGGTTTAGGCTGGATATTAGGAAAAACTTTTTCACAGAGAGAGTGATTTCCCAATGGAATGAGCTTCCCAGGGAAGTGGTGGAGTCACCGTCCTTGGATGTGTTTAAGGAAAGGTTGGATAGCGTACTTAGTGATATGGTTTAGGTGATGGGTTGGTGTTGGGTAGGTTGATAAGTTAGGTAATAGGTTGGACTTGACTATCTCTATGGTCTTTTCTATCTTGATAAGTGTCCCCACCAGGCGTGTTGTGTAGATTTCACATTTTCACAAGGCTGCTTCCTCTCAGGCTTAAGTGGAGAAATGATACATTTGCTCAGCAAGGAATAAGACTAAGAAAAATATTCAGAAAACTGAATGAGGGAGAAGAGTGGTGTATCCTTTTTTGTAAAGGAGTTTTTATTGGTTGTTTCATCTAGTGAAATCCACTTTAGTACAGTGATAAGTGTCCCCACCAGGCGTGTGGGAGACCCGGGTTCGATTCCTGCCAGGGACACAGTGTTAAGAGTTGGACTCGATGATCCTTGTGGGCCCCTTCCAACTCAGAATATTCTGTGATACTGTGATTCTGTGATCTGCTTCTGATTAAAAACGGGTTCCTCACAAGTTGCGATACTGACCTTTTTTGGTAGCATTCTAACTCACAAAGAAGAATAAATATTACAAGGGACTACAAGTGACATGGTTTGTTTAAAAATCATAGGACCCAAAGGAAACTACTAACAAGCCAAAGTACTTTCAACAGCTGGTAAATTTGTGCTATTACACAGCAACATTCTCATTGGCAAAGTACTGAATATCCCTATTTAAACAGAACAGTAAAAGCATGTGTCTACGGGCAAGAATAGAACAGTTGGCTTCTTTTTAACTCAAATTTCACAAAAATAGAAAAACTAAAGGCTTAAAGTCTAGTGCATGAAAAAACAGGGCACTTCTGAAAAAAACCCATATCCATGACAAAATTTAAAAACCTTTTTAAACTTGAATTACTCACCTGTAAAACCAAGGATTTCACAACTGCAGGATTTCTGACCCTACTCAGTTAATAACAAACCAAAAATCCAATGCAAATGAAAAAAATAGACAAATTTGTTCTCATCTGTGCAAAGACCTAGAAAATCCTCACAAGATACAGCTAAATGGCAACTCTAAGGAATTTGTCTCAAAACATTCCTGGGATGACACTACAACACATTAATCGATTCTTTGTAGTGGTACTGCAACATGAAATCACAATAGTCTTTTCTTCCTAGAATGAAATATATAATGTTTATTTGAGCAGAGGTATTTCTAATAATTTTAATAACCAGTTCTTAACAGTAGCTCCTGGAAGAAAACCAGAAAAGCCCTCCCCTTCTAAATACCCTACTACCTTTTTCTTCCCTGAAAATTAAAAAAACCAAGCTCCTAAAAATCTCACTCATCATCAGGAAACCCTTACAAGACCTCCTGAATCTCTGAAGGAAAACTCTACTCAGAGATGCAGCAGCCTTTTTGCTGGAAAGAATGAGCCATAAAAATAGCTTTCAATACTTGGTAATCAGCAGCGGCTCAGCACAAAGGAGAGACACCCCCACACACAACACATAGGTGAAATGCACACTTGGTGAAACACCAACAAGCATGTGAAATTGCATGCATTTTTCTCTATAAAATAACTAGATATAGATGGTACAGCATGTAAGTGATGTCAAAAGAAATTTTCTAAGTCTATAACTTAATACTTCTAGACTTGATTCAAGAATTAACAAAAGCAGACATTTATGATACACCAACAAAGAGCATCTGAGAAAGTAGCAGGGGCAACTGAGCCTCTGAGTTACTGAGTGAGCAATGATGTAGATGTGTCTAGAGGACACTTTGTGGTGCATTATCTTGTCCTAGGCTGACTTTTTAACAACATCACCACCATCATATTTGCCTTTTTCCAGCATATAATAAAAAATAAGTAAATTTGTGACAAGTAGTTTCATCTCTCCATGTCCACAATAAGTGGAGTTCATCTTTTTAGAGGTATGTCCTTGAATCCACAGCAGCAGAGAAGCCAGTAATAATTAGAGTCATTCTGAGCACACATTTCTTGTATAATCACGCAAAATAACAAGAAAAAAACCTCAACAATTTAGTCCTCTGGCTGTGAGCATGGGAAAACATAGAGAAATAAGTGCCCAATTTCTGTTGACTTTAACAGAGTTTAGTGCCTATTTCTATACGTGCCTCTGAAAAAGGTTCCTCCAGATAATTCACAAAATTTTATTAATTCAGTTCTGAAATTGGCAATGAATGGCAATAAAAATTTCTCAAACATTTAATAATATACCCGGTCAATGGCAATACAGCCATCTCTATAGACATTGTACAATATAAAAAGGTACAAAACAACACTATTTTCAGGTCTGAATTCCAAAAATATTTGTATGCCTCTTTTTTAAAAGTTGGTTCCTTTCCAGTGCACAGTTCAGATTAAATGCCAGGTGAAAACTAAAGACCTCAAAGACCTTGTGAACATATGCACAGTTGCACCGCCAGGCATAATTGTTTTCTGATGCATAGCTGGCTGCCATTTAGCACATGCCCTGGTAGAAAAGGTCAGTACTTAAAAAAAATAAATAAAAAATTCCTCACATCTTCCATTAAAGCAAGGAGCCTGCATGCTAGTCATAGCAGCACAGCAACACAGCACAGTATTAATGCAATATTTTCTGAGGCAGGTTGCCTTCAGTTTCACCATGCATAGTTGTTCTTAAAATGTGAAGATATTAATTAATTAGATCATGAGTGATACAAAAAATAATACCAGAATGAACAGTTGCAAGTTATTCCCAGACATGAATCATCCACATACTTATTCAATTTCAATAATAGTTGATCAAGTAAAAATGTCAGTTTAGAAATCATAATGCCATCATTTAACTGTGCCTCATTTTAAAGAGCAGATTGATAGGTAAGAAGCTTTTTCACCGAATAACTTTGAAAAGTCAGGAGTTTAACTTAATTGTGGCACATATATTTGTCACAAGTTTGGGAAGAGGTTATAGGTTGCCTTTAAAGGAAATGGTGAGCAACACAACAAGCCTGTTGTCACACAGCTGTCTTGGACAAGTCAACATTCAGCAATAGCTACATACAACTATAGTCTTACAAAAAAAAAAACCCTTTTAATATAGAGACAGGTATAACATGTAAGGTTTATATGAAAAAAGAAATCTTTACTGAGGGTGGAAAGAAATTTTTAACCTCATTGAAGGAAGACGTTCTTTACTAGCCAGTTAAATGGAAGAGATAACTTCTAGTAAAATAAAGCAGTAGTCACATATTTACAGAAGGGATACAACCTGTGCTTTAGGACAGAGAAAGTCACACTGTTTCATTTCTGCAAGGACAGAACTTGAAGGACTCATATGAAAAATTAATCTTGTTTGTGCCCAAGTCTGCCTGTAATTTTGTCAAATAATTTGTTTTGTCTCAGTTAAGTTGTGGTCATTGTTTATTTGAAAAAACCTGGGATGCTGGAACCATGTACAACAATAAAATTTGGGGCAGAAAAAACCCTAAATAGGCTAAAACATGAGACAGAATTTTGTACTTGTTAAGTATAAGAATGTATTTTTACTAGTATTTGCCTACCAGAGTGATTTGAGGATTCAGAGAATTATAGGAACCATAATTTAACAGCAGTAGGTTGCTGTGTCTTTGCTGTTGCAGTGAAAGAATGCTCAAGCCATTTGCAAACAACTCTGTCCCCAAATTTTTTCTTGATCACCTGGTAACCCTCCTGCTGGGCCAAGGCAAAACTGTTTAGGAAGACATCAAATGTAAATGTAGAGAAACTGAAATATGTGATATGCTTAGAAGCAAAGTAAACAATTTATGATACAAAGNAAGAAGCTTAGATATTTTAGAAGTGAATTTTAGAGGGACTTTAGAAGGATTAGTAAATTTTAAAATCATTCAATTGGCCTGAAAATTAAGACTGAATAGTAAAGGTGAAAAACCTTGTTTCCCAGTCCTGAATGATAAACAACAGAGGACTTTAGTCAAAACAATGGGAATAAGAATATGAAACATCCAAACAGATTAGTCAAAGGGCTTATGGCAAGGTGTAAATTTATGACATAATGGTGAAGAGATGCATATTCATGGAGTAATTTCCATATGTATGAGGCATGGGTATAAGATAGGTGGCAAAATCTGGGAGGGGGTTTTTGGTGCCTGACAGGACTGGGGACACTGCTGGACAACATTCCTCCTTCCTTGTTTCTTGGACCAAAATTAAACCTTTTCTATAGCTTGCAAGCAACTACCTTGAGTCCTAACTGATTTTCTTCAAATCAAGAGCATACTGTTTGCTACAGCTCAGGGTTTAGCCCATATAACTGACATCACTCCTGGCAGCAGATAACGAGTTGATTATATGTTTATAAGTTTAATGTGTCTTAAATAATCCCGAACTCCAGTATAATCTCACGGTCAGGGGCATATATATGATCTTCTTCTACTCAGGATACATAATAAACTGTAGACTCTTCTAAAAAGTGAACATAAAAAAATCTACTTATAAAACCTGTGTAAGAAAGCTCTGAATTACTACAATTCCATTTTTGTTTTCCCTTTCCTTTATTTTTTCTGACCTTTTCTGAAGTTTTCCTAAATTTACTCTCACTCCACACATCTTATACCACATGATGTTTGTCACTTTCCTTAATGACCAGAGATGAGAAGAATAGCAATGTACTTAATGTTCAGCAGGAATTTATAACTACACCATCAAGTCAGTCATGACCTTACAAATTTCCATCAGTAGCTCTCCGGGGCTAGCTCTAAAGTATAATAGCAAAAGAATTCATATTCAAATACATTGTCTATTAAGTCATCTCCTTCAAATATTATTGCTACACCTGCTTGGCTATTATAAGTTATTATTTAAGTGGGAAGTAAGACTATGAAGTTCAATATTGACTCAAAATGCAGAAGACAAAACTACTATTATTGTAATTTTGTGTGGATACAATTGAGCAACACCACAGCCTTCAAACTACATCACAGCTGTTTTATTTGGATATGGTATTTCTATACAATAGGTACTCTCAGTTACATCAGTCAAAGCACAGCGTAAGTGGGTATGACAAAGGCCTTCTCCTTCCTTTATGTCTGAGCAGAAAAGCCTGGGACAAAGCAGAGCAGTCCTGAGTCCAGCATAATCAGGACACAGATAAAGAACAGCTCATTCCAGTTGCAGTCACAGCATGGGGGTTCTCCACATCCCTCTTCCTATTCCACCTGGACAGTTGCTCTAAATCAAGGACTCAGAAATCACTTTTCAAGAGCAGCAATGCATTCACAGGTCCCATTCCACTTTCCTTTACAAATCCTATAAATACAGTACTCTAAAAATCATCCACCATACGTATGATGTCTGACACGTTTACTAAATTTTTGAATTAAATCTAGATACAAGTAGGAACGTTGTGATTTATGGACATATAAATGCACTCTCAATAGCCTATTGCGGTAATGAAAATGGAGCAAGTAATTCTACCCAACAACAACAAAGCAGTTACAGCTATACGAGGTCTCAATTCAGTCTTTTCCTCCATTAAATCTCTTAAATCCTTTAGTCTGCCCAAAAACATAGCAGCCTAATCAGCAGTCCATGACTGTCACATTGCCTAATTGGTTTGTTTCCAATATCCGTCCTCCAGAGGAAGATGTCAGGTTATTTCAACCAATTAAACTGTCGTGTTATGTGCTGGAGGGACCGAACCCTTTTTTGTCCTTTGCCCTAGGTGACCTTGTGTGTAAGGCTCAACTTGAAACTTCCTCGCTTCTAAAGATTTCAGGGCATTTCATTCATTACAATGTGTCAGGCCCCTGTCTTCCACAGGAGCAGTTGCCTCTGTTTCGCTTCCCCCAATTCACAGAGTCATCATGAGCAAAACCTCTGCTTTTGCATCAGCAGCCATAGGTGTTTCCTCTCTGTGCATCAGCCCCTTTCCCTTCCCAAACTATGCATCAGTGGGACACGCAGGTACTGTGAGTCAATGGCAAAGGGATGTCTCATGATGTCTCCATGCGATAAGATGGCTGTGTAGGTTTCAGGTGTTTCTACCTCTACACGTTGTATCTTCAGAGTGGTTTATGGTATTTTTCCTCATGAAGAAAATCTGCTGTAAGTGATCTACAATTAGACATGGATAGTTAAACAAAGCTCATTCCATATAAGTGCAGTAGAACTCCCCTGAGTCCATCCTGGCAGAATAGAGATTATGAAATCAAAGACGCACTCTGACAACAGTAGGCACATACTCTCATTTAAGGGCAGTGTCATGTCACTGTCATGAAAATATGTCACCAGGGAAACTGCCAGGCTCACAACAGGATTATTGCCTGTCTGCCAGAGGCAATACTGGCCTATCTTTCAGACCTCTTTAGGCACCTGTGACAGCGTCTGCCAGGCCTGACCTGGCCTTTACATGTCAAGAATTTGTTCCAGTTCTCCATAGCTTCCTAACTGAGGGCTGTTGAAATGCACCCTAGGAGCCTGCCAGCATCCTCTTGGACTTGAGACAAATGGAATCCTTGTGACTGTCACTAGGCTTTCTTATTAACTAAGAGTTACAGTAATCCCTCGAATTTTGTGGGGTTTTGGTTCCATGACGCTCCCACAAATGTTGATTTCCACAAAGAAGTGGAAAATACATAGGTGAATGAAGCCCCGCTCCCTGTCTCACCCCTTCAGCCCTGGTGAGGGCAGGGACGCCTTCCCTGCCACGCCCCACACCGTATGCCAAGGAAGAGTGGGCAGCAACTAGGGTGGAACACACCCTGGCAGCTAGTGCCGGCAGTCAGCTCACCCTGGGGTCTGGCTCGCCCCAGTGTCTGGCCCTGCCCCACAGTGCAGCAGAGGCACTCACTGCACATGTGTGCCCATCCAGTGCTCACATGACATGGAAAAACCCTGTGAACGACCAAGGGAAGAAGATAACATCTTTGTGGAAGAAAAAAATGTGAAGAACTGAAACGCAAAATTTGAGCCACGCAGTACCAAGGGATTATTGTATTAACATCTTCTCTTTATTCTATTACTAAGAAAGTGTATTTTTGCCAACTGGTTTAAAATACTAAAGCATACTCCAAATACTATACTGAATGATCCTCCATAGTGGAGGCCAAGAGAGTCTAGGTAGCCCCACTGCCTCCTATTGGCAATTGTGTTCTTCACTAACATAAGAGTGAGCGCCTGTGTTTCCAGGGAAGCCACTGCAGACCAGCCCCAGTCCCCTATAATAGAACACATAGATCAGCATTCAAGTTAACCATTCGTGGTCCAGATGTCATGTTTCCCTAGAAAGGATGGGACACAGAGAAATGAGACCACTCCTTCCCTGAAGGAGTGCGAACCTCACCTGGAATCTGCCTCCTTGGCAGATAGGATGAGGAAGAGACAGAATTTGATGCAATTCAGAAAGCAGCAAACTCTGATTTTCACTGACCTGGAACCAAGTTGGGAAACAGGAGTACAATTGCAAGGACACTCGAGATGGATAAGTTCTTCAGAGAAATTATCCGTCTTACTTTGAAACTCTCTTTACTTTTTATCCGGCATATTTTTCCACCCACTTCCTTTTCCCAGATCAATTAATTTTTTAAACTTAACTTTTTGAATTGAAAATCTTTCTGATTTCTTTGGGAACTCATTATTGAAAGTTTGGGCTTTTTCATCTCAAATACTTGTTCAAGTCGTGTAACCTGTGACTCCTTAGTTTTCAACAGGAAAGTGAGTTTCCCTTGAAGCTATTACTCAATTACAACATAAACTGGAATATCTGTTCCTGGTATTGTACAAAAACATTAGCTCCAGACAGATTCTATCAGGATTTTGTTAAGAATATACATAAGAAAAAGCTGATTCCCTATTATCAAGCAAAGGGACATCCATCTTTCCCATCCATCATGTCCTTTGGATGCGCTGTTTCTCATGATCCCATACACAGATCAATCTCCTGGCTCATGCATTTTCCCCTCCTGTTCAAAGCCATCTTGACAGGATACCGTGAAGTTGACAAATATTTTCCATCATAATAACCCATGATTACACATTCATTTTAGAAATATGACATAAAAAAACCCCAAAACAATAAAACCTCACCTATCTGTAGAGCCTAAAATGTTGCAACATAAACAAAGGACAGATTTCAAAAAAGGTTGTCTTTGTTTGGTGACATCACCCACATTTAGTGCTGGGGAACCTCTGTGGGGTATCCCATAAACTTTCTGCCCCTATATCATTATTCCACTGCAAAAGAACACTCCCATTCATACACCATGCATAGCCTTCCAAGAGAAAATCCACTGTATTGTTCCTAAGGTTCATCTGGCAAAAAACTTACTGTGACCACAATCATTCCTCCTTAAAATAATACTCTTCTGAATCCTGTCTATGAATTCAATCTAGAAGTAAAAAAAGACAATTCTAACAGGTGTCCTTATTCATGACAGACATAATTTAGAATTGTTACCAAGAGACTTGTGTAGAGGGATTTTTAGAGACCAGAGGACATAAAGAGGTATTTGCCCTGCTGCAGAAGTCCGGCACTTTCCATGGTATCCACGGCAATGGCCTTGGATCCATCTAAAGAAAGTAACTGTGAAGATAACTTGGAAGACAGGAATGTAGAAAGTCCAGGCGGGCTACCTCTAGAGAAGTTCTCCAATCGGGCATTAGTAAGGCGTGTGCTATTAGGCTAGACACCAATGTTAGAGTAGAATTGTACTTGTGTGATGTGTGTAATGATCACTGAGGGGATAAAAAGGGATGCTTTGTTTATAATAAAGGAGCTTTCACTATACTTCCATGAAAATTCGTGATTGACTTCGGCCTGACTCTTCCTTTAGACTTGATATTTCATTGATGATTTTTAATTAGGGGTATTTAAACTGCAGTATCATTACATAAAAACGTGTTATGGAAGATAATCAGGTAATATATCATCCCTTCCTTATTTCACATGTCCCTCCTGGGAGTGGCCACAGTAGCCAAACCACATATAAGTAGCTGCATAGGGCCTCCATTTTATTTCAACCTTCTTTCTCAAGATCTGGGGGGAGTCCAGTCTACTGTCCAGAGATGCAATGAGATGGGATTCTTGGAGGTAACTATTTTTCTATCTCTCTTTTCTTCTTTCTTCACTTTTTCTTTCTCTTTTCTTCTTCATTCTTTTAATTGTTTTTCTTCCTCTACTATTTTCTTTCTCTTGTGGGTAAATTAAAGCCAAGGGCTTGTATTCTACTAAGCTAGGTTACTGACTGCTTTGGACTGGGTGTTTTTGTGAGCTGTATCTTTGTTTGCTGGGTACTTTTAGTGTAATGCTTTTACCTTGGTTGTATGTTACTCCTCAAACTCCTGCCAAATTACTTACTTTCTTACTACACTAAAAGATCTTCTCTTACAGAAAGTATATAGTACTGTTTTCTCTGGATGCAAATTTCAGAGATAATAATGAGCTAAAAATTGGTTAAGCAATATTTTGGAACTCTTAAAGAGAAGTAATTTTCCCAATTAAACTTATATGGCTTTGGAACAGGTTGTTACACCATGAACTTTTTGCTGAAGAAAACCTAAGCAGAAAAAATTTACAGTAATGCTTCGAATTTCACAGGGGTTTGGGACCACAGCAGTGCCACAAAAGTAGGATTCCACAATGAGCAGCAGATCATACATATGCAAATAAGTCACACGCATCATCCTGCTCCCCTCAACTGCAGAGAGATGGCGGGGTGCTCCCGCCACCTTCCCACGCCATGTGACTGGACCGGGGAGAGAAGGGGATCTCTTCTGCCCTTCCCCAACCCAGGAGTCCTGGGGAATCTGGGGGGTTCCCTGTGGCAGCAGGGTGACAGGCTGCAGTGGTGCGGTGCTGAGCTGCCGCATGGTGTTGGGTGTGAGGGGCCACGGCACAGGACAGTAGCAAGCTGCCTCGCAGCACAGCCCTGGGGCGAGTGACGATAATAAACCATTGACACAGTGTTATAAAACTTCCCCATCAGGTACTCTTCAGTCCCACCTCCCAGCATGGCAGAGGGACTCTGCACATGTGCACATGGAAAAACACCACAAAGAATTGAAGGAAGACTATGGTGCCTTCGCTGGAAAAAATACCGAGGAAATGTGAAGTCAGCAAACTCGACATGCGAAGAGGTGTCGGATTACTGTATTTCTACATTGCATAGAACAAAAAAAACTTTCTAGAGCAACTGTCCTATTGCTGTTCTAGGATATCCACTTGCAGGTATTACTTTTAATCACATGTAAATAATTTCAAGATGGAGTTTGCTACTTTGTGTGGCTTCCTTCCACTGAGGATACACAGAAAGGTTGTTACACAATACCTAAAAGACGTTAGCAGTTTTCTCATTTACTGCCTGGATTTTTTCCCTAGCATTAGGGCTGTCAAGTCAGGAAGAAGCACTGAAGAAACTAAAACTGTCACACTACTTGAAAAGTGCCAGTGCAATGCAGTTTCAGAGTAATTGCAGATCAAATGTAAGTTGTAAAGTAGTTTAGTGATTTCAGAATATATTCTGAGTTGGAAGGGACCCACAAGAATCACCAAGTCCGGTTCTTAAGTGAATGATCTATATAGGGCTCAAATCCACAACTTTGGTGTTATTAGCACCAGGATCTAACCAACCGAGCTACTGGGGAGCAGGAAGAAGGCTGGCAGTGAAAGGATGGTAGAGAAGTTGAGAATAGGGATTTCCCAATTTCTTCATTATCCAAAGTCTTTGCTACCATGGAGTACAGCAGACATTCCTAGTCCAGCTACCTCCTCAAAGATCCAGCGCAGATACCTCTTCACCTTCCAAATTCCCTCCGCTTGGTTAGGGAAAAATACAGTTATAAACCGAGCAAAAGTGATCACCTAATCAAGTTCTCACCCTTTGAATGATGCTGACCTAATAGTATCAGAGATGTCCAGTTAGCTAATCTTAGTCAAAAACTTGAAGGAGAAAAGTTTCTGGGAGATTTTAGCATCAAGTAAGACAGAATAAATTTGGGTGTTTAGCTGACATTCAAAAATTACTAAAACGTATCTGGAATTTTTTTTTCCAGAAAGTTTTTATTTGAAGTATCACATTTGGTGTATTTCTAATATGATCAACAATATTTATATTAAGCTTTTACTTTTTCCCCTGTAGTGCCCGAAAGGACTAATCTTTGATCTCATTTCACCTCAACCGCTCTGCAGAGTCATGGGTGAAAAGATACCACGATGGCAGACTGTGGCTAAAAAATACGAGATATTTCCTTAGGTTTTGCCAAAATACTTGTCAATGCTCAGTAACCTAAGCTAGAAAGGCATAATTTTTAAATGCTTGGGACTTATTGAGTTCCACTGCACCACACTAAAACACACCTCTCTGCCCAGTTTTCATTGTATTTCTCATGGTATTGGCAGTTTCCATTGATGAATAGAATCTCTCTTGAATGTTTTACTTTATCTTCAACATGCTTTGAGGGGAGTAAGCTGTTCTCAGAGAACAAGCAGGAAAACTGAAGCACAACCAACAATTTTACCATTTCCTCCACAGTCCTGGAGTCCTCGGGCTGTGCCAAGCAGAATGACACACTGACTGCCAGGAATGTAGCTGGACTCTCTACCTGTTGGCACTTGGAAATTCGTCTGTTTCAGAGAGAGCATAAAAATCTTGTTTCCACTTCTGTCATTCCAGAAGTGTTTCTAACTCTTCCAAAACAGATTATAGAACTGGATTTAGGTAGGAAACTCCTGAAGAGGGGGGGAATACCAAAACCCAAGAAGTATCATATTAAATTTTGCGGTTAAAGAAAACTGAATTGAGGCAAGCATGACTGAACTGCCATGTGCATGTCACATTATTAACTCACTTCTTCCACAAAGTCTGTTTTTACAGTTATTTTTTATACCACTGAGCTGCAGCGTTTTACAGTGTACATGACTTCATGGCACTGCAAACAAATTGAGTTTCAGCACCTTGAAAGTGAAGTGGTGTTGATCCAATGACGTATTACTGAAAATGTGCAGCCTGCTGAGGGAATCAACAGGGAACCTGTACTTTTTAAATTAGTTTTTTTCAGCTTATATAGATTGACAGTATTGACACCTTATCACTGGGGGTAGACTTGGTGTACTTTACTAACAAACTGAGTATTACTTTCAGAATCACTGCCATGGTGGCAGGCTGAGGCTCAGACATCCAGTCACCTTCTCCTGTGCCCAACATTCGTTCCCTCCTTTAATTAACTACAGAGATTTGGTAACTACTGATTTGGTTTTTGTTTTATGCATTTCCATCACAGATATACATTAACAAAATTACCCCTTAGGAAATAAACAGAAAGGAACTGATAAACATATACAATACAAACCCAAAGTCTGAACTTTTTACAGGTAAGGAAGCATCCAGGCTTCTGCTCAGTTGCTTCATGACCTTCACTTAAATTTTTAATTTTCATTGTCGGAGCCTCCCAAGTACTGGATGCTGTTTAATTCACAAACTGAGAGCCATTCAATATCCAAATCTATCAGAAAGATCTGGAAATCACTGACTTCTGAAGGAATGCATTTAACAAATGAATCACCCCACCCACCCCATATGAAAAGAAGAAAATCCTTATGCCTTCAAAAAGCATAAAGCACTAGTTGAGGCCCAAGAGTAAGAGACAGGAGTTAAATACCTTCCATCTGTTTTTAAGTGAGTTTTTTTAATGAGCAGAAAGGTTTCCAGCCCATGCATCAAGAGGGAGTGAGCACAATTCTACATCGCTGAATTCACTACCACAGGACGGTGCAGAGCTGAAAAGCATAAATGGCCTCAGAAATAGCTACAACACTCCATGTACCCTGTGGCCATGGCTGCTCATTCACGTGGCCATCTGGAGGCACATGTCAGCCCCAGTGGACTGCTGAGTCACGGGACAAGCACAACTATTTTTGTGCCAAGTCCTTATTCTCCCATCCTGCACTCAAACCCTGGACTTGAGACCTAACCAAGTGTGGAGCTTGAATTGTTCCCCAGTAACATTTGTTCAAATACTCAGGATATTTGGTGTATTTTAAAAACATATGCTTAATCTAAGATGCTGGAGGAAACACTAATTCAGAAGGTTAGAGAGAGAGGTGGGCTGGGTAGTTGCAGCTGTTCATTTCATGCTTGAAATTTGTCTTCCCCTGTTCAGCCCTCTCCCTCTAAAACCAGTACAAGATGGGGGCTATTTTCATTTCCCTAACATGCGAACACCAACAGCTGCATATTAAAAGAGTATTTATGAAAAAAAAATGCTTTAGAGTATATTCCAGTTCTAACAAAGGAATTTAGTTTTAGTCCTTCCTTGACATTTTTTTTTTCCTCTCGATCTCCCATGGTAGTCCACGGGCTAGAACAGGGTGAAGGCAAGGTGTTGCACGAAGCTGTTGGGGGCTTTTGGACATAGGTGATTTATCTTGCTCTCATTCATACTCTAAATGAGTCATCACGTTAGAAGGTCATAAGAGAATTTGTTCCCAGGCTTAAATGTGTATAGATGGGGTGTTTTTCTGCTTTTCTCAGTAATCCAAAACACAGTGAGCCCACAAGGTTCAGCTGGGTTTCCTCTTACTTGTTCGACTCCTAGTGATGTATTAGTAGGTCTGCCAGACACTCAGGAAATTAATCTTCCACAATCCAGAATATGTTTTCTGGATGTGTATACTGTATCTGTTAAAAATATATAAACACATTGCTTGGAGAAATTAAAAGATCTAATATATTCTGAGACCTCAGATGTAATCAAAAATTACTGAAATGCCTCTCCTATCCTTGTCAGTGGAAGCAAATCAAAGTTTTGTCCAAGCTTCTGCTGTAAAATATTCTGTGGTGAAATACAGTCTCATTCTGGTGAAATACATATCTGCTTTTTAAAAAGGAGCTGCAATGCAAAGGAGGCAGTGTGGTGGGGCATAATCA
Source organism: Pitta sordida (assembly GCA_013390025.1). NCBI lineage: Eukaryota > Metazoa > Chordata > Aves > Passeriformes > Pittidae > Pitta > Pitta sordida. The sequence continues at coordinate 55,574 of WEKX01026077.1, forward strand.
AGAAATACAGACCTTAATTTAAATGTAAACAATGGAAGAATATAGAACTCAGAGCAAGAATGAAAACCTATTTATATAACCTAAACCCAGCTTGTCAGATCAAGATGGAGCAGCTCTTTCAACCTTTCTGTCTCCCAAACAGAATGACAGGGCAGCAGAAGGAAACGATTCTTGCAGCATGACTACAGAAATAATGAATTATCTGCTCCAAGTTGGGTTTTTTTTACATTATTTATACTCAATACACTGTATTTGTAAGGATGATTAGTGCACCATCTGCCTGGGCCACAAACAGACATAAAGGAGACAACCTCCTGATTAAAATCTCATTTCTTTTAAACTGAGTATGAAACCACTATTCTTTCTGGACATGCAGACCTTCAGTCTCCTAATTAATCTACATCAGTCATTAGATATAGATAGCCTGGCCAGACCTAAAGTTATTTAAATGCTTCACTAAGCTAAAATGTAATACAGCCAAGCCACAAATACTCAGTTCTGTATCCTCCACAACACTGTATGCAAGATCCTGTGTCTCATTAGGGCAGAGCATGAGAATTAATCATGAGCTCTGAAGCAAGTTTCTAATTTTTATCATCACAAGACTATGACTAATACTGGGATTCATCTGGATAAATGTGAATGTCTGCACTGGGGCTAGGCATCCCAGCTTCTTCTCCACTTCAGCAGAGATGTCTGCAATAGAGAGCCAACATATCACGTACAATTTGTTAAATCTTAGTATCAGAAAGGGACACAAATTAGTTGCTGCCTGAACAAGACTACCTTTTTTTCCAGAGAATACAAAGCAAGTAAGAGTGAGCCATCCAGAAATAAACATACATGGTTTTGATGTCTAAATTAGATAAAATTAATTTCACAATCCTGGTTTACATTACAGTTGCAAAGGGCTGAGGTTATAAGAAATGTGCCATTTCTATTAAATCTATAATGACCAATATTACTAAACATCATTAGAGTCAATAAAATTTATTTTAATTCAGTTTTCGATTGCAATTACTCACCATGTCCTTACCCATTCACTAGTTTCTATCTTCATTTCGTACCTTCATTTTGCTCTGCTACAACATTTACAAGTGCTTGAATTAGAGTCATCATGCCAAAATTGTCATCCAGCCCATTAGAGTATATGACACAACAGCCATTAAAACACACACACACACTCATCACAATCTTTACTTTTGCAGTACAAGTTAAGGATGATTTTTTGTTCAACAACTCACGTGTGAGTCACTTCAAGATATTCTATCCTGAAAAAACCCACATATTTGTCATTACTGATTTCACAAACCAGTAAAAACACAAAACCTATAAATATCACTATAAATATCCATATAATAAATGAAAACAGTCTTTAGGGGAAACGTAGAACTAATATATTTCCTTAGAGGACTCCAAAGCATTTCACAAACATTTGCTAAATTTCAGTCTCCTCGTGGATAAGCTTTATTTGCAGAGTACTTTAAAAAAAGTTAATCCAAGGCATAAACTAAAGCAAATAACTCAGTATCAAATTCAGAGTGTTTAGGAATTTGTGTGCTGAGACTTGTCTACTATTGTAAACCTCCTTCAGCTGTCAAAAAGAGAAATCCTAACAAATTTATGGATGAATAGACTGAATTAAGTTAGAAGGACCTCTTGCTGCCACCGGGACCAATATCCTGCTCAAAACAAGGCAAACTTAAATCAGACCGCTCAGGGAGTGCTCCTCTCTATCAGTAAGAGGAAATGTGGCTGAGCTTTGTCTTTCCAAATTCAGTCTCTCCCTACTTGGGCATTGTCTCAAAACCAATCTTGAAACTCTGCAATTTACCCTGATCACTTTTCTCATCAGAACAAACTGTTGTAGCCAAGGCTGTCAGCTGCCCTCATATCCCATGTTTGGTATTTATGATTAGCAGATTACTACAGAGTTCCTTCAAGCTTCAAGTTGTACTTAGTCTCTTGAGGAGGATTTAAGGACTTTCTAACTAGATTAACATGTCTGTTGGCAGAGATGCTCTTACCTCCCTTTGTCAGGTGGATCCCACCTCTGCAGGTGTCTATCTTCAGTACTCAGAGATGCTTGAGTACACAAGTCAAAGCTCTGACTGCAACACCAGCTGCACAATCAGGTGCCCACCCACAGGATGGGCAAATTTCTACCTAAACCTTGCCACCTCTCAGAGCCAACTCCAGAGAACACAACCCCATCCCCTCCAGAGCCCTGCACAGGCAGCCAGTACCTTCAGCCTCTCCTTTGAGGGTATCACTGTGGAGGCAAGAATCTGAGGGCAAGACAATTGTGAGAGAGGGATCATTATTTATATAAGAACTGGTACTTACATAAGTACCGTCAGTAAGAACTGTTCTTACTATGTAAGAACTGGTACAAGATCCTGTGCCTTTTGACACAAAATGAAGTAAACCCCCAAAAATATATATTTATATATACATGTGTCTGTATACATAAATTTAATTTTTAATTTTTTCTGAATTTTTACCTACACATCATTTAACACCAGAAATAAACTGTTTCTGGGTTTGTTTTTTTTTAGAAATAGCAGCTTCATTCTAATTCTTAAAGTATTTGGTGCGAGAAATAGCTATCCAGAGGTTTCTCAGTCTATCCTTGCCAGACTGGCTCAAGGAGCCTTATAGTCAAAGATTTTACTGCTACTTGATGAAAAGCACATATCACTGTGCCTACCTTTGGTTATGCTAAGCTACATTCAGTTCCTCTTTTTCCCATCATTGTCCATATCTCATTAGTCACCTATGCAACAAGTTCTTGATTACTGTATAGAGGATAGATGCATAATACATAATTGAGTTGAAAACTGATTATAAGCATGGCTACATTCATCATTACAGATCTCTAGATTGTAATTAAACAGTTGAAAAAGGATTCAGTGGATGATACAAAATTTTTGTCTGTGACAGACACTTTTCCTAGTATCTTCAGATTACTTTTACATGGAAATCAAGAGTACTGGAAGAGTTAGCTGTGTATCCTAAATTCAGTGACACTGATTCAAATATTGTGGTTGCCTCTAGATATTACTAAATTTGAAACACTCAAAACCACTCAAAATGCTAAAAAGATTTCATATCAACTCTACCACCGTGACTGTTCTGGGGCCGGATTAATTATTAATTATTATTGATATTTACCCCCAACCATCCCATCAGCTGCAGTACCTACTTACTGTTTGTTAAAGTCTCATTCCAGTAGAGGTCTAGAGAAATTATTTTGCTACAACAGAAATACCGTCTGGCACTGTGTTGTCATTATACACTTTCTTGCCACTCACACATTAAGTTCTCATTAAGAGAATTTTAAACATTAATATTTTCTAGGAAAAATACACAATTGACATAATTGCAAATTATAACAGCTTTTAATGCTGGCACTCGAGAATTTCCAAAACCATCAGGGTAAATTACACAACATAACATTTCTAAAACAAAGCCTTCCTTTTTCTTCCCCCTCCTCAAGTATTAGCACATACAGCTCTGGTTAACAGACACACTAGCATTCAGACACCAAGGCAAGGCAGGTGGAAGTGGGAGCATGAATAAAGAAAGAAAAACTGCCTGTTTGGGCAGGGAAGAGTTTCTGCACTTGGTTTCATTTTTAACTTGAAACAATAGCCATTCTGATAAAAGAACTGTACTTTGAATTTACAACAGAATAGAACATAAAATGGCTTGAAGTGCTGTGTTGATCTTTTTCTCTCCTGGAAATTCACTGGTTTATTATGACCAAAGCTGTGCAGCAAGAATAGCAACATGAAGCACAGAGTATCATAAGGGCTGTTTAGTTCATTATTAACCACAGAAAGAACTGCCCATGGAATTGGACCTCATTTGATACAATGATTAAAAAAAGAAATCAAGAGTACAGTAACTGAAGGATTTAGTGCATTTAGGAAAATGCAGGCACACTTGGCAAAGATTGGTGGTCTAATGTAGACAGAAATCACTATCATAATTCAGAATATGCTTTATTTAATTGGTGACCTGCTGTAAAAATTTTGGCATGTCAATTAATATCCATGTCTCTTCTCTCCATCCTTCCTTAGCTAAGAACATAAAGAAAAATGCTTCCTATAGAGGAAGGACTTATTAACCAATAAAATTAAACCAATAAAAAGGACCCATATCTTAACTCAAGTCTGCATACTCTATTACAATAAAAATCAGCAATACAGTTATCATTGTGATAGTTATCATTAGACTTAAACAGCAACTTTGATAGAATTAGTCTAAGAGAAATACAATGTGTATTGCATTTGTATTTTCCATTTCCATCTCTATTTTGTAATAAAATTGCAAACTGTACTCAGTGTCAAACTCCTAAGTCTGATGTTTTAAGACAAACACTTTTTTGTTATTTATAATTTTCCCTTTTTATAAGTAAAATGCAAACAAAAGTCTCCTCCATCTTTAAGAAAATTACTGTAAAATTTGCCGTTATCAAGAATATTTTGCAACTTTTAGATTTCTAGTTGAAAGAAGTTCTCAAAATCTTTTGAAAATTTACAGACTTTTATGTCCTTTATTCATCTCTGTCTTCCAAACCAAACCTTTCTATGATTCTACGAAATCAAATTTGAGCCTTAACTTTACCTAAAGCAATGAGAATTTAAGCAGAGCAGAAAAAAGCAGCCAATATACAAACCAGACAACCATTATTTGCTCAATTGTGGAAGCATCAAAGAACTTATTACACATGTACTCAGAATTTTACAAGCTGATAAAACTGGAAATAAAAAGCAAGATCCATTTGTCTTTAACTCCTTCTTTAACTGTTATTACAAAACAGGAGTGGAGGAGAACAGAAAAGAAGAAAGAGAAAGAAGATAACTCTTCTCTAATGAAGACTGATGAGTGTTTAATTGCATGTTGTGTGTAACACACAGAAAACATATTTACCTGAATAGCACTTTCTACACTAATCTGGATGGACTTGGACTTGTAACACTTAAATAAATGAGATATTGCTTAAATGTTCACTTACCCTTCCAAACCCATCAGACTTTCTCACATAATGTGATTAAAGTCAACATCAAAAACTTATTATTGCTTATTATTTTATCTTCTACCACGTTTGTATTTTTTATTCGTACTTTGTGAGCTATTAAACCCCAAGGATTACATGTATTTCAATGATTCTAGTATAGCACTGAGAAGTTTTTTCATAGCTGGGGGCTTCAAAGTTTAATGAATATTTCTAAAGCACTTTGACTTATTTTATGAATTATTACTAAAGTCAAATAAAATATAATCTTATTAATAAACTGGTTTTTCTGGAGACTGATGTATCATCTCCCAGGAAAGAAAAAGAGCTGTCACTAAGGAATAATAACAAAAGAAAGTTAAACTCAAGTGTGTGTTCCCAGTTTGGGCAGCATCAAGCATAAAGTTTTATTTCACCTATCTGTTTCCAGTCTGTCATGGTTTGACCCTGGCTGGACAACAGAGATTCACCCACAACCTCTCCCTCACTTCATTTTCTACACCCCACTCCCATATACCTACAGGAGGAGGGAGAAAAAAAAGGGGAAAAAAACCTGAAAAGGTTTATCATAGGCAAAACAAGCTCCAAGTGGGGAATATAAAGGATTTATTTATTTCTAACAAGCTTAATGTGAGAAGCATCATTTAAAGGCAACCTTCTTCCTCCACCCCTCCTTCTTCTTACAACAAATATCATATTCCTTTCTTTCCTCCAGGAGACAAAGGAGGAACAGGAGTAAAGGAAAGCCAGGCAGTTAGTATTTTCTGACCAGTTTAGAGTAGGAAACCATCTCCCTGCCTTTCATAAAGTCCTCTTTCCCCCCACTAGAGAAAAGTCTTTCATGACCCTTTCCCAAGTGAGTCCAGACCCAGGGGCTCTTCCATTCTCTGTCGCCTGAGAGTCACAGCACAGGATGCAGTCTTTTAAGCACTGGCTGCGCTGCTTCATTTGTGAGCCCATCCCAAAGTACAAAGATCAGATCCTACCATAGTACTGTTCTGTCACAAAGCGTGGACTCCTCCACGGGCTACAATGTCTGTCCAGGATCTCTGCTGAGCTCTGCTCCAAGTGTGTGGGCTCGAAGATATCTGCAGCTTTCCAGCATGATCCTCCAGCTCCAGCGTGGCTGCAGGTGGATTCTGCATCTCTATTCTCTCTCTGTCTATTCCATAGGTTTGCTGGCAGACAGTCTGCTTCACTATGGTCCATTCTACAAGCTGCAGCAAGACGCCTGGAACACTTCCTCTCCCTCCTCTGGCCACCTTGGCCTTGGTGCCTTCATGGCTGTTCAACCTCTCACAGCTCCTCTCTGGCCATCTTCTTTGCTGTTACTGCCTCTTTTTTTCCTCCTTTCTCAAATATGTTATCACAGAGGCGCCTCTATCTGCTCTTGACCTTGGCCGGCAGCAAGGCGCAGCCAGCAGCTGCCTTGTGTTTATTCTACTAGTTAGCCCCACTGCTGCCAGGAAAAAACCCACCATATTCAAACCAGCACACAGTCCCACTTCTGTATCTGTTCTCTGCTCACATTGAGATGGTGCAACATTGGGATGCTGGACAGCTTGTTGCTATTATTCATGGATTTTAGAAGACAAGATTTGCCACAGAAGAGCAGGACAAACCATTTCTCCACTACATCTTCCAAAAAATAGCTCAAATCTTACCTACTAGGATATTTCTAACCTGCCATTGCTGGGTGGAAGAGAATCTTTGACAAATCTGGGGCACAACCATCTTTCCATGTCATGTACAGATTGACTAGCACTGTTACATATCCATTTTGATTAGGACACCCCATCATTACAACAGAACAAATAAGTTTTAACAATACTTTTTCTAAGGAAATAAAATTTTCAAACAGAGCATTAGAGGCATTAACGGAAGAAGTATGCAGAAAATAATTGTTTATGCTATTGTTAGATAAAAAGTCCATCTCCCTTTGTGAACAATCAGCTGTTGTTAAATGCAGAATACAGATGATACTTTAAGCTGGTTACAGACACATAAATCTGGAAAGAAAATTAAAAAGTCTCTATACACTTCAGTTACTCCGAGAAGCTAAAAAGAGGAAGGATAACACCACCAATCTGAAACAATTCACCCCAACCTCTCTTAACAAGAGACATTTGTTCTTCAACTAGTTTAATCAAAATGTCCTATCATTTCCCTGAAGAATTCTGTCTTGCTGCTTCAGCAGAATTTCCATTCTCCCTTTGCCCTTCAACAAGATGTTGTCTCACAAGAGACCATGGCCACTTCTATACTTTATCACCGTCAAAATCCCGGGAAGGCCTGTTTTACAGACATTTGAAGGCTTTCCTGTCTGTTAAATTAGAAAATGATTCAGCACCATAATTCTCAAATATATTTTAAGCTCACAGAAGGCACAGACCTCAGAGAGTAGCTCGCTCTCCAGAGACGTAAGGACCTATTGAATTAAATAAAACTTACCAGATAAGTAAGAATTTGCAGGATTGAGCCCTTAGTCTATTCCAGAAATTTCTGGAGCTTTGATACTATGTATGTAGATAAATACTAAAAAAAACAGAAATCAAAGTTGGCCATCTACATTTTTGAAAAAAAATCAATAATACACAGCATAACCATCAAGACAACATGTAATAGCAGCAAATAATTTCTGCCCAAATTAACCCACCTGGGAGGCCCAGCAAAGAACCAGAGAGTACAAGGCAGAGACTTGACAGAACTACTTAAAAACAATTATTTCTCAAGCATCCTGTGGTACAAACACAACCCAGATATATTTCACAGGCTGGTTTAGGGAATTATCCTGTGTAAATGTTCCTTTGCCTTTTCACTTTTCCTTGGTTTCCCCTCTAAACAAGCGGTGAGAAGTACAGCATAAATCTGGGTTTGGTTTCTGGTTCCTTAGTTAAAAAGATGACAAAGCTCACGGCTGTATCAAAGTTTTGAAAGCAGATTAGAAATGCCTGGTTTAACCAGTTTTCTCTCCAGTAAACATGACCCTTCAGTGGACAAGAAGGGCACTATGCACACCATTGCTTGGAAAAAACCACAGACTCATTCTCTCCACAGACCAGCAGTGGCTCTGCCCTGATGAAGTTCTATTGGCAGGTTAAAGGCTGATTTAATTTCTTAGTAATATTCAAGATATGCACCCATTTTAAGCAGTTTGTATTCTTAGGTATATAATTTTTTGAGATTGTATTTTATGGAAATATCTTTGGTTTAGATTTACAAATCCATTACAACTGCAAACAGGCTTTAAAAGCAGGCAACATTAAAATTCAGAAACACAGAATGCCGATTAAAGATAACAGAACTTTTAAAATTCATTTTCTGGGCCCTGAAGGTTTTAGCAATACTAAAACATGCATTTTTTCAGGGAAATAAGTATCAAAGATTACTTTTAAACTACGTGTATGGCAACTGCATACTTCAAAATTGCATCTTAGACTTTTCTCTGACACTGTTAAAGGTATGGTCAGCTTCTGAAGCAAGGCCAAGAATTAGACAAGGTGCTACTTCCTTCACCTATCTAGGAGTCAGGTGCGCTAGCCAAGGATGCACATACAAGGAATGGTGATACTCTGAGTGAATCTGTATTCCTGGTTCAAATCCAGAGACAAGTGGACTCCTAGCAGGCATAAAACTTACACAAATTTAGCAGAATATTTAAAAAAAACACAGTTTAAAATTAAAGGAACAAAAGGGTTTTAACATAATGGTGAGGTTGTATACATTTCTTTGTAAAATCCCAAAGTATTTAAAGAAAAAAACATAGCAACACTTCATATCAAAGAGACTTGAATCTCACATTCACTATTCTGAACTTTTGTTTAATTCCTTGTGAATAACAATAAAGAAAAAGTGCTTGTATCAGCTGTGAATCAATTTTTTTTTTTGATTCAGATGGGGAAATACTGGAAATAGTAAAGCTCTCTGGACAGGCTCAGTTCAAACAAATTAGAAAAGTTTGCATATTCCCATCAGGAACAGAAGGATACCTTTAAATTCTGCCCGAAGAACCACATGGGGGCTATGAGAGGGCAAACAGACCTGTTCTGGTTCAAGAACAACAGTCCCACTGAAAGAAAGTTCAATCTCTTCTCCTCAATACAATCTTTAGAAAGGATATTTTTTCCTTCTTCTAAGTCAAGCGTTTTCCCTTTTCAAGTCCTTCCACTAACAAATCAAACCCACTGGCCTCTTAAATGAAAACCACTGATCACATATCACAGAGATGCTGTCCATGAAAAGAAATTAAAAGGTTTTTCCTGCTATATTTTGGTCAAAAACTGCAGGGAAGACTATTCCAATGAAAATAACAGTTTGGTTAGCATCTCTGAGAATACCTATTTTTCATATTGCTAATGTTCTAAAATACAGCAGGTACTTGAGGCTGCAGATGTTCCTCTCTAAAACGCAAAGGGTCCATAAAATCTGTTTATAAATAAAAAGGAAGAAATGGACCATTAAGAAATGTATCGGTGTGGAAGGACTGCAGCGCTCTGCAGGGCCCTCAATCTGGCAGGGCTCCTCCTGTCTCTTACAGGGTCCTCATCCCCAGCAGTCTTTGTCACCTGCCATCCAGCTCCACCAGACACATGGATCAGGAAACATCAGGAACGGGCTTGTGCCAGAAGCCTTCCCTGACATAAAGGAAAACCACCTCATGGAAGATGAGAGAGAAATATTACCAAAATTCTGACCTCTTGACTCCTTACACACGACTGGCTGCTGATCTGATCACAGTGCCTCTTCTCTTGCTATCAAACAGAATTCATATTGAATTCTTAACATAGAGGGGTTTTTATTTTAAGCATAGCTAGTCTGGCCTGTAATTTTAAATGTTTGATTTTTTTAAAAACCCAAAGTACAGTGCAAAACCTCCAGTGTAATATATTTTCATATCAGTGTCTGACAGGTCTACATTAAGGAATATATCAATATTTAGATGTTCAGTCTTTGGCGGTATTCAATAAAAGGTAATGGTAGGTATGCCAATTATATCTTTTTTTACTGCAATATTAATATTTACTGCCCTAGCTCTAGGATCTTACCTTAATATATTGTGTAAGAGTAAGAAGAATAAAAATTGTTTCAAGATATTAGACCAGGATGTAGAGTCTTGTTTTTCCCCTGTCCTCTGCATTCTACAAGACTACTGTGGGTCTTACTGGTGTATTTGTTAATTTAAATATTTAAATTCCATAGGATTTATACGCAACTCAACGTGGATTATATAATTAATTTTGTATCAGGAATTCCTTTTGAATCACAGGAATTGTAAACCTATATATATTAAAAGTATCTTAGGATTTGTATGCCTTATTCTCTTAATTCTATATTTCATAAAGCTCCAAAAAATACTATAATCATATCCCTTTTGCAGCAAATCAAGATCTGAAAAAGAAACACTCAAGAGGATGAGAGCTATAACAGTGATGCAGTTAATCACAGATTTCTACATTATCAGGTCACTGCTTGATATTAGAAGCTGTGTACCTGGATAATTAATCACAGAAACTGAATGGTGGAGAATTCAAATGCTTATAAATTTTAGAATTATGTAAATATTACATTTATGAAATTTACAAAAATATTACATTATAATATGTGTAATTCTATTTAATTTTAAACACAGTAAAGATTATATGCTCTTCAGTCAGAAAATTAAGGCTTTTACTAGGTTTTGGATTTTGTTAGTACCACATCAATCAGCAAATATAATCTACCCCAGTAAAACAGAAGTGCATCTTTATGTTATTATTGACAGTGATGCAAGTAAACATATTTTTCCACACTTCAAGCTTTCTTTGTTTAGACAAGGATGCTCTGCCTCTGATCACCTGACCTACTGCAATGTGACCGACCCATGGCAAATCAAGCTGCACTGGTTCTGCTGCCAGCAGATCTCCCTAAATCATTTGAGAAATAGAAACCACAATTTGTCTTACACTTGCAATATTGGGCATGCACACATTTTTCAGAGAATTAGAGGACAAAACATTTGCCACAGGCTAAAAAGCAAAAGCTAGGGTACCTAGCACAGCCAAGGGCAGCCACAGACAGCGGTGCCAGGATGTGCATCCAGAGGGGCAGCCTCCCCAAGGTTCACAGATACCCTGCCTTGCACAACATAACAGTAGAGGAAACTTTTGGAAGTAGTCTTTGCTATAAAAAAGAGCCTTTCCAACCTTTTGGTGGTGATATTTTTAACTTCCCAATCCCAACATCACATAGACACAGCAAAACCAGAATAAATATGGAGAAAGAGAGATGCTGTGGACTGGCCCCTCAGATCTTTGAATACTTTTCTGCAGAGATAGTGGAATAAAACATCATGTCAAACACATTAGGGTATTAAAGGAATTATGTGCTGTACCCCTGAATCGTACATTTGAGATATTCCTTCTGCAGGTAGGCAGCAATTTCCCTTGCTGCCAGAGTGCATTTTTCTGTAAATGATTCTTGAAATGTGCAGAGCTCTTTCAAATTGACTGTACTTATCTAAATTGTCTTTGTCTAAGTCATAAGAAGGAAGGAAGGAGTAGCCTTGAGAAGAACTGTAGCCAGTAAACTTCTAATGGTAAAAATTTTGAAGGCAGCTGTTGATCAGAGGAAAAGGAAAGAAGGAATCACATTATCTGATGCAAATATTTTGTCCTTTAATTATTATTAGGTAATACCTAGAGTAGCTTTCACTACTTCTGCAGATAGGATTGCTCTGCCAGCTGATGAGATGAGAAGCCTCAAAGTGCCACTGTTCCTCAGCTTCTCTCAACGTCAGTTCTTCATTTCTAACACCAGGCTGGCATTTTTTAGGGATAATATTCTTATCAAGGGTTGTTGTTCCTACTTCCTAAAGAACTCAGAATTTAATTCATTTACCACTAGTAATAATAATACCTGATCACACTCACAAACCTTACATGAAAATTATGACATTTATTCCTGTAATTAGTGGTGGATATAAAACAGTAGACAGGGGCATTAAGAGAAGCAAAACCATGTTCAAATAAATGGGCCAGATGATAGGCTTTAAAAAAATAAGCAGCAAAGATTACTCTGAAGATGTAAAAGTATACAATTGTTTGTACTGAGGTAGCACTTTTGAATCACAACCACACGCTTGATCTCTGATCCCCTCACTCTTATCCCACCTACACTTTTGGACACTTCTGCACTTTTGGCTACATTATCCAATGGTTTCTTCCTTCATTCAGCATCTTTTTTTGATGCTTCATCATTAGTTTTACTTTTACAAGGAAAATAATGAATTAATTTTGCTTTGTAAACTAGATTATTTCTGTTGCTGCCACAGCTACATTTTTGCACTTGATTGATAACACTGCTGCTACTTTTCACTCTTCTGTGCTCCTCTCATCCAAAACTCCTCAAATCCTAATGATGATTTTCTGCACCCTCTCAAACAGTGCATTTCCATTGCAAATACGAACATCACTTGCAGTTGCAACAAGCCCATCTAACTTTAAATTAGTCAAAACTAAAAACTGACCTCCAATATCTTTGGTATCTTCTTTGTCTAAATAAAAATGCACACACAGAACCTGTGTAACCTGTGCAACCTACTACAACTACTGCAATAGGTATTCACACCAGGACACTACACACTCACAATTTTTCACTAGTCATCTCATGTTGTCTTTGGAAAGAACATAATGAAAGAAAACGTTCAGGTTGTGGTAAATTCCCATGCTCTTTCTCTGCTAACTATTGGCAAGTCCCAGGTAGCCACGTGACAATGCAAAATACACAGTAAGGGGGTTGTTTGGGAGTTTTTTAATGTGAAAAGGCAGTGAGGGAATTACATTTATACTGTATTCAACCTTGCCAAATCTGAGTAAATGTTATTTAATGTAGATGAAAAAGCATTTTCTTTTGTATGAAGTGCTGGGTTACTACCCACTTCAGAAAACATTAGATTGCTTGGACGGCGGGGGAGGTCTATTCTCAGACCTCAAGCAGTCTTCATTTAGTCTCTCATTTTCATTCTATTCTCTGGCAGCGTTAATTACAGAGTAACTTCATCTCAAATCTGTGACATTAATGACAAAGATCTGACAAGCTCAAGAGACTATGTGACAAACAGATATGGAAATGGATTTCCACTCTCTGTACCTTATTCAATGCATATTTCCTATCCTTGATATTTCTGAGTGTATTTAAAAACAAATACCCTTGTTTTTCAAGAAATGAGATTGTGTACATAAACATGTGTTGTTCAGGAACTACTGACTATAAGACTTTAGGTTTTCTCCTTTTGTCTTATAAATAGCTGCAAACGTTGGGGAATAAATTCTCTTCATTTCTTCTAGGAGCTTTTCTTGCCTGTGTACAACAGATGTTGTTTCCACAAATTAGTTTCTAATTTCTTTCATAACTCAGTCAGAACAACCCTTCAATTCATAGTCAGGGAATAGATTTAGTGCTGCACATAATTCTTGTAATTATGTAACAAAACTGCACTTTGCTAGGTGAAAACCTCGGCTATCAATCATTTGGTTTAGTGTATGGGCAACTTAATCTTCTGTTACACCAGCTGTGCACAACCCAGCCACAACACGCTAAGGATTTGTTAGATTTCCACAGTAGGAAGAATAAATGATTACTGTGATAGGTAATAGAGAGGGAGACAGCAAGTGGGCCAGCTCCAGAGTGTTGAACTGCAATACATAGATCCTTGTGGGTCCCTTCCAACTCATAATTTTCTGTGATATAAAGTAATTAGGAATGGCACGTACATACCAATCTGCAAACTGAGCAGTATTTAAATGTTTTCCAGTCATCAAAATGCAGTTAGCAACAATAAAGCAAATAAAGTTCCTCCTCTTTAGAAAAAAAAAATCTAGAACTTTGCTGTTTCAAAATAGAAGATTAAATAAAACTGCTTGGTTCAGGTGAGCAGCTTGGACATCGGGTGGACTCCCAGCTTTGAAGTTTAGCACAAAAGCTACAAATGCCACGTGATGAAATAAAAATTGGCAGAGATTGCATGGGCAATGTGGACAGTTACACTGTGAAAAAGACTGTTCATACAGTTGTAGAACTAAGAACAAAATTATTGCCAAATAGCTTGCTTTTTTTTTTTTAAGCATATGATTTACCTGTTAAAATGAAAATCAATTTTCACTTTCATTTAAAAGAGGTTACATTGCCAGCCACTAAAGCTGAAGTTGCTGACATACTAAGAGATGCAGAATACAGAACACATTGAAATTTCTCCAGGAGGTCACATACAGGTACCCAAAGGCAAATGAAACTCCAGGGGTTACTGAAGGGGTTTTAAAGAAACTGATTAGCCACCCCTGTTTGCCCCATGAAACTGGCTTACTGCATGCCTTTAGTAATACACCTGGAATCATTATGCAGTCTCAGGATACACTTAATGCAACTTTCATACAAACATGCTGCAGGGATAAATGGATTAGAATTTCTGAGAGAACAAGTATTTCAGAGGAAGTAGCACAATAGAGTCATCATAAAATGTTAGGGTTGTCTCTCTTTCCCGTCTTCTTCTATTTTTAATTGGGAATGGGGTGACAAACCGGTATAACCAATTTTTGAAACAGCTGGATTCTGACACACATCTGTGTATGTGAAATGTTTTTCCCTTTTTAAAAAAATACACCTCCCGAAATTCTTTTTTGTTTCTTTACTCTAGGCAGAGGAAGATCATTTTCCTCTACTCGGTAAAGATGAGACATATCTGAGTGCTGTGTCTAATCCTGGGGTCCACGGTAAAAGAGAGAGATGGGAACACTGTAGAGATGACAGAGACTGGAGCATCTGTTCTCTGAGGTGAGGTCAAAGCAACTGGGACAAAACACCGGGTGGGGAGTAGGCCCAGGGCATCCTATTCATGTGTGCAAACCCTGGAGAGAGAATGAAGTAGAAACCAGACTCACTTCAGTGGTGCCCAGTGACAAGAAAAGAGGCAATGGACACAAACTAGATTGCAGGAAGATTCATCAGAATGTAATAAAACATATTTTTTACTGTGAGGGTGGCCAAACATTGAAACAGGATGCCCAGAGTAGTTGCTGACTCTCCATCTTTGGAGACTAGGTTGGACTTGATGATCTTCAAGGTCTTTTCCAACCTTATCAACACTGTGACTGTGACTGAGACTGGACACAGTCCTGGACCACCTGCTTGAACAGGGGTTGTAGTAGATAATTCTGTGATACTTCTTTGCTTTGAGAAAAAAAAAGAAACAAGGAAAGATGATAATCCTCCTGCAAGTTTTATCCTACATTGTGAGGAAAAAAATCAAACAAAAAATCAAAAAAATCCTCTGACTCATCTTCAGTATCAATATGATACCAAAATAACACAACTAAATAAAGCTCTTTTCTTCAAACTCCCACTTAATACAACAAGATGGAAGAAATTCAAG
This sequence comes from Pitta sordida, assembly GCA_013390025.1. NCBI lineage: Eukaryota > Metazoa > Chordata > Aves > Passeriformes > Pittidae > Pitta > Pitta sordida. The sequence continues at coordinate 71,002 of WEKX01026077.1, forward strand.
AAAACACTGTGTATTTTTAGTAACATCAAACTCCACAATCCTAGTCCTAAACAGCATCTAGACTATATGGGTATAACTTCCTCTAAATTATTGAGCTAACTGCTGAGGAATGAAACAAAATCTCCATATAGAACACAAAGAATTAAACCTAACTAATTGTTACCAGAGAAAAATGCGCACAAGAGTTAAGAAGATAAATCTAATTGACAGAAGTTCTTGGTGAACATCCTTATATTTTCAGTTTTGTGAGAAACAGCCCACAGTTAGTCTGCACTGAGATGAAGTTTATACGTGCAGGTTCTGACCCACTCCCTTGACCTTCCCCATGTTAGAAAATTTATGTTTGAGTATTGTCAACACTTACTCAGCAAAAAACAACATTTCTAATAAATCTTATATAGTCTGTACATTAAAATACTATTATACTGCTCTTTTTGTTATTTTTCTCTCTGTTGGTGAACTACTTTCTCTTTCTCAACTCTGTCCATTACAGGTTAAAAACACAAAACCAAAGAACAAACAGAAAAGGAAATTACATGAAACTTGCACTTCATGTCGTTTTCCTGAAGTCATAAACAGCGAACTATCAATGACTTTGAGACATCTCAGTTATTTTCTTCACTCTAATGATTCACTAAATATTATGTTAATATTATGTCAAAGACCCCACAAGACTTAAAGGAAGAAAGTCTTGCCCACCGTCATGCTGCAGTTCTTCCACACACACAGCAGGTAAGACTCATGCTTTATACTTCACCACAAAAAAAATTCTCTCCCTCATGTGAATGCAGGGACACCTCAGAGAAAACTAATTCTCACCAACATAAGGCAGACTATATTTCATAGGTTCACAGGTTATTCTGAGTTAGAAGAGACCCACAAGGATCATCTAGTCCAACTCCCAAGCGAATGCCCACCCAGGGATCAGGCCCACAAGCGTGGAACCATGGGAACCACGCTCCATCCATCCAAGCCTCCCACCATCTAGACCATGTCACTGAACTCCTCATCAAGTCTTCTCTTAAACACCTCCAGGGATGGTGACTCCACCACCTCCCTGGGCAGACCATTTCATTGAGAGATCACTCTCTCTGTGAAAAACCTCTTCCTAACATCCAGTCCAAACCTCCCCTGGTGTAGTTTAAGGCCATGTCCTCTTGTTCTGGTGTCATCCCTGTCTTCCAAAACACAGGAGCTTCTCAACTAGGCAGAGAAGCTTGTTGAAGAGTCTGCATGGCAGGGGAGCACTACAGGCATGGAAGGCAGGAGAAATGGCAAGAGGTCTTCATATTCTCAATAATCCTGTCCCATGATTTATGGTCATGACTGAATTTTCATTGTGTTGACCTGAAAAGGGAAGACTCTTTCATAAATATCAGAAAGACGTGTATCACAGAATCACAGAATATTCTGAGTTGGAAGGGACCTACAGGGATGATTGAGTCCAACTCCCAAGTGAATGCCCATACAGGGATCGAACTCTTTTGTTCTCATCTCATAGTTTCTCTGTTGCTTTTTTTTAATTACATAGAAGTATGTAATAAGGAGGAAGGTCGGTTCTGTATGAAAACCACACCATACTGATGTAGCACTTTGGTCATACAGGTCTAACTTGTGTGTTTTGAAAGCTGAAGGAGCAACATGTTTTGAGTCAAAGTCCAGGAGCAAGAGATACTTCACACAGCAAAAGGCATTTTCTTCCAGCCACTGAATGAGGTGCTAAGCAGCAGTCATTCATATCTTTTCAATCTCCTGCTCTCCATGACCTACTACTTAGAAAAAGAATCCTCCATGAAATATGTTTTATACTGAAGTCAGTCTGGATGAAATGTAGTCCACTGTTGATTTCTCCATGAACATTTTGTTTTTACATTGTTTAATTAATGACTATCTATACCTGTGGATTTCCAGAAGTCTAATTATATGATTGTTTAGAAAAGAACCCCCTTTAACAATAAGGCAAAATCTGAAAGATAAATCTTTGTTTTCAAAATAACTCTCATAAGACCCAGAACATGCAGCATCTGATAGCAATGTAATGGATAAAATCCATCTTTTTAATTATTGTTGACATACTAGCACTTTTTCAAGAAAAGCATTCTTCAAATGTAATGTTTTGAACTGATAATTTTATTGCTGTTATTCTTAATGCCCTCATTACTTAAAAATTGAAATGCTTTGTACAGAATAAATACAGCTGGAATGATTACAATCCAATTCAATCCATTTCAAGAAAAGCATGCAAAAAATGCATCAGGAACCATTGTTTTAAAAGGGGAAACTTAGGTAGAGAAACTACAAAAAAGACTAAGAATTTCAGAACAGAGAAGACACCCTAAATTTCATTAAGAATAAAAGGTGTAACTACTGCCAGAACAGGCATCCCAAGCAAGTACTCCTTTCCTTGTGAAATGGAATACTAATGGAACTCTTGGAGGTTTTATAAAGCAACAGAGAAATGACTTACCAAAGAATATTATGTGTTAAAGATGAAGAAAATTACAAATAAAGCAAAAATTGTGCATCATCAGATGCAGTTAGACACTATATTAGAAATCAAGCCAAAAATTATTCAGTCTTTAAAAAAATGATAAGTAAACCTGTGCAATGATGAAGCAGCATTAATTAAAGATAACAAATGGAAGCTGGACAATAAAACATTGTGTACACAGCAGATGATGTTGAACATGGAGGAAAGGTGAAGGGAGGGGAAGTATAGAAATAAGTAATTCCAAAACTGATGTGTAAGCAAAAAAAAAACCAACCCCAAACCCACTGACAAGATAATTCCAAACCCACAAATCTGGACAAAACAGCACATAAAACTGCAGACCAAAATCTCAATTTTAATAAATTCAGTGAAACATGATATCATCTTTAAATAAAATCAACAATGCAAAAAGACAGGAAGGAACAGGAAAAGCAGAAGTAAGCGCAAGTAAGGCTGGCTTATTTTAAGTATTTCCAAAAGCTTTAAAATACAAGTTTTGAAGAAAAAAACTGGGGGATGAGGAACAGGTAAAAATAGGAAAATACATAAACAGCTCTATGACCAAAACTCTGCACTCATGAATACAACCTTAAATTTTACTTTAGGAAAAAAAAAATTCTAAGAAAAGGCTTATAATTGAAACAAAGACCATATATATTAGAACAAGATTCTTAAAGTGAGTAACAAATTCATCAAAGTAGAAATGATGACATGCTCCTTTGGAGACTCATAATGCCAGATGCCACCTAGTGAAGTTCCTGAAGTACTTTATGTTACAGTAAATCCTCAAATTTCGCAAAAGTTTGGGTCTTCTCAGGCCCCACGAAGCCTGTATTCCCCAAAGATAGGAGGTTTATGAATATGCAGATAAGCTCTGCCCATTACCCCACCCCCCTCAGTTGCAGAGCACTGGGGGGGTTCCCACCATCACCCCACACTTGTTATGGAACAGGAAAGAGTAAGGAGTCTTCTCTGCCCTGTCTCCACCCTGGGAGTCTGTGGCATTCCTTGTGGTGGCATCACTGGCGCAGGGATTCCTGGCTTTCACCGCCACCATGCCATCTAGCAGCCAGCTGGACCTGACCACAAGGCTTGGGCAGTGTGTAGGAGCCGGCCAGCCACGGCCCAAGCTCCTACACACCACCCGAGCGCTCGGGCTCAGGCCTGCTGGCTCCTACACATTGCCAGAGCCGTCCAGCCGGCACTGGCCACCTCCTACACACTGCCCAAGTGTTCTGGTCGGGGCTGGCCAGCTTCTACACATGGGACAGGCGACCAGGGTGGCAGTGGCCACTTCTCTGCATGGCATGGCAGCGCTGCAGGCTCCCAACACAGTGCAGGACCGTGCCTAATAATAAGCTACAGTAAGTGTTGACACCATGTTATAAACCGTCCACATCATGTAGCCTCTGCAACACTCGTAAGGAAGGAAACTCTGGGCAGTCACCACACAAGCAAGAGCTCCAGCCCCCAGGCCTTGTGGAGCGTGCCAGTCCTACCCCCTCAGCGCAGCAGAGGGACTGCGCATGCACAGACGTGAAGATACAGCAAAGAGTCGAGGTGTCTTCGCAGAAGAAAAAGCACAATGTACTGAAACCACAAGATTTAAAGCGCAAAGTACTGAGAGTTTACTGTATTCACAGATCGCCTAGACAACATGGCACAAGAGCTGCAATGAAATTTCTTGGAACACAAAATTGCGAGAACCCCGAAAGAAAAGGACTCAAATTTTAAACATAAAGGAATGAAGATTGGATTAATAAAGAATTCTGTTTTAGAGAACTACGTCAAGCAAAGGCATTTACAAGGTTAGTTGGAGACTGAAAACATGGATTTATATTACGAAATCAAACATCAAGTTTTTGTTTTACTCAAGAGCATGGTTACTCCACAGCATAAACACCATGTCTATGAAAAGGCCAATAGCATCAATGATGCATAATTTAAATAACATCCAGAAGATGTTAAGGAAATTATTCCCACTGTAGTATGTATTGATGTGAACAGTTTTCACTGAAGCTCTCCATTTCAGTTATCTGTTTAAAAGGAGGATTTATTCAAGTGGAAAGTGATAAAATAAGCTCTACCAGAACTGTAAGAATACAAGGCCACTTCACAACTCTGCACAAGAAGAATACTTGTTTTCAAAATGAGGTTGAGATAGCGCATTTAGGCAGCAATGATAAATGAATTAAAATTAATTAAACACCACTGGGGGCAGTGTATTTGAAGCAATACAACACATCCACAGTAAAGCAAAAGAAACTTTCATATAGATGGAGTCTCATAATGCTTACGAGTTGAGTTTTATTTTGAAGTATCTCAGTTAAATAAGTTTGGAAAAAAGGTTTCATTTCCATATAAATTTGCATAATTTAATTATTGATAAGGTAGTAGTATTTTTTAATCACTTTACATTTTTACCCTTAACAGTATCATGCAACACTAAACGGATGCATTTGCTTATCACTATTGGAACTGAGTCAATCTATATTTCAGCTGAAAACATAGTCTCATATTTTTTGTTTTATGTATTCTAGAATGAAATCTAACCTAAATATGGAAGATCTATGATATACATTGGGGTATGTGATGTATTTCCTTCCTCCCTCAGTTTCCTTATTTTCTCTCATTTTGCATTGCACGCGTTCCGGCTTAACACGTATCTCCCGCCTTGATTGAAACTGATGATCCAAGCAATTGCCATCAAAGTATGTCTTGAACTAACAAGCTCCCAAATTTCATAGCAGATATCGTATAAAACTGTTCTGAGGATGTTTCAGTTGCCCACACCTCTCAAGTACTGCCTTATGGAAAGTCTCCATAAAAACACTACTTCTATGGATATGTGAAGCAGAACAGCAGACTGTTACCATTGCTTCTCAGTAATGAGGTGTGCAACAGTATTTAATGTTTTTTTTTTTCCTACATCATCCTCATCACCTCTATGCCAATGTAGGTCTGATATTATTTCGGGTGTAGGGCCACAAAAGTATAGCAGATGAAAGTATAATGGTTCCTTTTAATAACAACTTATAAATTATATTCTGCTACTGTTCTCATGCATCCCCACTTTGCCTTCTTGAAAGGAATAAAAAAAAAATCCCCTTTTTCTCATTTGGGAAAAAATAATTTTCCAAGCAGATACTCAGCTGTTACTGCACCTCCCTGGAACTTTTGGGTTTGATTCCTTCCAGCCATATTTTTGAATCTGCTTTTATGTACCACAGGAGAAAGCAAGTATTGGGTTTGCAACCTGAGCAGATACGTCACTCCCACGTGTGGTGTGGGAAAGGAGTGACAGAGCAAACCTGTGTACAAATCAGGATGCAGGTCTGAGGTGTAGCTACAATTCCCATTAGGCACTAAAATAGTTTTCCTGTCTAAATATTCCAATTTTCTGCAAAAAAAAAGCAGTTTTCCCATGGCAAAACAGCAAAGAAAAATACTTTAAGAGACTTGGAAAAATATATTTACAGTGGGCAAAATATTCAATCAAGTTTTACTTATTTACTTTCAATACAAATGAGTTTCTTGAACACACATGTTGACTGAAATGTCAGCTGTGGCACGCAGGTCTTTTCCCTGCATGGTTAAAATCAGGTTAGAACTAGAAATGAGGACAAATTCTTGGTTCGCTGTAGTAGACATTAGTCTTGGATGTTGCTTAGTATGTTGCTTCATATTCAATTACGTAGCTTTTCTTCACAGCTTTTGCACATATATGAGATTCCACAGTCTCTCTATCTTTATTAAAAAACAAACGAACAAACAAAAAACTTCCCCACCCATCAAAATAAAGGTTAAACTATCTCACTGTTCCCTCTTTTGTCTATTATAATCTGATCATGAAAATATCACAACTTTCAGCACACAAAAATTAAATTTTCAGGAGGTCAAAACAATTTTTTTATCTCTTGAAATGCAGGTGGCAATATTCCTAAAAGATAAAGCACTTCAGTCCCATATTTATGTGCTCATGGGCTCTTAATTTTATGCCTAATCAGAAAAGCTCAGTTCTTTAGTTATTTACAGACAAGAAGAAAATATGAATATGATGGTAAAAACTTTTATTAATAGTTTAAAATTAAGGAAATCATTTTAATTTAGAAAACAATTACACCAACTACTTCAATACGTAGTAGAAACAATAAACTATTTTCTGGCAAATTTTATTCAATCTGCCATAAATAGGATGAGGTATGTAAATAACTAAGCATCTCACTGAGTCAGGCAGATGGACCTGTCACCAATAGTTAATTTTACTCAAATCAAAAATGAAACCCCTTATTCAATGTAGCATTATGAGAATTATGTGAAATTTCACATTCAACCTATTTTTGTTTAACACTTGGAACAATATTAAAAGATTACCACAGAGACAAGGTCTTATCTGCCTGCTCAGATTACACTGTACTTACACTGAACCATACAGCATACATGATTAGCTCTAAAAGGTCTCTTTGGTGATTTTCACTTTTAATGAACTGGTTGAAATTCATTATACAATAATTGTAAGGAGGTTTCACAGATAAGCCTCTGTCTTTAGGGGGCATGGTACTGACAGACAGCAATTTTTCTCAAAAAGAAAGAAAATCCACACACCTTCCTTATTAAATGAACCGTAGATATTAATCTGAAACCCTCCACGAACAAGGAAACACACAAACAGCAGAAAAGAAAGTACACAACAAATGGGTTAATGGGTTTCATTCGACTACCAATTTACACAATTTTTGTCCAGGTGAGACTCCATCGATTTCCAGCACTGACAAAAATTGCATTCGTCAGGGCAAAATTTCTGCACTTTTATTTTTGCATTTTTATTTTGTAATTTCAGGACTTGCTCAATCAGACCAAAGTCTGTATCTCTGTGTTAGTTAACCCTGGATGGATTCTTCATCCATTACTCTGTCTAACTACTTCTCACGCTTTGCTGTATTTTATGTAATTAAAACCACTAAAAGAATTCAAACTGTCCTACAGTTATGGGAACCCACCAGAGCACTTTTAAGTGAGGACAGTCATCTAAAACCCACCACATAAAGGCTCACGGTCTTTCCAAGTTGCAGATGGTATCCTTAGATGCTTCAGTTTGAAGATACCCCTCTATTTGCAAGATGCCCACTGTTTAGCTGGAAATGCCTGAAACCCTTTTCAGTTGCAGGGCAGTTCCTCTGTACTGTCCAATTTTCCCACAGGCTTCCTGTGCTTTTGAGCATGGACCAGAGGCTCATTTCCACTGCAAAGGATGAGGAAATGACTAAACCGGGAATGCAAATACCAAGCACTGTAGGAGCCCTGGGATTTTGGAGAGAAAGAGGATTGCTTCAGGGGAACTAAAGATCACTATTTCCTTGTGGAACATTGCCTAAACAATTTGGGATACCCAGAACTATGCTGGAAGAATTATTCACAGGTCCACAGGTTATTCCAAGTCAGAAGCGGCCCACAAGGATCATCCAGTCCAACTCCCAAATGACTCCCACCCAGGGATCGCACCCCCAACCCCAGAGCCATGGGCACCATGCTCTTTCCATTCGAGCCTCCCATTGTCTAGACCACATCACTGNGCATCCTGCTGAGCCTTGCAGCTTGAGAGCTGACATCACCTTGACTCCATCCTGTCGCCCTCCACTCACCAGTCATGGCAGTACTGCAAGGAATCAAATTATTAACCTCATACATCACAGACAGGAGCCCTACCTGGTCATCCCAAGTTGCACTGGAAGATTACAAGCAACAGTTNCATCTATCATTTGGAAAAATACTTCCAGATCTGGAAACAGGCAGGCCATCCCTAGGAAGTATCACCCTCTCTGAACAACAAAACACATCCTGCTGAGTCTTGCACTGGAAGATTACAAGCAACAGTTTGCTAGGAGACTAAGGAAAAACTTGTCACAAGGGAACAACCACAACTAAGCTCTCTTAAGTATAATACTCTATTCAGCAGACATCCAGATTCAACCTTCATGCTCATGTTTCCAGTCATGTTTCACAGGCAAGTTGTTTTTCACAGACAGAAAGTTTGGGAGCATCAAAATACATCAAAGGTTTAAGGGAGCTCAGCCTGCTTAACAGAAAATTTCAGGGCATGAAGGAGACAATGGTGAATTGTGATCTAGCTGTGCTCGTCATCTAACAGTTCCAGCTTCTAAAATCTTTTCGCATCTCCACCATTGCACATAACAACTGAAAATTTAGTCCTTTTGCATTAGCTTTTAAATTGTAAGAAAGTAAAGTTACTCTATCAGGACTGTTGTTTAGCCAACGCATCCACCATATCAATCACCTCCAGAAGTCCAAATACTATCCAGAAAAATAAAGTTAGACAAAGTCAAACTGGTGAGGACAGTGATGTGGGAGCAGATATCTATACCACACTTACTAAAACATGGATTAAAATCTATTCAGATATTTTCTGATTTCATCTTTGAGACTGTTCTATGAGGACTCACCCCGCTCTCCAGTCACAGAGAAAAAAGTTTTCTCTGTACTTTCAAGTACTTGAATAGTTGTTTTGTGGAAGCTGAAATCCACATGCTTTTCAAGTGTAGGGGTAATTAGAGTTCAATTCAATTTTTAGACTGAAGATATAACATCTTCATTAAGAAGTTCTAGTAAAATACGGTTTATTCATCTATTAAAAAAGGTCCTCAAACCCCCTGCAGATTCTCCACATGCTAGTAAGTGTAGGAAAATTTGCACTTGTCACACATGTTTAAAATTTTAATCAAAGCATGTCAATGCTCATATAATGAGAGATTTTTCCCTGTGGTGAAATCGTCATAATGAAGGTTGTGGAATTACCATATACTTTCAGATGAACTGAAAACTGCCTCTGTCTCTGAGCTCTTACATATTACAATATTCTTAGCCTTAAGCCCACATGCTTGACTGCTTTCCAAAATATGCATGTCAGTAACTTTCATCCTTGATAACTGTTATCATTGGCTATAAAACGTTTATCTATAACTAGTGCTTTCAATTTTCAGTCACTTTGAACCCAACTTGCTGAGCAGGTCTGAACAAGCAGTGCTGGAACCAAACCCCAGACGAGGTTAGATCCCGAGGCTTGGCTGCCAGCTGAAAGTCTCAGACTTCTCTGAAGGGTGACCTTCAGTGTGGGGAACTGCAACATGTCCACAGATCTCTAAGGGTCACAAATCAGAAGTTGATCACAAGTGAACCCAGAGAAGTTCTGGATCCCCCATTCCTGGACGTGTTCAAAGCCAGGTTAGATGAGGCTCTGAGTAATGTGATTCGGGGGGTTGCACTCCTGCCCATGGCAAGGGGGCTGGAAAGTTCCTTCTATATTAATAGAAGCTACATAAACATATGCTTCATCCTTCCAAATAGTGAACTATTCTGGGAATAAAACCAAATAAACCCAAGTTTTTCCCACATTCACACTCCAAATTAGAGGTGTGACATCTCACACAGATTTAGAGGATGTAATTACAGTAGGGCAACATGGAAAGCGACTATATTTCCCATCATCAACGTCCAGATGGAAAGCAGTATTTACATGATGAATTCCAGATATAGTGGATTAGCCCTACTGATAGATAATTACACAAAAGCCTAGTCCCAAAGGAAAAGAAATCTATCCATTCTTTTAATAACTATGCATCAAACTTCCCAATTATGAGTTGTATGGTGAAAAATGATACAAGTATTTCACTGGGTTAAAGAGAATGCTATTTCATAGTTTCTGCACTTATTTTTTACTGGATTTTCACGTATTTCTCTTTATATACAGAATTAATATGTGTCATATTTATGAATAATCTAACCTCGAAATCTAGGACTTGCAAATCAAATCTTTCAAAAGTCTCCATCAAATCACCAAATTACTTGGAAATAAAGATAACTTCAGATAAATGTAATGAATTGGAATTGCTATCTATTCTCCAATATTAAATTCACAGGAAGAGAAGTTAAACTTATTGTGATGCAATTGTGTATATTGAAAATACTTTTTCTGACCTAGCATTTCTGTACATGAAATAACATTTACTTTCTAATCATGGCACTAATATGACTTTATGCACTAGAATGTGCTGCAGGAACAAAAAAGAAAACTACTTTGTGGAAGACACTAGAGAGACATACCCTTAAACACAGGACCACAGAAACAGAGAAAGACAACAAAAAGCATAAGAAAGGTTTCCAAGAAGACTAATAAGCTGAGAGAGGGTCCTACATTGCACAGTTGAGCATAAAGCTTGAGCATCTTACTTGTATCCCCCACTCTCAACACAACAGAATATTCCTTTGAAGATTTTCATTAAAAACACAAAAGCACTGAGCAGAAAAGGCCCAGTTTCAAGATTAACATACTTCCTGCAGTCATGACAAACCTATTTAGGAGTATTACACCATGTCCTACTTTACCCTACTGCTTTTAAGCAATCAGTAACTTTAAAAAAACTTGATGGGAAACCAACATCACATTTCACAGACAGATGGTTTATAGTTTAAGTGCTCAAGTAAAAACCTTCTCATTCTTTGTATACACTTGAAAGCCACTTAGCTGAAATAAATTTTTACAAAACAACAGGAAATGACCAGTAAAAAGCTTAATTATTGCTCTTTCTCTCTGTGGTATGAAAGGAGGGTGGAAAAAACTGTAAATCTATTGAAAAAGCTTGGCTTTAAACTAAGAGATGAAAGAGGGGTTGAGGCAGAGGGCATGATAACTTGGCATAATTTCAGTGTTTAAACAGTACCTCAGGCTTTATGCCCTTCCATGTAAGTCAGGTTTTTATCAAAAAGCCATGAGTTCTAAAACAGAATATACATGTATTTTTTTCCATCACAGAAGGCCCTTGCTTCCACATAGCTCTAGTTGGGAAATTGAGATCAGAAATCCTTGTACTATGCAAAGTGATCAACATCCTAAGATACTAATCTGAATCATTGCCAAACACACCCCAGAACTGGGGGCATTGAGTGCAGTGCCAGCAACCTGTTTCAGGCTTCCCTGACTCTCAGAACACCAGGAACACTCCTGCTGCCTTGGGCCCACTTGATTTCACCCCGAAGGTGTGCAACTACATGTAGAAAGGCACAGTGCAAATTTGAAGCTTACTGCTGTATTTATTGCTCTGCAACTATCATCGTGGAATCACAGAATATTCCGAGTTGGAAGGGACCCAAAAGGATCATCAAATCCAGTTCCCAAGTGAATGCCCATACAGGGATTGAACCCATAACCCTATTGCCATGAACAGCATGTTTTATCTGTCTGAGCTAATCTCAGGGTCTTGTCATCATCTTTTTGTTTTTTATATATAACCTAACTCCCCATCCTATCATTCCATTATCTAGACCATATCAATGAGTTCCTCATCCAGTCTTTCGTCAAACATCTCCAGGGATGGCGACTCTACCACCTCCCTGGGCAGAACATTCCAATGAGGGATCACTCTCTGTGTGATAAAGCTCTTCCTAACATCCAGCCTAAACCTCCCCTGGTGTAGCCTAAGGCCATGTCCTCTTGTTCTGGTGCTGGCAATCTGAGAGAAGAGATTTACACCCACCTGGCTGCAACCTCCCTTCAGGTAGTTGTAAGCAGCAATGAGGTCACCTCTGAGCCTCCTCTTCTCCAGGCTGAGTAGCACCAGTTCCTGCAATCGCTCCCCATAGGGCTTGTCCTCCAGTCCTTTCACCATTCTTGTCGCCCTTCTCTGGACCCTCTCGAGCAGTTCAACATCTTTCTTAAACTGAGAAACCAGAACTGCACACAGTACTCAAGATGTGGTCTGACCAGTGCCGAGTACAGGGGAAGGTTGTGGTAAACTATTAATTAAGATTTGTTTCTTCATTGTAAAATTTGCTTCTCCATTTTCTCGATCCTGCTCCACGTGGCAAAAGAACATGCAATCAGGAGAGGCCTACTGAGAAACTGATGCTCTCCCCACTGCCCTTTCACCCCACCTCCTTCCTCTCTCCTCAACACTCCTCTATTGTGAAACTGGGTACTCTGAGCCATGCAGCTGATGGGGATGGAGGTGCCTTGAGAGCTAAGACCCTGCTGATGGTGAGAGGGGATGATTGCTGCATACCTGAAAGAACTGAGTCCACCTAACATCCACAAGTGAGCTGAGGAACCCGAAGCCCTACCTTCCTGGAAGCCTGGACTTGGCCTTATCCAGAGACAACAACTGCAGAGGGGATTTTGCTGACAGCTGCTCACTGCTCTCCATGCTGCCCTCCCTCCCCATGGTCGGCAAGCCCACCTGTGTGGCAAAGACACTTTGCCAGGCAGGAGACTCAGATCAGGAACTCTTTCTCCCTCTGACTGAGAAGTGAACTGAATTCCAGCAATGCCTAGGAACAGCATCTTGACAGAAAAACTCCAAAGCATGGCTGCAAGCACATGTGTAATGGAAGATGAGCAATCACCAGGATCACTGAAACACCTCACTATATTCCAACTATTTTAATGGACACCGAAACATCACGGTGGTAACAATTTTTTCTATGCTTCTTTTTAATGTAATTCTTAGTTTTTTGCCAGCTTTCTCTTTCTTTTCCTTCTCTTTCTTTATGCTTCAGCTTTATAGATAATAAAAACCTATTTATCATTTTCAAATCTATGTCTGGTCTTGTTTGTACCTTAATTCTTGTTTATGGGAATTAAAGTAAGCTTTTAATTGGTTTGTAACAGTAGCTAAGTTCATTTTCTTTCTAAGGCCAACCTTAGGCTGTAGGCCTAAAAGTTTGTCTTATGGATATAAACATTTATTTTAGAGTATGAAACTTTGACATTGAAAATTCTGAAAAAAGTCATATACATGCAATATGCAAAAGAAACACAAGTGCTGATTTTGCACGTTAAATTCATTATCCAGCACTCTATGTTCTATCTAGTGTTCCCTGAATTTTGTGATAAGGTTGCTGTAGATAAGGTGCAGTCCAATATTCAACACATTTACAAATAAGATTAATAGATTAGCAACCAGAGAGCTTTGTACATGACCCCAAGGACAATAAGGATTATAAGAGAAGTCTAAATTAATGTCTTTGGACCAGCCTAAACCTGCAGGAATGGGGAATCATGCAAGGAAGGACTGAAATGACGCACATCATCCCAAATCAGTCTGACCTTCTTGAGGGCAGTCCATGGCTTCGGCTGCCCAGGTCTCATCCACTTTTCCTTCAAAAAGTGGGGGATTTTATAGACCAGTGGTGCTCAAGCTCTCCTGAAGTTGAAAAGATCGTCCCTCCCCTATTACACTGAGTAACACTATCCTTACTATACTCTAAAAACACCCAAATAAACAGATAAACAACCAAATTAATCATATGGGAAAAACTCATGAGTGTGCTATAAATTCACCATCTACCTTCCTTTGCAGAGATGCTTCTGTATTAGTAGACTTCAGCTTTCTACTATTGTCATTTATTTGGTGCTTAGAATATTTAAAAATGAAGAATGGAACTGAGAAAGTAAATAGAAGGTTACAATTTAAGTGTTACAATATAGAATATTAGAACTACTAAGGACAGACTCTACCAGAAAATGTGAAAACGTTTACGAAATAACCTATTGGTACAGCTGGAAAAACAAAACCAAACCAAACAAAACAGAATCCCCACATAATACACACAAAAATAGGCTTATACTGCAGACTCAATTTTTTTCCAGTGATCAAACTTTGAGAGAGATTTTTCTTTCAACAGCAGGTACCTGAATTAGAGACTGGCAGTATCTGATCCTTTTTATGTACCTATCCATAAACAGAGCTTTGTTATAGCCACCATCAATCCTGTCCAATGCCTCCTATGCAATTTACTATGTGTATTTATTACAACAAAACCTCATTATAACAAATTGAAACTATACAGCACGTCTCTGGAAGTATTCCCTACAGAATGCTATATAGTCTTCCCTCTGCTTTAATTTCCAGTTCCCTTTCAGAATAAATATGGACTACACATACTCTCATATTCAGAAACACAATTTAGAAAAAACGTCATCTGTCAGTTTGCCTTCAGTAGCCAACCTCTCACATGCTCTAAGTCACATTATGTTCAGTCACGTTAGACAAAAGAACATATCTAACTCAAATACTTACACTTAACGGATAATTGAGAACTGATCCACTAAATGAGCACTTCTAATTACACAGTTCTAGGTGGGGAAGAGAGAGTTTTTATCTCCAGAGCTCTAATTTCCTGAACGCCACACATTTTTCATGAATTGAAGTGATGAATACACATAATGGTAAAATTCTTTTTGCAAATTAATACAGTTAAGGCTGAAAATCCAGTAATCAGACCATAATAATATCTAGCAATCTGGTATTATGACAGCATTTACAGGAGACAAAGAAGTAAAAGAAGATATCAATGTGAGTTTGCAATTGTGTGGGGTGGCTTTTTTAACAAACGGAATCAGCACTATTGTCCCATTCCAAACACTACAGAAGGACACCCAAAATTTTTCCAACATTTTCAACACTGTTTCATTCAACTGCACTACTAACCTAATAAAAAAAACAACCCAAAACTAAACCTTTTCACATTTTATTTCAGATTACAGCTGCAACATCCTGAGAGGACAATAAAGGTAAACGACTACTGACATAAAGGAGAGCAGCTGGCACCTTACGGACAGGAGCAGCACAGGCTGGTTGCTCTGCAGAGGTTAGAGATCTGGGAAGCCCAGGGACACAGCAGGGCTGCAGCCCTATGGAGGCGAGAGGGCAGAGCTAGTCCAGGAATGGCAGCCAGGGCTGGACAGTAGCTCAGATTCACAGAATTCACAGATTCACAGAATACTATGAGTTGGAAGGGACCCACAAGGATCATCTAGCACCAGGGAAAATCCTGAGTGAGCCTGAGCCAGCAGGTCAGGTCTAGCTCAGGCAGGAACTTGGCTCCAGCAGAGCTGGTGAGGGGAGACAAGGCTCCTGGCAGGGAGGGGTCTCTCACCTCACTCTCCCCACCCAGGTGTGCCCCACAGCCCCAGAGCTGCACAGCTTTAGTGCTGCCCTCCAGCACAGGCAGCCATGGCACAGGCTCTCCTTAGTAACAGCGGAAAGGGAGTGAGCGTTGCTTAGTTCACTTTCCATCTGAGAACATACAAAATTATGAAATGTCAAAATACAGATAACATGCATTACACACAGACATTAAGGCAGTTAAACCCTGAGTTGATACAAGAAATGATGCCAAGAGGACCAGGACAGGGGGATTGCAGAGAGCAAAGATCATGCATAGCAAAAAAGTGGAAACCAAAATACACTGAACACAAAACCGAATTTGAACAATATCAGTAACTTTGTTCTTTTTCCATTCTAAAGGTGAGAAAACTTTTTGCAGTACAGGTGTCTGATGATCATCTAAAATTCTGCTCTTAGCTCAAAAGGAGGCAAGTCACGGTATCTCTTTTCCTCTGGCATTATTTGACTTCTAGAACTAATCCTCTTATTTGGCACACAATCATATTTTTCATCTAAAACCACCTTATCTAGACCCCCAAGATTTTTTTTTGCATGTAATTTCCAGGGGAAGCTGCTTTACCTTATTGAGATAATGCATTGCTGAATTATAAGTTCTATGCAGCTGTCACTCTTTGCCAAACATTCAGAAACATAAATGAACTCTGACAAGTCATTTATCTGGTAATTCAGTGTCAAAGTGTAATAATATCACTGGGCTTTGCACATTGTCAGTGTTAAAGCAGAACTGGTGTTAAAATGCAAATTGAAAGGACCTTGTGTACATCAGAATAAAAAGTACTATAGTTGGTGCCCATCCTGTTAATCCTTTAGATTCTCAATTAGGTAAGAATAAAAATGTGTGGATAAACCCAAATATTATACTCATTAAACCAGAAATTAAATGCTTAGTGAATGTGGTGACACCTACAGTTACTACACTGGCTTTAGGTCTTTAAAAAGCAGTACCTGCAGTTTGTCATGCTGACTCAAATCCCCAGTGAGCTTAAATTCCCAGCAGAAGAGCAGAGAGTGCAACAAAAGAAAGTACAGTATGTAGAATGGAAATTCCAAGCACATCTACTAAATTTTCTAATTTTGCTAAGTAAAGGCCACCCTGCAAGAACTACCACAATCCTCTCCTCCCTCAGTCCTCCCTGAGATACTTGGTTCACAAAACACATTGTCAGATGCAGGAAAACAGTAGCTTCTCCTCTGAATGTCCATTCAGCCAAAGAATTTGCTTGTTATTTTTATCTGGTTTTGTTATAAATAAACACCAAAACACGACGGTTTGGGTCATCAAAGTCCAATTCTTGGCCCTGCACAGGGGCACCCTAAGAATCACACCATATGCCTCAGTGTCCATTCAAATGCTTCTCTGTGAGGCTTTGTGCTGAGATCGCTTCCCTGGGGAGCCTGTTCCAGTGCCCAAACACCCTTTGGGTGAAAGAACCTTTTCCTAGTACCCAGTCTAAACCTCTCCTAACACAGCTTCAGACCATTCCCTTGGGTTCTGTCACTGCTCACCACAGTGAAGAGATCAGTGCCTGCCCCTCCTCTCCCCCTCACTATCACTAAACTACAAGGAGGTCTCCCCTCAGCCTCCTCTTCTTCGGCCAAACAGACCAAATGATCTCTGCAGCTCCTCGTACGGCTTCTCCTCAAGGCCCTTCATCATCTCTGTAGTCCTCCTTTGGATGCTCTCCAACAGCTTTACATCTTTCCTATATTCTGGCACTCAGAACTGCACACAGTACTAAAGTTCAGCTGGAAAAGGGCCAGTACTGATTTTATTGTGGCTAAACCAGCCTAGACCCTAAACAAAAGAAAAAACAGGACAGTAATACAATGTACATTTTCTGGTATGAAGTTTTCCTGTTAAGTATAGAGCTGAATGAGAGATCATGTAAAAGAGCAAGAATCTTACTCCAGGGAAGCATGAGATAAAAAGGATTAAAAACTAAAAACACACGAGTCTTAAGCTCTCCATTTTATATTCTACAGATGTCATCTAGTCTGCAGACAAAACAAAGCCTCTCCTTGACCCATCCCAATACTTCTATTATGTATTAGACATTTAAAAAAAATCAAGATTTATACTTTTTTCCCCTTTTTAACCAGAATGTTGCACAGATATTTTGCTTTGTAATTGCATAAAGAATTTCTGCGTGTTAAACCTGGCAATCATTGCTCAGGTCAACAGTTGACAGATGGATTATCTTGAGAACGTGGAGATAATCTTATAAAAAGAGCATGAAAACAAAATTATTTCTTTAAGAAGTAGGAGGTATCAGAAGGGGCTAGTACATGAAATTGCACGTAGATGATATAAACCAAAGAAGCCTTTTTCTCTTCCCATCTTGACACCAAAAATATCTTGTCTGCCTCTTGATAATGCCCCTGAACTCATACAGCAAAAGCACAAGTCAAAAATTAAAGGTAATCTCTTCCTATCAAGTTTTCCCTGTGTTTTATTTTCATTCCTTTCCTACATTAGAAACACCCTCTAACCGTGTAGGTCATTCCATCCCCATTTTTTCTACCAAAGTCTTACATGGAAACATTAAGTAGAATTTCCCTTTTGTGCTACTCATCTTTTTAATACAGCCCATTGACAACTTTCCTTTAGCGTTTTCTTCACCATGCCAAATCAATATCAATCTGCAATTTCGTCAACTCAGCTAATTATCATCTATGCAGTATTTAGCTTCAGACAGTTTGAAATCCTAAGATTTCCCATGTCTCAAAAAAAAGAGTTTGTCAAATACATTTTTCAGGTTCTTTTACAAAGATTTGTGTTTAATAAACTCAGGCAGCTTTTTATGTCTCTTCCAGCCTCTTTCAAAAAAAGACTCTCAAGCCATTCTTGCTACAGTTGCCCAATGGCCATAATCACCTAAGGCGATTTCCCAGATCCCTTTTTTAAAAACAAAAAACAGAGCCTTTACATTTTCTGTTCCTGAGTTTTAAAAATGAAAGTCTGATAACAACAGAAAGTCTAAAGTACACTGAATGTATAACTACATATTTCGTGGCCCAGAATTTTCCCCAACTAAACTAAGAAATCCCTTCCCCACAAAGGATTTCTTATCTGTATTACTGTAGCACCTGCCCCAAGAGTAAGCTGAGCTTGTAGAGAGAGGTTGTGTATACAGGAGGTATTGCCAACTACGTGTTATGGAAAGATCATTAAGGCTACAACATCTGTTGCCACTTAAGCTAGCTCAGAAGAAGAGACAAGTCTTAAATACGAAGCAAAACACTGAAGGAACAATTGGCCCAAGCTGTCCCTTGGAAAACATCCATTCCTTGAAGCTTTCTCCTGCCAGAAGTAGCCAGCAAAAATTTCAGCCTTGGGAAAACTCTCCAAGAAGCAAAGTGTAGCCTGGAATTGTGAACAGCCATGTAAAATTCACATGAAAATTAGGCTGCTAGTGGCTTTCATTCCAAAAAAGCAGTGCTTTCCAAAACTAAAAATAAGTGCTGGCAGTCACTCTTTTGGGAATTCCTTGTACGTATCTTGATTCTGCCTTTCACTAGGACCAGTAGCTTCTAATCACATTGCACTGGGTGCATTTTCTAACTTTTTTTTTTTTTTTGGTACTATTGAAACTCACGTTGCAAGTTGCTGTTTTCACTTCTTCATCTGTTAAGAAATCTCAAGACACCGTTAAAAAATTCACTAGAAATTAAGGATTGGAAATGAAAAAAACACATTGGAAAAATCAAGGAAAGGAAAGAAGAACAAAGAATAATTTTTAAGACCCAAGACTCAGAAAAAGAACTCTAGAGAAAACAGGTACTGCCACATAGAACAGAAACAGGTGCAGACAAATTCCTTGGAAAAAGAATGGAAAAGAAATATGACGTAGAAACAAAGAAGGGCCTCTTCAATAATTTTATCGTATTAATTGTATCAAAATTATACACAAAAAGTGCAAACGTTTCTGTTTCTAAAGGGGAATGATCACTGAACCTCTGAAATGCACAGACAATAAAAGAACAGAGAAACAAGCTGCCAAGTGAGGTTTGTAGATTGTCTATCTGCACAGCACAGACGCTTAAGGGTTAACTTGACACCCGTCCATCACCTATAACTGAGTCCTGGAATGAGGATAACTAAACAACCCAAAAAAACCACCACATTTATATTCCAATTCTCTGTATCCTTCAAACGCAATACTGTCTCAGCTGAAGAGAGAATTTGGGAAGATAAGGGTGTGTTCCATTATTCAGGCACTTGAGCAAAGGACTCACAAAGAGGCTCTGCATTTAACTGGTAGTAAAGTGAACATAAGTATTCTAAGGGAATGTCAGCACTAACAGAAAATATGTCCTCACTATTTTTTAACCACTTCATGTTCACTAGTGCCAAAGCATATTTCTCTTGGACTTGCAACATTCAAAGCCATTGAGAATGCATATTAATTGACTGGTCCAAAATTCCTACACACTAACTTTCCAATATGAATGAATACTATAACACACAAATTGCTTAAAAACTGACATTCTGGATGGTCTTTTGTCCATAGATGCTCAAACATACCCAACAACAATTAAATCTTATTTCAGACCTTCAAGACATTTCCCTTTGTAATAATGATTATCATACAGCACATTTTCTCTCCTTTTAGATCATGGTTGCATATTTTCAAAGCAAAAATTAAGAATTATGTTCATAAACAACCTCATTATTTTTAATTCAGCACTCAAAACTACATGTGCTATACACGTGCTGCACATGCTATTAACTCCTGTCAGGATGAATCATTAAAATATATATTTCACACTGTCAGTGCTGAAACTTAGTCACTTACTGGGCAGTGTGATATGGAAAAATTAGCTAAAGAGAAAGGTTTCAATTTTCAAACATGGATTCTCTAAGGAAAGAAGTCATAAAGTGTGTTATTTAGTGCAAGTGTACCAAGGGGCACTCCATCATTATTTATGATATTATTCTACTACCAAGTAGAAAAGCTAAAAATCATGACCCAGAAGAGGAAATTTGTTTTTTCTTTTTTCATAAGGAAAAAAAAACAACAAAGGAATGAAACATAATCACCCACCATCTCCCAATAAATCTGAATATGGAGCTAATTTCTGTAGAAATGACAGTGAAAGACCGACAGACAGAAAATTGCCCAAATTTATAACAGAAAGTAAATCTTGCGATCTGTAGTCTTTCCTGTGAATAGACTATTGAACAGTGTGCTGAAATACTTACACTTGAACACTGCCCTTCATGAAGTCTCTCACTGACACTAAAAAGGGGCAAAAAGTTGCTTTTGGAGATCTTTATTGCCTACAAGTCAGAAAGTATTCAATATAGATCTTTTGTTCCATAAGTAAATACTAGGCTTAGGAGCTGTGGCACCTTTTGCTAAAACAGCTATTCTCATCCATTATCTCCCATTTCAGTAACATCCAAATCCACCAAGTGCAAAGTATACACACAATCCAGTTCTCCTACAAGCTGGTGAGGAATCCTCTGGCACAGCTACAGCTCCTGCACCTTGGAGCGAGGCTGATGAGCCAGGACATGATGGCTTGAGGTTTAAAGTTGTGACTACATTCCCTCAAAATTAAGGCTATTCAGATGCTATCAGTTTATCTGTTTCTTTACCTTCCTGAATTTTCATTGCTTTTTCAGTTTATTCTCGGAATGAATTAAGAAAATTAATGGAAAGAGGTTTGTGGTTAAAGCATTTATTTCTACCCAAAGAGTGGAACTGAGAAAATGGAATTTCTATTAAAAAGACAATAGACGATATACCTCTCTTCTAAGCATGTATCTCCTTTCAGGCAGACAGGGATATGTAATGTGGCTTTCCTAATTAATAGATATTGTGATATTCCAGTACACCAGAACAAATAGGGTTGATTATCTTCTATAGTAGACAAGCAAGGCAGGAAAGCTGAGAAAAGCTTCCTGAACAAGCAAGCGGCATAGCTTTGTAGGGATGGTTTAGAACAAAAAAAGACAAAGGAAATTTAGTACATCTCTTCTGGAATTTCCCCTCTAGCTCCAAGTATGGCTCTTTGCTGACTTCCCAAGATCTCTTCCTCCACCCTCATATACTCCAGAACAGTATCCTCAAACTGATGATAAATTTGCTCTTGAAATAAACTATTTCAAGACTCCTCTGGGATCCCATATCCAATGAGATGCTGGTATTTTTCTAGTTTATTATAATCTCAAACTATTTTATTTCTTCCTCCTAAGAGGCAGTATTTTTCTGAACTTTGCTGAAAGGTATTTTCCTCAGTTTGAAAACACTGCACTCCAGAGGAAAAAAAAAATATCCTTCAAGCAGTACTTTTACTACTGTTTTACCAAACTTACCTTTGTGAAACTCTGCACACAACCAGCTACTGAAGCACATGCTGGGATGTGTCTGAGATGAAAGCTGATGTAGGTGACATACCTGACTTCCTCCAGAAACAGAAACCCAGTGGGTGGAAAACGACAAGGCCCATTTTTAATATGGTATCTTAAAATTATTTGTGTTGTTGAAAAAACAAGTTAGAATTGTATGGTCGTAGCAAGTTGAGTTCAGAAAACACGTTCTGTTGCAAAAGTTGGTTTAATCAGGTTGTGCGGGTGAATACCATTAAATATTGGTTACCAATCGAAACAGGACCATCTTCAAACTGAACATATAGGTTTCCTGCCAAAATGTTAAATGGGGCTTTTGATGGTAAAATAGTATTTTTCTTCTAAATACAATATAGATGACAATATTACATGTACTTTAAATTACAGTAGTTCACAGTCCTGTGGAACAAAAGAAATTTGTTCAAATAATCTGTGGCAGCCACTGAAGAACAGGATGTGTTTCAAGGCAAAGAAAGCTGCAAGGACAATGCCCTGCCAAGAGCACTGTCGAAGGCCGGAGGTTTTATACAGCACGAGGGTTCTGGCTTGAGGTCCTGTCCACAGGTCATGGGCTGTGACAATAAGGTACAATACAAGTGAGACACAGATGTATTAAAAGATGAGATGCACGAGGTGACTACAAGAAGTCCAAGATCAGCATGTTCAGG
This sequence comes from Pitta sordida, assembly GCA_013390025.1. NCBI lineage: Eukaryota > Metazoa > Chordata > Aves > Passeriformes > Pittidae > Pitta > Pitta sordida. The sequence goes on from WEKX01026077.1 coordinate 93,496, forward strand.
TGGCCAGAAAGAAAAACCTTCAAGTTCACCATAGTGAGACCTCTTCAAGTTACCCCTTAAAACCCCTGAGGCATGCAGAACGTATTTGCCAAAGAGGGAGGACTTGTAAAACATATCCCAGGCTACATATAACATTCTGGAGACACAGGGACACATAAAAGGTAGATAGTGATGAAACTCCATACATTATCCCATTAAGGTTTTATTCAATCAATTTGTGTAATTAATCTACCCTAAAAATTAGGGGAAGGACAGCATTCTGATCCTGCATATGCAGTGGTAAAGACATGACCAGCCTTCAGACAAGTCTACAATTTGCTTTAAAAGCATGTTTAAAATTTTAGCAGGTATGTGGGATATCTCTTCAGCCAACTAACAAGTTTATTCACAACTGTGCAGAGCACAAGACAAGAAGATTTAGTATAGTCCACAAGACCTTAAAGTAACTACCTGACATAAGCTCCATTCTTCCTGTAGCTACACTGATATTGACGTCTGAGGTAATGAATTTAAATGAAATAACAAGATGCCTCATTCACAATTTGCAATTTCCCTGTTGTTTCACAATGCAAACACCGAAGTTTCAATTGCAATCCCAAAAGTCATTTTTGTGAATTTTCCTCTGAGTAAAAGGACACTGCCACAATTAATTGATGAATTTAATTTCCACTTTTTAAAAAATGCCATAAAAGGATTAAAATACCACATTTGAGTTAATCCAAGCATCTTGCCTCCTGAATCACACTGGATCTTGATTGTAACTTTTTCCTCCTTCCTGATATTACTAGCCATTTATTTTAGAAAAATATTTTTCCGCAAGCTTGTGGTTTTCCTTAATTAAAAAAAAAAAAAGTAACAAAGATGTCTTTCCAATTTTTCTGTCAAACAAGCCCAAACTCCATCAGCAGACTCATATGAATAGATAGAGTGAATTACTAAGTGTCCTGATCAACTACATGAAATATTCTGCAATTCAATTTCTGAAGACAGCTCGATAAAGGTTCAAATGACTGCATTTTGGAAATGAACCCACAAATTTCAGAACTGCAGCAACAAAAAATATATTAGCACAATATGTCTCAAAACACAGTACTGTAAGTACTGCACAGTACAACACATGTCTAGACAAATACTTGCAAGAAATATGGAATAAACAGTAACTCGAATTTGACAAACCAAACTCTATTTTGATGAAATACAAGCCTCAGGTGATACAGGTAGTACTTAGCAACCTAAAAATATCACAGACTCTGTAATTAAAAAAAAGAAAACAAAACAAATTTTTAATGATTAGCGCCTAAAGGGAAGAAAATTACTTAGGACTGTAATGCTGTACTGCCATAGTTCAGTTGCATCACACAAAAATTCACATCCTCCATTTCACTTCTGAGAAACAGCAGAAGGCTATTAACCTTCTGTTTGCCACCAGGCTGCTGAAAAAGTAAACTCCCTGACCCCTGAACTCAGCACTGATGTGCAGAACAGACCCAAACAAAAAGTAGATACAGAAGGCAGGAAGCAAAGGGCTTCTCTCAGTACTGCTCAATGGAACTGCCTACGTATCCTCATCAAAGAGAAGGAGAGATTAAAGTCAAAATCCAAGGAGGCTGACAGAAAAGGGGCTGAGAAAAGCATTTCTATCTCTTTCTCTCCTCCTATGACTTCCCTGAGGGAGAGCTTTGAACAAAAACACTGATGAGAAAAGACTTTGGAGTTCCTGTTTCATGGCGGCAGTGCTCAGGGATACTGTGAGAATTCTCTGTACATTCTCCACTGGTAAGACTTTGCTGTTCCAAAGGCTTTGCACTTCAGGCATTCATTACAGAAAATGTCATGATGACAACATTATCTTCTCCTAGTAAACAATAATTTCTGCCCGGTATTTCAAAATGCATGCATGTGTAATGATACAAAAGCTCTCCATCACCGGTCAAAACAGAAAAGCCACTTCCATAAAGCACAGCATGTAAAAGCTGTGGTCTCTGAAATGGCACAACAGAGAATATTGCCTTCTTTTAACATATTTAATTCCTATTAAGAATAATAGGAGCTAAGCACGCATCAAAAGATAATACGCCTTCAAGTTGTAATACATATTTGCCATTATGGGTAAAGATACCTGTCAGTACTACATGAAATAACTGTCAGTTCCTAGATTTGTTCCAGAGTACAAATCTTTTCTATTAGTATGTACAAGGCATAGCTAAGTGTGGCTGCTTAAACAGAAAAAACAGGCCTAATCAGAGAGTGTGAGGGTTTCTCATGAAATACAGGGACATCCTTTGTTTGGATTTTGCCTATCTTAAACTCAAGATTTTTCTGAAAAAGACAAGATATAGGTCTACTGTAGACATCAGATGCAACTTATCTTGGTTTCTTTTCACTGATTTAAAACCTAAATAATAGGCTTTGTTTTCTATCTTCGTATTACTTCTAAAAATAATAACAGTCAGCCTAAGAAAACCAAACAATTTTATCTCATAAGTATGTTTTCTATACACAGAAAAAAAATGACAATATGCTCTCAAACACTACAAAAGGTTAGGGAACATTAATATCTTTTCAAAACAATTTTCAAAACGGCACAGTGTTTCTGAAACCCTCAGTAACTCAACACCATTTTATTTCACACATCCTTAATCCTTTGTCTTGGAAAATGGCATCTAGGGATCAGTAAAGGAAACTAGGGCTGAGCTTTGCCCCTCACAGGTCACACACACGTTGCTGTGTTTTCACTGTTCCTGTGTTCATCTCTAGGGATAAGACTATCCTGTGGCTTTTGCTGCTTGAGACATTTTGGGATATTTTGCTCAGGAATTCAGGCTATGCAAGAGAAAACTTGCCTTTCAAGGGAATTGAGAGCAGCCCAGTGAGGGAGGATTCAGCCAACAGAGTCTTTTTTTGATACCAAGAAGAAAGAAAAATAGGCTTAAATTTTGGTTACCTGTGTAGTGAATGTAGACTTCACTGCTGTCCCATTCTACTTGTCTGTGTTTTAATCAGAATGTTAAGTCCTAGCTTTTCCTCACAGGGATTGCATTCTTTACCTATGATGGGCTGTTACCCTGACTGCACACTGCACTACTCTACTATGTTATTTCTGACATTTAAATCTTCATTCCAGCGAAGTGTTTAGGTTTAATTTTCTTCAGTTTCTGCAACTTCTTCCCCAGTCCTACCTATGACTCGATGATCCTTCCAGATCCATTTAGGACATTTTTCACTTAATCAAGTGCTGAAATCTAAATTTCACATAATTTCTTTGAGAGTAAATTATTTTTTTCTTTGTGTGTAGCCTCTTCAGTAGTAATTGATTGCTAAATGCAGCAATTTTAATCATCTAAAGACTTCAGTCTAAGTGGTCTCAAATTGCACCATATGAATTAAGGAGATGGGCTCAAAATCTCTATAAACATGTTAGTGCATAAATGAAGAAATATGTAACTGGACTTTATTTTGAAGGAAATCACAGAATCACAGAATTAGTAAGGTTGGAAAAGACCATAAAGATCATCAAATCCAATCTATCACCTGTTACCTAACCTAACCCAACATGTTACCTAACCTGTTGTCATCCTGCTACCAACACATCATCGTACCTATAATACACTATCCTATTATCTAGGTCATGCCACTAAATTCAGCATCCAACCTCTTCTTAAACACCTCTAGGGACGGAGACTCCACCACCTCCTTGGGCAGACCATTCGACTGAGAAATCACCCTCTCTGTGAAAAAGTTCCTCCTAATGTCCAGTCTAAACCTCCCCTATCACAGATTAAGACCATGTCCTCTTGTTCTGTCACTGGTGGCCTGAGAGAAGAGACCGATCTCCACTGGGCTGCAATTTCCTTTCATGTTTCTATCTGGGGAAGCCTTATAAAAGAGTGTAAACATATTATAGAGGAAGCATAGAGAAGGTGAACTGGGAACCAGTGCATACCATTTCTCCCCAAAGAACAGTTAGGGAACACTCTATGGATGTCAAGAAGTTAAACCAGAGACTTTCAGTTTCTCCATTGCTCCCACTTACCGGTGATGTACCAGAAGACTGGAAACTGGCTAATGTGACACCCATACACAAGAAGGGCTGGAAAGATGATCCGAATAATTATAGTCCTGTCAGCCTGACCTCGGTCCCAGGTAAAGCCATGGAACAAATAGTCCTGTGTACTATTATGCAGCACCTGCAAAATAACCAGGACATTAGACCTAGTCATCACGAATTTCGGACAGGTAGGTCTTGCCTGACCAACCTGATCTCCTTTTATGATCTGGTGACTCACCTGGTTGACGATAAAAAGGCTGTGGATGTTGTGTACTTGGATCTTAGCAAAGCCTTTGACATGGTTTCACATGGTAAGCTTCAGGAGAAACTCTCGGAACGTGGACTGGATAGAAGCATTTTATGTTGAGTTAGGAATTGGTTGTATGGATGAGCTCAGAGAGTGTTAGTGAATGGTGCCACATCCAGCTGCTGGCCAGCCACCAGTGGAGTCCCACAGGGATCAGTGCTTGGCCCAGCACTGTTTTAATATCTTTACTGATGATGTGGATGAGGGAATTGAGTCCACCATTAGCAAGTTTGCAGATGATAACAAGCTGGGAGGAAATGTTGAACTGCCATAGGGTAGAAGGGCCCTTCAGAGGGACCTTGTTAGGCTAGAGAAATGGGCAGATTCCAATAATACGAGATATAACAAGTCTAAGTTCTGGGTTCTTCATCTTGGACATAACAACCCCATGCATGGCTGTCGACTCGGGAAAGAGTGGCTGGAGTGTGGTGAAATGGAGAGGGATTTAGGAGTAATGATTGACAGAAAACTCAGTATGAGCCTGCAGTGTTCCCAGGTGGCTAAGAAGGCCAATGGCATCCTGGCCTGTATCAGGAACAGTGTGGCCAGCAGGAATACGGAAGTTATCCTTCCCCTGTACTCAGCACTGGTCAGACCACATCTTGAGTACTGTGTGCAGTTCTGAGCTCTCCAGTTTAAGAAGGATGTTGAACTGCTTGAGAGGGTTCAGAGAAGGGTAACAAGGATGGTGGAAGGACTGGAGAACAAGCCCTGTGGGGAGCAGCTACGGGAACTGCGGTTGTTCAGTCTGGAGAAGAGGAGGCTCAGAGGTGACCTCATTGCTGTTTACAACTACCTGAAGGGAGGTTGCAGTCGGGTGGGTGTGGATCTCTTCTTTCAGGCTGCCAGCACCAGAACAAGAGGACATGGCTTTAAGCTACGCCAGGGGAGGTTTAGACTGAATGTTAGGCAGAGCTTTTTCACAGAGAGAGTGATCTCTCATTGGAATGGTCTGCCTAGGGAGGTGGTGGGGTCGCCATCCCTAGAGGTGTTTAAGAAAAGACTGGATGAGGAACTCAGTGACATGGCCTAGATGATGGGAGGCTTGGATGGATGGAGCATGGTGTCCATGGTTCCACGGTTCTGGATTCAATCCCTGGATGGGCGTTCACTTGGGAATTGGACTAGATGTTCCTATGGGTCCCTTCCAACTCAGAATAACCTGTGAACATGAGTCTAACAATCTCCTTCTGATTATATTATAATTAATCTTAAAATTAATTCATTAAAAATTTCCAGTAAACCAAATGAAAACATAAACAAAATTTCTTTAAATAAAATGTTGCAAACTCCTGCCACCAGAAAAAATGGAAGTTAAAGTTATTAACATGATGACTTTTTACTTGTGTTGTGTCTTCTCAGGGAATACTTTTGCACTATGTTTCAATCTGATATGATGTGAAATTTGCTGTGATATACAACCAGGCTGTATAATTGATGCAGCAATTAAACCTTGCTTCTGAACAACTTGGGAATCCTATTTTGATTAAGAGGCACACAGCAGATCCCTGTTTCCAGTATCTTTTCTTTGTATCAAGGCAATCATGCAATATTTCTTGAATTTTTTGATAACCTGATCCACTGAAAGTATGTATAGTTTGGAAGTATCTGCATATCTGCTCCAACGTGGAAATAAAACACTGTGGATCTGGGCACTGAACATAACAGGAATAATGATAAATGTTTTAAGGCTCATCAATTTTGCAAAACAAAAAAACCACAGTCACAAGCATTATTGGTGAGCAAATTGTGAACAGTAACATGTACAGAGTCTACATTCCTAATTCTTAACTCCTGGTTAAACAGCATCAGTTGGTCAATGACCAAGCAGACCCGCATCTGGAATTTTGACTGAATTCTCAGAACAACTCAACGACACACTTGGAATGAAAGAAAAAACTAGAATGAGTTTTATCTCAAACCAATCTATGGATCTTTATAATGAATAAACAAAAAAGGACCTAACAAGCAAAAAGGCCTTAAAACATTCTCTAAGCAAATGAAGGGACAAAACCACAATTACTTTACCAAGCAGGGTGCAACACTGGGTTCCCATTTGTACTGTGATTCATTATGAACTTGAAACATTATGCAATAAAATCAGGATTTTGCTACTAAATATTTATTTTATTCCAAACTGAAATAACACTTACGCACAGTAAGGATTAATTTTGGGGCACAGGACTTACTTGTTAATTAATGAGGGCAACTAGGCTATGTCAAAGCTGTTATGCCAAGTAATGAAAATTCTGCCCATTTCAACTAAACTCTGAAATGACCTTATTTGGCTGCGACATGTAACAGTTGTAGCAGTTGCCTGGAAACTACATCCAACTCAAAACTGACAGTAGGCAAAGAAGGCTCAGGGGAAGGGGAAAACAATGGACTTGACATATCCACAGCAACAGATTGAAGAACTTTCAGTAATAATCCTGGTCACAGAACTGGAGCCACACTGGAGCTAATGGAGACAGTGAGCAGATCACCTGCACCCAAACTAGTTTTGCTCTTTTTTCATCAACCTTCTATTTCACTGCCATTTTCAGATAAAAACATGGACTCCTTTTGCTCTCACACTCCAGCTTCTCTTGTACTACCCATAACAAAGTTTGTTTTCTATTTAATCCAAAAAGATTATTACCTTTGTCACCTTAAAACCTGTACTAAGAATAACAAACCTCAGAACAGATTCCCATCACTTCCAGGCTTAAAACTTATTATCCTAAACCTCTGATTTACATGCAGCACTGTGGCAGAGTTCAGTAGTCTGAGACTCACAAGGTGGATAGCGTGCCAGTAAGCAAAGTTAAGAGCTGATGTAGAAGAAAGCTTGTTCCACAGAATTCCTACGAGTCTGAAAAGCCAAAGTGCAGCCTAAGGTTATCACAGAGGAACAGTGTGTTGCAAGGACTAACAGCTATAAATAACACACAAAGGAAACTGTTTTACATTTGTTTGGTTTTGAGAACACATACAAGAGATGGATTAGACCTTTTTCTTGTGCAACACATCAGATTAATTCAACAATCTCTTTGCCAAAGAGTACTCTTATGGGACTACATGTTCCTCTACATCCAGGACTCCTATTTTCTTTGTTCAAAATAATACTATTTAACAAAAGTTGAACTTCTGAGATCACACTTCTTGCTTTTGACCCTTGGTAGGGCTCTAGCTGTTCCCTGCAGCATTGTTCTCCCTCTCAAAATCAACCCAAACCTCTTTACTTCTTCATCCTCCCCTGTAGGGCTTGACTCCACGAAACAACCTCTCTGGAGCACAACACACAATGCATTCTACCCCTTTTACCTTTCCATGACCTTTCCTTCTCACTTTTTAGCAGCTCTCTCCCTATGTTCTTCATAAAGAACAGTCAATCTTATACCATCACCTGAATTTTAGCTCCATGGCATCAAGCATAATCGTTTGAAGAGCAGAAACACAACTTCCACGGGAAAGTGAGCCATTTAAAAGCAACCCACCTAAATTGCAGCCCTGGCTTGAGGGCAGAGAAATGGCAACTAAATCAGCCCTTTTTCACGTGGAACAAGAACAGTAGCCAACTTGCTGACTGTACTGGATCTACACCAGCCACTTCTGCAGAGTGTCTGACCACTAGAAACCCGGGACACTGAATCCCTGCAGTTTGCTCTCAACAACTCCATCCTTACAAAAACCATCTCTGTGCTCCTGCCTACTCAAAACAGCTGGAAGCAAGCAATATGCAAACAACCTTCTTCCTCCTTGCATATTATTAGTTTAACATTTCAATAGTCTCTGGCCTATAAGATCAGAAATTAATTCTATTTCACTTTCCTGGTAACCACCATCTATCCTGTGGCAAAATACTATTTTTAGTACATATCTGGTGTTCTTATTACCCTAGTAATAAGAGCTCATACATGGCAAAAATACAAAAGACACAGACAAAATACATGAGTAAAATCTAATGGCAGTGATGCAGAATCCTGGCAGAAGAAACCAGGCATTTTTGCCAGTAATGGCAAAGGTGTTTTTATCTACATCACTACCAAAAAAAAAAAAGAAAATCCCAACCAGTAAACTCTACTCAGGTGTAACTTACATGTTTTCTGTGGTAGCAAGTAACAAGTCTAATTGCTAGACCATGATTTAAATTATATGATCCATGGTATCAACATAAGCTTGAATTAAAATTTGGATTACATTAGAATATGCAGTCTACATACTGTTGGCTATAGTAGCTATATTCAAAATTTGTACATAAGGCAAACTGTTACAGTTGTTCGAAACTTGCACTAAAAACATTACTAGGCTAAGTTCAACACCATTTTAAAAAGTACTCACAATTTGTCCATGTTTTTGAGATAACAGCTATTACATTTGCAAATGTTAAACTAGAATATGTTCCATCTCACAAACCAACAGCCTACTGACTGTTTGTTTTCTGTTAAAGGGGAAAAAACCCCAGCATTTCCGTGTGCACAAGGGTTATCTGGGTATCTTGTTATCCCAGCTGTCGACAAGGGGAGTCGGAATCCTGACTGACCTCTCAGCAGCACGTGTGGATATCAGACATCCCTGACCAGAAATCTGCTGAGGTGCCAGCATTCGCAGTAGCCAAGCGGCCTGTGTGATGTGCCCATATGTTCTCTCTTAACACAACAGATTGATACCAAAGCAAAGAAGTTCAAGTGTTTTCAGTGCTCATTCATCATGGCCAGCAATCTGCAATTTGAAGTCACTTTACTTAGCCATACGCTAGAAGTGCAGGTTTTAACTTGAACCATAAGTTTCCCATTCAGAGATGAAGTGACTCCACAGACAGGAAAATCTTCCATGCTTTGAGGAAATCTGGATTGGAATTTGGCTTCGAATTTTTCAGCAACATTTCAGGATTAAGGGTATAAAACAGGCAGTAAAAAAGTTGTCCAAAAAACAAGTAAAGCTGTTGACTAGCCTTTACTTAAGGAAGATAGTAAAATAAATATTATGTCTGTAATGATGGAAAGGATTCAACACATTCTGAAGACCAAGTAAAGATACTGGTAGCTGGTTAAGACCAAATAAAGATACCGGTAACTGGTTTAATTTTTAAAAAAAACACCCCAACAATACAGTATGACATCTTGTAACTCCAGTTCTTAGTGTATGTGCTGCAATCAAATGCCAGTCACATAAAAAATTAAAATAAAAACATATCAAATGTCATTTATAAATACAAAACCCAGTACAGAGATGTATGAAAGACTCAGCTGCAGTAAAATTTTCGAAAAGGTAGTTTAAAAAAGAAAAGGAGGTCAACAAAGATGCCAAACTGAATAGTCTGACCTAACTTTTCTTTGTCAGAGAATCAGTAGAGTCAACCCTCTCCACTTCACGGTTCGTCGTTTGCGGATCCACCTCTTTGCGGTATAATTTTCCTGTGATTGAGGAGGTCCATTTTGCGGCGCATTCGTGACTGCGCTTCGCGGGGCATTCATGACTGCACTTGTGCGAACTGACACGTATGAATATTCAAATTAGCCATGCAGACCGCCAGTGCACTGCTCTGCCCATGCCGCCTGCCCCACGGTGTTTGTAGCAGATAGCAAGCGCTCTGCTCGCACAGCCCACGCCGCTCCACACAGAGAGGCTGCGCTATGCCCAGGTTGCCCGCCTCCTGCCGCAGTGCTTGTAGCAGAGAGTGAGCACTCCACCTGCGCAGCCTGCCCCACACAGGCAGCCGCAGAACTGTGGCAGGGAACGCAGCAGAGATAGCCCCCGTCCCGCCTGGCCAGTCCCCAGGGGGATAGATGCACCACCGGTCATCAGGTTTTTTTCTTCTTAAGTTCCCGCTCACTTCACATGAGGAGCTTTCAGGAATATCCCGCAGCCACTCTGGAGCTGGGGGAGGTGGATCTATGTCAGGAAAATCTGGATATTAATGAGCTGCCTATCAACACGGAGGGAGGGCTTCACGGGGCAGGGGGACAGGACAAGGAATGCGGTACTGCAATATTTGAGGGCTGAGTGTAAAACATTTCTCAGGCTAAGGAAGAGTTAATTCAAGCTGTAGTCTTTTATTCAGAGAACTTCATCACAAGTTTCATCACAGCAAATAAATCCCTGTTTGTTCTTTATCTCCAACAGGCTTGATCTTAAACTTTCTGACGTTTGGAAAGCTGGGATTTTCTTCCAAACACAGGCAGGTAAATGAAGTCAGCAAGACTGCTTTAAAAACGGGAAAATGTACTGTCCAACAGTCAATCCCTTATGGCTTCTGCCCCTACTCATTAAGCTACAATATAAACTCAGAAATGGTGCATAGGCACACCTGAAGCAAGATGAGTTTATCATAGGGAGGTTGTCCTTCCCCTGTACACAGCGCTGGTCAGACCTCATCTTGAGTACTGTGTGCAGTTCTGGGCTCCCCAGTTTNTAGGATTATACAAGGAAATTTAAAATTCCTCAGATATCCCCAATAGAAAAAAATATTGCTGCCAGAAATAAGTGTGGTGGTAGAATGAACAGATAATATAATCAAAGTCAATTATGAAGACTTTATACACCTTTATTTACTACTTTGTCAATTTGTCACTGATCTTGTTCTACTTTGATTCACAGAATATTCTGAGTAGAAAGAGACCCACAAGGATCATCAAGTCCAACTCTTAAACTGCACCACGGCCTCCCTGGCGGGAATCGAACTCCCGGTCTTCCGCATCGGAGACGGGGACACTCACCACTGTAATTTACTGCAGCTTATCTGGGTTCATACATTCATGAGCAAGCACAAATATTACATTTCTACTTCAGTCATGAAACCAAAAAACAGAACCTCCCCAGTCTGCATTCGGAACAGATTCATAAAGGAAATGGATTTACTCTTCTCTTACCTGCATACAGCAATGTGTATTTCTTTGGTCAAGAATACCTGAAAGGCCTGTTCGGCTGAGAGAAAACCTTCACAGCAAAAGTCACAATCTCTTCAGCAGCCTTATTTCTTCATTTCTCCCCAAGTACTTTCATCATGCCTAGGTCATTATTTCCTCTGAGCAATGAAGAGGACGCAAAGCACACCACACTTGCCAGCACTCTTTTGCTTAAAAAAATAGGTAAAAAATAGAGTAATGTGCTTCTCATTTGTGTTTCCTGCATATAATAACATTTTACTGTACACAAATTTTGGCAATGTCATTTTATATAATAATGCAGGGATTTTTGCTTTAAAAAGTTATTTATTATTGATAATTTGACAAACGCTTCAGACTTCTCTAGTGCTACACTGTATCACTTAATGGCCCATAACAGATAGCTTGTTCATTTTAGAAAGGTTTTCTTTTACCAACATAAAGCAAGAAAAATTCCAAGTTTTCTGTCCATTTCAGTGTCTCTTTCTGTGAGAAACACTGAAAAGTCCTTTTGAATTAGACTTAGAAGTCATCAAGATGGCATTATCTCTATTTCCATATGTTACAGGAAAAAACAAAATTATTGAAAATTAACAAAATTAAAAAGGTTTTATTTGTACCCCAAATGCAGTACAATATGTTACAGAAAAATTTTCCACAGCTGTTCAGGCAATAACCCTCATAAATCAAAACCAGTAAATATAACTGATTGCAGAGATGAATGTATCAACTTCTGCAGGATTTTTCCGTACAAATCTTTCTGAAAACTTTTTGCTCTAAGAGACACGTTGTAATTAAAAATCAACAATGAAATCCCAAACAATATAAAGAATTATAGCACCAATTAATTACAGTGCTTCCAAGCTGAAAAAAAGCCATTTGCTAATGAAAATCACTATTGCTTAACAGTTGCGTTAACAGCAAAAAAATTGTTGCAATAAATCACTCTTCATAAACACATATTTATATTCAAAGTCTTCTTAAGCTGAACGTGTTACACTTAGCAAATTAGCCAAGATGTTCACTCTTCCTGTTCTCCGAGACATATCCGGAAACCTCATGTGACCTAAGCACAAGCCATTGCTGTGGGTAGGAGATGCTCTGGGACAAAACTACACCTAAGGGCTACCTAAGGGCTCTGCTGCTGGAGAGGAGAAGGCTGGGCACACTGGGAGGACTCAAGATCACTTGGTCTTGCAATTCTGTATCAGAAGACATGGCATCCCCACAGCACTAGGGTGAGTCACATGACAGACCCATGGAGCAGCTCAGCTGTGGCTTCCCAAGAACAGCAGACAGCTCAGACATCGCTGACTGGACAATCACAAACCAAACTGCTGCCTGTCTCACATGGAGAGTACTCTTCAAAGATGCCTCAAATCACTCTCTGCACCACTGCACAGGTTGGGCACAGAGCTGTGACAGTTATCATAAACACTTCCGCAGGAACAGTCACACTAACAGGTCTTTGAGAACAGAAGGAAGCAAACACAGGTTCCCAGAAAGGTTGCAGAGTCTCCATTTCTGAAGACACTCAAGAACCATCTGGATACCATCCTGAGTACTGTGCTCTAGGGAACTCTGCTCAAACAGGAAAATAGGATGAGATGATCTCCAGTAGTTCCTTCTAACTTTACCCATTCGTGATTCTGTGATCAATATCTGGGGATAAATGGCTGAACAATCAAAGTAGTCCTTGAACAGGCAAAAGAACAACCACTATGAAGTTCCACACATTTAATCTGCTACACTGTATAAAGCGGACAACAGAAAAAGAATTTGGCGATTTCCCATTCCAGAAGATATCAGACTAGACACTGAAAGCATCAACATTTAGATATGACAACTTGCATCTTCTAGACACTGGCTAAAGATGATATTAACTGGACTGATATCCCATAGAGCTCAAGACACACAAAGTAAATAAAACATTATAAACAACACAAGGATCTGCAAGGAAAGAGATTAATCTATTGCATTATTTGGTTTAGTAGGCAATTACATAGGTATATTTTACAAAATATTCATTTAAAAAAAGACATCCCCTTGTCAAATGCAAAAAAAACCTACACAAAAACATTAATTATAATCCCTTTGTAACTGAAAGCTACCTTGAAACAATCCTGAGGAACAATTTCATTTTCCCTCACACAGACGAATTTGTGGTTTTGTTTCTGCTTTTTGTTTATGTGGGGGTTGCCAAGGCAGAGTGTGTTCTGTGGAAAACAATATACATTTAACACAAAAGATAATTTAAACAATTCACTTACACAATTAAGGTGCACAATTAGACTACTTAAATAGGCTTCAACTGCAGAATGCTTCAGTAGCTCAAACCTGATCTTGACCTTTTTTATTCAATCATAGCATGAATAGCTCTAATTACTTGCATTTAACACTTGTGTACTTATTTTAGTTTTGGCACTACCATTTTCTTCTATTTCAAAAGCAAATATAAAATTTTCTGAAGGTCTAACTCTTCTTGTTGACCAAGCACATTTTGCATACATATTTTAATGCAGCATATTTACTTCAAAAGTTACAGAAACCAGCTGAAATTCCTATTCCTCCAACTTTATAAGGCTTTACAAAGTAAAAATCATTATTGAGGACTGTCATACTGCTTTCACCAGCCACATATTTGTTCTACATAAAAAATTAATCTGGTTGTCTTGAATGTTTATCCATTGTTATTCCCTCAAAAATGGATGCTACACATCTCTGAGACAAAATTCATGATACAGATTAGAGCATATTGTTTACAGTCCATAAACACTTTTTATTATCGTTTCATAAGGTAATTCCATTCTATGGAGTAAATGAACATATTTTCCAGGGCTCATTAATCCTCATTTAATCATTCAGTGAACATGAACCAAACCCATTAAAAGGAAAATCAAGACAAGAACTCTAATTTAAGCCACTATTTTCATAATTACATTTATCTTTAGTAAATCCTAATATATAATCCTAAAACTAGTTTCCACGTTCTTTATATTTAGTGTACAAAAAAGTCTTTGAGTATTACCAATCTCCAAAAGCCCTGTTCTCCCTGTTCTTTGATGGCCATCAGTACAAATGGGTTTGTACAAGTCAAAGGATTGCTCTCTTTGGTTAAACAAGTTTATTTTCTTAAGGAACAGCCACAATGCATCTCAAAAGGGGTCTTTTACATTGTCAAACTACACAAGTCATAACAGGGCTTCACTGGGTAAGTTTCTTGTACAAACAAATCACATTAAGAACTTCCAGGAGACAAAATTAACAACAGGCACATGCAGACTGAGGCATAGGAAACACCAGAAAGGGACACACTGATGGAGTCACCAGAAGAGCAAAATTGTCATACCCACTGCCAATTTTTTTCAGGAATCAGTAGAAAGGAAGCTTAAGATGAGAAGAGACTGAGAGAGAGAAAGAGAAGGAATGGCAAGGGTAATTGAAAAGCATATCCTCTGAATAGCTGAAATTCCAGACATTATTTTTGCTTATGAAGTTGTAAACTCCCCACTCTTGCCTTTCTTTCAGGCGCTGGGACAAATTCAGAACAATTTAAGTCAGTTGCCCCCAGACCCCAAACACAGTTGACCCTCTTCCACTTCACGCCCCCCAGACAGCGGCTTCACATTTTCGCTGTGTGATTTTTCAGTGATTAAGGAGGCCCATTCTTGGACTGCCCATGAACGACCTGACACACATAAATATTCAAAGTAGGCAATCATGAATATGCAAATCCCCCCTCCCACTCCTCCCCACCATGGCTGCCCATGCTGTGTCAGCGTGGCGGCAAGCCAGGCCAGGTGCCTGCCCTGAGCCAGCCACGGCAGAGCTGCACCAGGGGCCTGCCCCGAGCAGGCCGCAGTGGAGGCGAGCCGCGGACACACCCAGAGCCAGCTGTGACGGAGCCAAGCTGGGTATGCGCTGCTCCCACAGCGGCTTGGCTCCGCTTGGCTCTAGTGTTGCCCATCCCACTCCCCTCAGCTCGGCTCCGAGCGAGGAGGCTGTGTGCAGTTATGAAAGATTTACACACTCTCAGGTTAGGTGTGGTGCCCGAGACTTTTTCAAGGTAGACATCTACCCTGAGTATGTAGATACACAACAGGGTGGTGCTGAAACAGTGCCGGAGTGCTCGGGGGTGGAGTGAGGGTGTGGGGCATATCTGCATATTAATGAGCTGCCATTCTATGCAGACGGAGGGCTTTGTGGGAGACAAACAAGACCCACGGTACCGTGGTGGAGGAGACCACAGCATATTAACTCACTCGAGCCTCACACACCACCTTCTCCTAGCGCTGCCGAGCCTGCATTTATCACAATTCCATTTAAACCTTTTTTCCAGACTTGAAGTTAAAAATCTCATAAGAAGCAATAAAGCTGCAAACAGGAAGACTAGGAAATTTGTACTGAGTAATACAAAAGAAATAGCAAATATTCAGGGAAGAGGACCAAATGTTCCAGCATTTCCTGACGTAGAACACAGAATCATAGAATTACCCAGGTTAGAAAAGACCTTTGAGATCATCAAGTCCAACATACTACCTAACACCATCTCATCAACTAAACCATGGCACCAAGTGCCACATCCAGTCTCTTTTTAAACACTTCCAGGGACAATGAGTCCACCACCTCGCTGGGCATTCCAATAGCAAATCTCTCTTTCTGTAAAGAATTTTTTCCTAATATCCAACGTAAAATTCCCCTAGTGTAACTTGAGACTGTGTCCTCCCTATTCCTGTTGAGATCTGAATGAAGAGAGCACAGACAACTGAAGATTTTAGTTAACTGCAGTATCTTTCTTGCTTCTAGAAAACACAGAAACTCAGCAACATCCCTCTGACTTTTCCAGCTGCCTGAACAAAGGGCTGTCAGCTGTCCCATTGAGCCAGTGCTGATTCTTCAAATGGCACAAAAATGTTCATAAAGAAACACAAAGTATTTGCTGCAGAGGGCTGCCTATTTCGATAATTGTGCAACATCTCTAACACGCCAGCGTTGCATAGGTATGCGACTGTTTTCATTTTAAAACAATAAGGTATCATTACCATCCAGAAATTAGGGACTGCCGCTATTAGTTAAGAAGTTGCATGTGTGGAGTATTTCAAAAGCTGCTAATTATAACATGAGAAAAAAGCCATAAACTGCTTCTGGATTACAGAAAAGAGTAAATTAATTAGTTTTTCATACACACACATAAAAATGTTTTAGTATTTAATGTTTCTGTACTATTAAAAGGCCAGTACACAATGTAGAATGAGTGAATTAATTCTCTCGCTTCTAGCCAAAGGCAAAAATAAATAACTACCAAATAATAAATTAAATGAGGTCTAAAATGGGATCTATATTTAATGACTCTTCTGCTGACCACTTAAACGACAGTATTATTTTAAAAGCTACTTTCAGCCTCTAGGATAAGATACATTAACTATGAAGTTAATTGCACAAGTGTATGAATCAACAAGCATTTCTTGCCCACAGAAAGGAAGTATGGCCCAGACAAAAATTGCTGAAATATTTTCAATATCTCAAGGATGTTTTTTCCCATGAGAGTAACCATTTGCAATCAACCTTTCACTAGTCCAGCAAAATTTGTTTGGAGGTAGACCTCATTCTAACAGTATTTTCAAGGAACACTTTTTCTTCTCTCTGTGGAACTTAAAGATCTTCAGGTACTACCTGTTCTCAGTTAAAATGCATTTCCTTACCTAGAGAAACAAGTTTAAAATGTAACACTGAATATACCAGACTACTAAACCCAAATCTGAAACGTGAATCATTCCACTGAAACAGTAATTGGTAAGTTCTCTGGGGAAGAAATCGACTCTGGGTTCAGTGTTTATATATCACTTTCAACACACTGAATTCTGAACCCTACTACTCTACTTTAAACAATAACAATCCATTTTAAAATGGGGAAAAATGTGCTCTCGGTTTATTTCTGATCTTTAAAAAATACAGAAAATTTCCATCTGAGGCTAACCTAAAACATTTATTTCTGGTCTTTGGACTTGACACAAACTGTAATTTTGTTATAATTGGTTTGAACATTACGTATCTCAAAATTAAAATAGAAAGTAAGGAAAACAATGGTAGTTAAGAATTTATATTTTTCCTCACTGATTTATTAAATTCAGAACAAATTTATAATATAGTTACATTACCTGAAATTGCTTTTTGTTTTAATGAAGATAATTTTTGTCAAATAGTTCTGCTCCACACTGGTATTAATGCATTCTCTAGATATGTCGACAACTCTATCAACGCAGAGTTTGTGGTTTATTGTTTTTTTTCCTTTGGCCTTATTGAGTTCGCAGTTTTGGTCAACTCTCATTTGAATATTCTTTTTTAAAACGGGAATCTTTTCCTGAGTGCATCAAAAGCATCATCCCAATGGATCAAGTACACAACCAGAAACTGCCTGACCAGTACACTGAAGAAACATTTTCATTAATCTACATCAAGACTCCAAAGCAGCAGCTTGCCACACCACTCTGGAAACAGGAATTCTGGCTGTGAGAGGGAAGTGATTCCTTGTCCTCTCAACAACATGGAGAGCAGATACAGGAGATTATCTGCCATGTGAACTTGAAAAATAATGATTTGGATGGTTCTATTTTCTGCATGTTGCTTTGCTGTGTCAGCACAAGTGAGCCACCTCAGACAACTCTGTGTTTAGCACGCATTTGGGCATGACCTTATAGATTAGAGACAGACTTTGTTAGGGGGAGGTAAGCCTCCAAGTTTCTTTCATGGTGACCCAAATGAAATAAATGCAGAGAGGGGGCACCTTGTGCCCCACAGGAGTTATTCAGCAGTTCACTGCACATCACTGTATGAAGAACAATAATTTACAGTGTCTCAAGAGAAAAAACAACTGTATTGGGAAAAGGATCTTAAAAACATAAAATATTTTAGCTACACATGCCATGACACAAGAACAACATATATGACACTTCAGAGTGATCAAAACAGCATCTTGGTCATTTGATGTGGTGTACTAACAAAGACGAGAAAGGTCAATGCTCTCCTCCCAAGAAGCAAAGGCATACCAAGACCTATAGGACACAGCATTTGGACTCTTACTCTGTGCTCTGCTGCTCCCATTTGAGCAGTTACACATCAGAATTTTATTCACAATAGCTGGTTTAGTGAAAAATATTGAAGCTGTTAGGATATACTCATCTGTCTCATCTCATCTACCTCACCTAATGTCTCTTCAGTAACACAAACAACGCAAGCTCTACCTGTAAGTATGATGTGGGCCAGGAAGAACAAAAATCTGTGGATAATATATTGGTTACTAACATGCAATGTCCTTGGAGCATAAAAGCTGAAATTAATACTTAATGCCATGAATTATGGATGCTGCTGAAAAGCTGTGCTGTAAGGAAGGCTGAGAAAACACTGTGGGGTTTCACATTCAGTAGGCAGTGACAAAGCCTCGAAGAACAGTGTTTTCTCTCGACATTTAAAAACTTCTTTTGCCATTATGTTCATCATTTCTGTGTGTATTTTCAACTAAATTATTTCTTAAATAAACTGATCCAGTGAGAAGCTACAGATTTGAGAGTGAACAAAAGCATGAACCGAGGATTTTACATCTCAAGGGAAAAATATCTGAAATAAAAATAAATGTTTTATAGACAGAAAATAAGGAATACACTATTACTCCTTTACTTATTTTATAAATTCATTTCAGTACTGATTTTTGTTTCTTACTTTTTTTCTCAGCATTTAGAATTCTGCTTTGCAATTTCACTCTGCTAGACTAATTCTGCCAGATTTCTGTGATGATTTCCAAAGAAAAAAAAGAAACAAAAACCAACCTGGATTTCTGGTGGGAATACTAAAGGCTGAGATTGCTGTTTCTCTGGCTTCAAGACAAATGCAGTTCAAACTAGAACAAATCTTGAGAGAGCAGAAGCTACCTGTAGATATGACACCTTGTTTTCTGGCCGCTACTACTGCTAAGTTTATTGTGCCTTCAAAAACTATCCTGTAGGTGTATAAAATCAAAAAAATAATGAACAAATAATAAACACAGAGACAAAAAACCTTACTTTGATCAAGATTTCACTAATCCTTGTAGTATGAAAGAGTCCTGTTATTTCAAGGATGCCAGTATAAATATTTTACCTTACTCTAACTTTGGTGGGATATTATCTCTTATTTTTTTCCTTTGGTTAAGAAATAAATTCACTATATAAAAAGAAGTAAAAAAAAAGTTAACACAAACCCCAAACCTGAAAAGTCAACTATAGCTTTTTTCTTCAGTTCAGGAAAAAAAATTAAACCAGAACTGAGTCTTTTTCTTAATGTCCAAATTTCAGAGTTTCCAGAGTATGAATTAATAAAGATATTTTAACCTTTACATCTTTCCTAAACACACACTCAAAGTTTGGATATGAATTTCCAAAGTCCAAAAGCCTTCAAAGGATGTGATAGCTTTAGGAGGACCAGATAGCACTGAATAACTGGGCAGTAAAAGCCAGATGAAATCTAATATAAGAAAACAGAAGTAAATGCATTTCAGGAAAAAAAAAAATCCTACTTACAGGAAGTAATGGGCTCTACTGTACCTTGCAGGTGGTACATCTTGGAGGCTTTATGATTATTCACACTAAATGTCAGCTCAGTGCCAGGCAGTGGCCAAAAAGCAAATGTTAGAAATAACTAGAAAAGAAGTAGAGACCAAAACAATTGAGAGGCAAGGTCAGTTGAATACTAAACTGGATTTAAGAGAGCCTGCTTAAATATTTTCTGGAATTAAATGTATATACGTACAGATTGGCAAGTACCGATAGCTACAGACCATACCCATGGTACATTTTCTCCACATCCCTGGCACAAAGGACACTACCCTGCCTATACCCACCTCTACTATTCTATAACCTTACAGAATTTACTAAAAAACGAGCAAGTTATTCTTCAACACAGCCACACTCATGCAGTTTTCTTTCACTTTGTCTTGTACTACTGCTGCAAATGCAAAAATACACAGAGCCAGAAATTAATGTGAATTACATGTCCAGGATTAAAATTTAAGTTCATTGGTTAAAGCATAGTAAAGTGATAAGGCACGGAAGGGACAAAGGCACCACTTATACTGCAAAATACCAAGTAACTTTGCTGACAAGTACATTACATATGCGTTCATATATGCAGACATGGTTTAAGAAAATCAAGGCAAAGAGCAACTTGCAAAAGTTATAAACTGGATTTCATCTAATAGAAATCTACCTGCATACTCATCATGTTGAAATCTTTTTCTGAAACTGGTTTTCGTCAAACTGTTTCTCAAATCTCACAGTTATACTGTACACATTCCAGACTCAGATGATATTATACCACAGCTACGTAACAGACTCCCAAATATGCACACAACTATATTCTTGCTCCTAAAATATGAAGATACCAACATTAACATCTGTCTGTCTCACAGCAGAGTGTGCATGAAAACAAAAGAATACAGCTTTTCATTAGCTTCTGCCAGAAGCTCTATATTCTCTTTTTGCTGTGTGTCTATAACTTATTAGCAATAGCCAAAAAATAGAATTTCTGCATGACTCCGTTGGCTCAACAGCGGCTGTCACATTCTTTTCAAGTTCTCAAAAGAAACTATTTAATTTAAAAAGCAGTATGTTACTCCTTATAATGAGAAAAACAACTACGTATTACCTAACTAAAAGTGAGGGCAGTAATTTCCTTGCAAATTTAAATTAGGAAATTACTTCACTGTTTAAAATAAGAAATTACTTCACCATTTTAAAAGAACTTTGTCTATTTATACCAGTTGAAACTCTTGCCTGGAAACTCTGAATTGGAGATAAGCTATAAAAGAAGGCAAAAACCCCAACAACAAATACACTGGCAAAATCAGCACAATGAAAGACACCATCAAAATAGACAAAACAAATGAATCTCATTGTTTTCTATCAAAATTCAGTATTCTGAAATCATTTTGGTCCTCTTCTGAAAGTACAAAACCCAAGCCATAATTTCTTTTCACTGCAAGGTAAAAAACACAATACCTCTATAATTGCTGCAATTTAATTTTTTTGTTCTGTTTTAGATTGCACATTGTAAAACAACTTTTACCGTAAATGAGAGATGGATGCCACTTGTATTTTAAACTTATTAGAACATCATTTCAAGAACAATGAAGCTGGAAAAGACTTCTAAAAGCAGAATCACTCTTCAGAGTTCC
This sequence comes from Pitta sordida, assembly GCA_013390025.1. Lineage (NCBI taxonomy): Eukaryota > Metazoa > Chordata > Aves > Passeriformes > Pittidae > Pitta > Pitta sordida. The sequence goes on from WEKX01026077.1 coordinate 114,924, forward strand.
AATGCATTTATTTTGCAAGAGAAAGCCCGTTTCTACTTCAACAGATTTAGGTTAGAAACAACAATATACAGTAACTGCTATTATCTTGACTACTCTTCATGTTAGTTTCCACTTTTGTGCTAAGAATGGTTTGTACACATCTTTCACTACCTTTCTGATAATTTCTGTCTACGCTTTTCTCAATCTGTCCTAAACAATTGACGATATCTCCTCACTTTCTTTCAGCCACGTCTCAAAGACAGTGACACCCTGCAGAAATTACACAAAGCAGAACTACCATATATTTCCCCACCTCAAAAATATTTTAAATTAAACTAAAGACAGCTACAGCTGCAAATTATCCTTCCCTTTACACATATTTGGATTCACTGTTGCCCTCCATCCTGGTATGCATTTCCCTTTGCTTCCCAAGCAGTACAAGGCATTGTATCAATTAGCAACAAGAACATGGCTATTTCAATTTGGATTAAGATCTTCTGGACAAACTTATTCTTCATATTTGCAGTTCCCTTCTAGTCCTTACTCCAGTGTTTTCCATCTTTTGAAAAATCAGAGCATTACTCCCTGCTAACAAACCCCTCTGAAATTCTTTAGCAAAAGTAACGTGGGGTTATTCCTAGTCTTCAGACAATCACATATCACAAATAGTCCAACCTATCCAGAAGGGATATGATGATCTGCTCTTCATACTGAGCTGGTAGAATGTGCCAAATACAGTAGAAATTGCAACTATGCCACACAATCCTTCCTACTAAACATAGTTTGCATGATGGCAAGAAACTCACACATCTTTACCATATGATCCAAGTCAATTGCATATGTGTGCTCAAACCATTTTTTGTATGACACAGAATTAGTGTTTCATTTCGACATAAGCTCAGTATTTGAGAACAAATAGTTCTCTACTAGTAACAATGTCAGTATTTAACCTGGAATTAACCTGGAAAGAAAAAGACATCAACAAGTTGGGTAAGGGTAACTTCTACTGATCAGAAATGCTGAGTCTGTGCTTGCCTATCCTTAGACCTTCATCCAGCAGAGACCACATAAATCTAATAACACACTGCTCAGGCACACACCACTTTTCTGCTTCACCTGTTTTCTATATCCAGTCAAGTCCCCAGAGAGGAAAAGGGAAGGTAACAAGGCCATAGAATAGCTAAAAATCAGTCAAAAGTATTGAGTGGAGAAACTGGTCCACGTTTTTTCAGCAAGATACCACCCAGACACACTAAAAATACTGACAATTAAAAAAAGGCAAATTTAAATGGCACAGGAAAAAGAGTCCTGTGAAATGATCAGTCAGCCCAGAGGGAAGCACTGACCCCTAATACTCCCTAATGCTCACTCAGTTCCTCCATGTAGAGTAAGGTTAGAGGAAGAAATAGAATGAATCAGTGGGTTTGGGATAGCAGGTTAACAGTGGAGCTGAACTTTTACCTATAAATAAAGATTTGGTTTGAAACTGTCATAGGAATCCCATGGATATTTGAACTTGCTCTGCTGCTCTGAGGCATATCAGGAGTCTGCTGTAAAACTGCAGCCACAGAAAAACACTTCACCCACATCCCCTACTACCTCCTGCAGTGCCTCCACACTCCTTTAGGGCTTAGGTACCATAAAGACAGGCATTCACCAAGGACTAAATACCTAGTAACAAGGCCACCACCTGGAGAAACAGAATGGCTCACTGCTTAGCACAACTGCCTTTATTGCTAGAAAAAAACACCTAATAGAGGAATAAGTTCAATTTACTTTTTTAATGAATAGTAGAGGAAAATGTCCAAGTAATGAAAACAAAATTATTCAATAATAACGTTCTTCCATGAGAATCTACTTTTCTTAAACTAGCAACATTTTAAAACTATAAAATATTTACAATTTTTATATAAAGGAAAAATGGAGGCTCACATCTGATTTTCTCAAACATATACACAAACTCTTATGGGGTTTTTTTCTGTTTTGGTTTTGGGGGGTTTTTTGAGTCCTAAATCTACTAGGAAAATTTCTTTCTTTGAGGCTCTGACTACATAGGGACTCATGAGAAATGAGGGGAGGTAGAAAGTTGTTTTATTGTTGCACAGCAGAATCTACGATATAAAATCACATTTTTAAAATTTACCTCAACCCTTCATTTCTTTGGTGCATCTGAAAGCTTGCACACATAAAGCAATTCACAGAAGCAAAGAATCCTTCTATTAAGGCTGACATGAAACACTACAGAAAGCACATAAACAGTTACATGGTGCACTTGAAGCTGCTTGTACATTCCCTGAAATATCCTGCACATGTAAAGCACGATGACAGATATTGATGCAACCCAAACTCAATGGGGAAAAGAAAGATGGACAGAAAGAACCTGCAGTACTACAAAGCATCCTGTACATGTGCCCATGCATGGGCTGGTGCTTAAGCCCCCACATTACAGCCCAAAGTCAGATTTACGGAAAACGGACATCTGAAAGTATAAGATGAACATCTATCAGGACTGACAAACACTCTTCTCTGTACACTTTAGTGGTCCCATGCCAATCACAGAGAAATGCAGGATGGAAATATGCAAAACACTACTCCTGGAAGTCTCTCATCACAGCAATTTCTGACAGTCCAGGGAGGGCTGTTTTAAAATCTAAGTCAGATTTCAATGTCTTATTCTTTGCAGTATGACTGCTCAATACATTTCCATTTATTATTTAATTTGGCATGTATTAGGAACAAAGGACTTCTACTGATCTGAATAATATTTTGTACATTAGTGTGATACATAATAGTGTTTCGTGTAATCTGACTTCATTCTTTCCAACTTGCAAATTTAAAAAGAAAAGCTGTCAGGGTAGATCATAGTTGGCATGTCACTTTCCAAATATCATTTACATTTTTCTCTTTACATACATCTTTAATAGTCAATTTCCTTTTTTCTATACATATTTTAGTGTGAAAATGTTTGCCATCAATATTAAAATATGAATTATCATATTTTTAGCCGTGTACATAACTTACAGAATAGCCTCAAATCCCATCCATTACTCTCATATTTAATAGCCAATATCCCTTCTGCTTTCATATTTTAATATTAAGTTTCTTGCTTAGCTGTGCACAGCAAGAAATCTTTCTCAGTGCCTTTCTATATATATCCACCTAAAGCAGAAGTGAAATCTTTTGAGATGTTTTTTAAGTATTAATAAACTAAAACCAGTCTAAAACACCAATGTAGCTTAGTTAAAATTAGCTGCATTCCAAAATGGAATGTCTTGTAAGCTATTTTAGAAATTCCAATTAATGCTAACGAAACGCTACAAAACCACACTTGGAAGTGGTAACCAAATACTTTTAATTCACCATATACGCATTTACAACTTCTCATCTTGACACTGCAGCCAAAAATCCATACAGAAGAATATAGATTGATCATAGTTATAGTTGCTGGCTGTGATTATATATTCTCATGGCTGAAGTTGAGATGACACAGAAGTAACACAGGCAAAAAAATTGAAGTTTGTCATGATGACCAAGCCACCTGTGAGACATTCCCTCAATGAATTAATTCACATAGAATCATGTAGAATCTTCTGAGTTGGAAGGGACCCACAAGGATCATCGAGTCCAACTCTTAAACGGCACCACTGCCCCCCTGGCGGGAGTTGAACCCCGGTTTCCCACATGAGAGACGGGGACATTCACCATTGTACTAAAGTGGATTTTCAATTGCATCTCTTCGCCCTCAGTATTCTCAGTCTATGTACTGAAAAGTGCTCTTGTTTTCTAATTTTTTTGTTACAATGAAATTATGCTAAATTTTACAAGCTAGGGACTAGTGACACTTCATTCTTGTCTTCCCATGTACAGGCTAAGGTAAGAGTCATCACTTATGTCCAGAAACATGTGACCCCAGTTTGTAAACACTCACTACTCCCAGCAATAATTCTTCATGAAGAGACTCAGACCTGACAAATTAAGACAGAACACTGCTTCAGTATATGACACTTTAAGCTGAAAGCACTATACAGTCAGGTTGTACCTTATTCACAGATCAAGCCTGGCACCTAAAATGGAACTTAGAGGTCACTACCTCTGTCAGAGCCTTAGCCAGCTTGCAGAAAAATGTGAAAAAAAGTTTATGTAGCCAAATACTACACCTTAAATTAGTAAGCTTTAAAAAACCCTTCCATTTGAGACACACAGGTTGGCGCTTGCCCTGAAGATGGTGATACATCTTTTAAAAAATAATTCAGTGAAATGGTGCTGGTTGTATTTTCAAGCTGAGCCACTGATAGTGCTGTTGCTGCTGTTTCTATCCTTCTGGTTTGGTTTTGTTTGGTTGGGTTTTCTGGTGGGTTTTTTGTTCTTGTTGTTGTTTGGGGGGTTGTTTTGTTTGGTTGGTATTATTAATCATGTTATTGTAATTTCTTTTTAATTTTTTTCGTTTTGTTCAGCTGCTCACTGGTTCAACCCAGGAAGTTTTATCCATTTCATAACCAAATGCAAACTCAAGCCACTGACTACAACTGGAGTTGCATCCCATCCCTCAGCTCAAAGTTTTGAAGCTTTCTGGGATTCAGACTTACGACCAATCCAGTTTCTTGAATAATTACTGGACTTTTAAAAAATGTATGCTGTCTTCCAAGAAGAAGGACAATGAGTGCCTCAACATATAATTAGGCAATTAGTTGGTCCCTGCCAGAGATGATGGACTTCACACCATGAGATTTACATCAGAAGCTTGGGCAACAAAGTTCTTTGGAAAAATTGTTCACTGTATGAAGTAGTGCACTCTTTCAATCAAATTGTTACTAGAAATTTCAGAAAGGGCCAACGGCAGACTAAATAAGAATTAGGATATACTGAAATGAAAAAATGAAGGAGACACAAATACAATACACAGAAAAGATGGGAGCTTAACAGCAATTTTACTCCATGCAGCACAGAAAAAACCTGTCTGCACCTTCATCTGCTTTGGCATTATTAGAACATGGCAAGATAATACAGGACAGAATCACTTACAGTTGTTGAGTCTAACCTAAAAAATCCCAAATTACCTGTAGCAGATGCCAAGACCAATAAACTCAGCAGGAATAACCACTGCTGTCTGCAGGATCAAGCATTTTTTCCCATCTACAAAACATTTTCTCCCAGGAAACTTAACATCAGTGAAAAAAGAGATCAAAACCCTCCAGAAGTCCTTCATAGGAGCAAAATGCACCCCTGGGAGAATTCAGGATGAACCCCAAAGCACAGCTGTTTATTATGATAAAAGTGATATATCAATGAGCTATTTTTCACACTACTAAGTGATTCTCACTACATTTCATGATATTGAGACAATTCCACTGCTGAAGTTTTCTGCAGTTCAGGTGCTTCTGTCAGGCAATTTTTGCTCAATCCTCTGCCCAGGACACAGAAGGCACCTGGTCCAAGCGTTTTTATGTGTTGGTTCATCTAGGGTATATTTAACATTATATCATTTGAATTTTCCCAAGCAAACTAAGAAGGATGGGCCAGGGGTTTAGGGAAGCAATGCTTATGAAGTCAGATTTCACTACTCTTCCTGTACACAAAAACAATTGTTAAGGATCAGTCTTGACAAAGATCTTAAACTTTCAAGGCCCACAAAAGAGTGGTAATCTTAAAAATGAGACTTGCAACCTTAACTTTGTTCAAATGATTTTCAAAGGCCAAATTATCCACAAATTAACCTGAATATCAATATATGATTTGGAGAGCCAAAGAAAGACAATACAGAAAATATATCAGAAAATACATTATAAAGATTGAAAAGTAGGAAGTAGCAACATTAGAGGAAACATACAAGAAAATGCAACAAGGATAGGAGGATGACACCGACAAAAAAAAAAAGAGGAAAGATACATAACCTTCATCTCTCATGCCTTTTCAGTGTTTAAACATATGATTGAAAATGACTTACTGCATTGGAAAACCTCCAACTTCTCTGGTGGCATGGCACTCGTAGCAGCAGGTGCTTTATGGTCCATTGAGCAGAATGAAGGGCAATGCCCTCCTCCATTTCCCAGTATTCAGACTCTGCTTCCTGATTGCACACACGTTCAGTCTTCGAGAAGAAGAATTCCACATGCTCCATAAATCTTGAATTAGCTGTTGCACTGGAGGGCCTTTTTTATTACTGTTAGAAAGCTCACAACAAAGCTGTCAACAATAGCAGGCCACCAAAATATTTCTTGTTATAAAAAAGGCAGGAGAAATCTAGAGGCATGTCTGTCTGGTAATAATTCTGAGCTGTGGCTGTAAATTGCTCATTCCATTACACAGAGTTGAAAATTGTACTGACTAGATGAGATCTCAACAAGACTCCCACAGAACTTGCAGAGAAAAATGGACCATGGAAGTCTCATCAGTGACTACCCAGTAACTACCAGCGCAGGGGTGTTTATGTGTGTGTAGATACATATATAGTAAGGAAAAAAAATATAAACACAGGTATATGTATGCATATTTTATAATCTTAGACTGCTGAACTTCCACAAGAATCTTGTTAAAGCATGGATGGCTCTGTTGACTGCATTTAAATGTTAGATTCAGAACCAACAATCTAGCAGGTATAAATTAATACAACACAATTCATGCCCTGTCATGTTGTATTTATTATTATATTACAGTAAGAGAGTCTATTGAAATGTGAGAGAATGATGATTTAATATGAAATATGGTCATTTCATATAAAATCTGTTTGTAAGCATTTCCAATGAAATGCATATATTTATATACAGACATATACCTATATACACAGATATATATGCACTCATGCACATAGAGGTCTTCTTGAGAACTGACAAACGGAGGGCAAAAGGCTTTGCAGCACCAAACGGAGGAAAGAAACTCAGAACCCCTGAAGCAGCAGCAAACAAAACATTTAATCCACAAAGAAGTCAATAAAGAAGGAAAGCCAAAGACAGCGTCATGTTTATGCAGAAACAGAAAAGTCTGTTTCAAATTGGAAAAAGTAAAAAAAAAATCCAGCTAACCCCATTTGAGAGATTCAAGCAAAGACACACATAATTTAATTACCTTTTTTTTTTGGGCAATGTACCAGCAGCACCTCCAAAACCTCAACACTTCGTTATTAAAAACAAAATCCAAATTAAATAAAGTGCAATAAGTTGCCATGATCAGAAGAAAGCTGAGTATGACGGAGAACCAATAAAAATATCTGTAGTGTAGAACAAGCCATGATCAGAGGTGAGAATCTTCTGGCACAGTGTGCCACATGAAAAGCATTGAACCTACACTTCGGTTACAATAACCCCATGCAGATCTATAGGCTGGGGTTGGAGTGGCTGCAGGAGGATCAGGTGGAAAGGGACCTGGGAGTGCTGGTGGATAGAAAACTTAACATGAGGCAGCAGTGTGCCCAGGTGGCCAGAAAAGCTAATGGTATCCTGGCCTGCATCAGGAATAGTGTTGTNTCTGCTGAAATTCCATTTTACCCACATTCTGACTTCAGAAAAAAATAATTAGCCTCAAATGTAAACAAGATTATCTACCGGTAAAGTTGCATTACCCATCACAAAGCATTAAATGCCAATGAGCCTCAGAATCGTCCTAGGGATTGTTTAAAAAGAGAAATCAAGACTTGAAGAAATGTTCGTAAAAATGTTCATGACATAAATAAAAAATTGTGATGAATAATAGTCAGGCAAAAATGCAGTCTGTTCCATCACATATGCAGGAAATCCGGCATGAAGTGGTTCTTCACCACAACAACTCTTTCTTCCATTTCCAAACAGCTCTACAAGCAAGGGATTTATATTCCAGTAGAGACCAGTCATGAGGGCCAGTGACTGTCTCAGCTGTGTGGTCAGCTGAGTCTCTGACCGAACAGGCTTTGCATCTCAAAGTGCAAGACAAACTGCAGTTTCTGAAAAAGAGATGATTTTGAAGAAAAAGCTCAGAGGTGACCTCATTGCTGTTTACAACTACCTGAGCNCCACTGTACTAAAGTGGATGATCCTTAGAGTCCCTTCTAACCTGGAATAACCTGTAAGCCTGTGAACTTCACAGGTGATCAGTTGACAGTGACCTCTAGCACTTTGGACTAAATTGGTTCAGTAGGGTTACATTATCAAGTCTGCAGAGTAATGTGTCTCAAAAATCTGTTAAGTTTCTCATACACCATTTTACAAACAATTATGGCCATCACAAAGGGAAGCAACAAACCTCTTAGTTTTACTTGGGAAGTACTGCAAATATTAAAGTAGATTTGAGAAGACACAGCATGACACATCTAACGATGTCACCTGAAAGCATGGCAAACCTGCATACATTATACAGCCAGCTGTTAAGAGTTCCGCTCCCTAGGAAGAGGAAGACTTTGCTCTGTCTTGTATTAGTGATTTAAAACCAAGAATAAATTACTTGTCTCAATACACTGAGTCCCCATAAAAAGAAAATTCAATATATCATATGGGAATTGCTATTACATAAAATACATAATCTTATGCTGGCTAGTGTACACACGTACAAAATCCCACCCTAAGCACTTAACATTTTGATGCCACTGTTTGAGCACAGGTGCTCTAAATGAAGCTCAGCATTCCAGATGACAATCTCAGTGCTCCACATTTGTCCACAGCAATGGATTTAAAAAAACACTTGGGATTCACTGCAGCTCAGCCATCCCCAATCATGTTCTGCTACAGGCAAGTTTGGGTCACTGCCTTCATTCCATTTCCTGAATACAGTAAATCACATATTATGCAACTAACATTTTCCATCCCATGAATATAAGCTCCTCATTAATATTTCTGTGGGGTTTTTCCCATTTTTTAAACACTATATACACTTTCACAGAACTAAACATTATTATCAGTAAAGATAGCCAACAGCTCAGTATGAAGACAGAAGAGGGCCTTCAGAAGTGGACTGCTAGCACTGGAAAATCATCTGCCACCTGTACAAACTCAAATGAACAGTAAATGCTTCAGACACAAATTCACATGCTTATTCCTGTGCTCAAGCACAGGTATAATTACTGTGGCAGTAGAGTGGTAAAGCTCTGTATATAAGGAGTCATTTGAGCCACCGTTCTCCAATCTGAGGTAACATGGAACTCCAAACATAATTAAATCTACGAAAGCAATGGCAGTAATGTTAATTGATTTGTGAAGTATCTGGAGGCCCAGAATTTTCTTAGAACAGGCAAGAAGCTATAGTACCTCCAATTACATCATCTTATTTCACAAAAATCCTTTTCTTTTTGGAAGTGACACATTTCTATTCTATATGCAGCCATTTTGCAAGTCCAGGAAATTAAAAAGGCAAACTATTTTTTTATTCTGTGGCACATTTTTCATTAAAAAAGAATCAAAATAAAAACCTTCTATCAAATGGAGTTTCTTTCCTCTGGAAATCACTAATTCTAACTGAATCATTAAAAAGACTTAACAGAAACCATTATCAGTCTCACTCTGGCAGAAATGTGCTTACCACTGGTTTTATTTATGCAGATAAATGATGGGCACTGGCTCTGGAATTGAAAAGCTCATGACAAAATGGCCTTGGTTATAACAATATAAAGGATGGTTACAAAACTGTTAAAATAACCATTGTTCAATCTAAATAAATTTGATGGATTACTGTAATCATCATGACAGTGTGGAAACAACAAGTGTATACAGTGCAAGGTCTGATACATCCTCAGACCTTCAAGATATTAAAAAATACTTCCAACCCATCTAGGGCACAGTGGTGTTCAGTGTTGTATACACAGATGCAATGTAAATAACCATACCAGAACTTTTACATTTAAATAGTCCTCATTCTCCTTTATCAGACAATGCAGATTCATTCAAATGAAAATGATGCATATTTAGTTCAGTGACATTTCAACAAGAAACTAAATCCCAAAGGACTTCTACGCATTTACTCATCAACATGCAACAGAGCTGGTGTTTCAACCCAGTGATATCAGCTCAAAGGTCAGCAGTGTTCTTCCAGCAATAAAGTGGCAGAAGGAGTTTCCTTTACAAAGTTACTCCTACAAATGTCATCCCTACCTGATCTTAAGAGCACATTTTTCCTGAAACACTTGCTTTGTATGGAAAACTACTATTAATTGGCACATATGAGACAGCCTACTGCTGAGGCCTGATGTTTTTGACAACAGTCCTGGCTTACTGGTGACGTACCACAAGACTGGAAATTGACATCCTTAACTGGAAATGTATAATTTCTGCTGCCAGGGAAACCTCCTCATCTGCCTAGGGGCAATTTGCATATGGGAATAACTGTTCTCTTTTTATTGAATTTCTTGTTCATATACACATGAATCCAAATTATTAACAAGTCCAAGACACTAACAATGAAGTGACTCAAGATAAGAAAATACAATACTGGAAAATCATCTCCTCCAGGAATTTGAGGCTTTAAACTAATATTTGTATTCATCTCCACAATGGAGACAGCACCAACCACATTTTAATCACTACCTGCCAGCGTCCTTATTCTCCATTACATTTACTTATTAACCTAACATGGAATAGTGGTAGCTTAGTTATATTTGAGCAGGAGAATGCCTAAAAATATCCAGAAGCAAAGTAACATATGCTTGCACAGGTTTTCCCTGTATTATTGAATTTTACACTGTAGCAAAAGCAGCATGCAATATTTTTCCTTCTGTAAACCTTACAGAATAAAATGTTGATCTCTGGCATTTCTTTTAATATTTTCATATTTGACTGTACAGGGAGGATTTATTTCAGAACTAGTGAACATTTCAGGGCTTCCTTTGTTGATATGACACCAGCGTTCTCCCTTTTTCACTCCTGTTGTAGAAGATAAGAATGGAAAGAGGTGACACAGAATTAAGTCATCTGGATGTATCCCTGTACACAACTGTACATACGAAGATATGCATATATATGTTTGTATACTATCTGCTCTTTTCCTATCATTTAATACAAGACAAAGTCTTAATGATCCTTTCCTGCAATTTTGCAATTTATGGGGGAGACCACTGTAGGTCAACAGCCAAGTTCTACTGGTTCAAGCATCAAAGATGTGCCAAATGTATTTATTCCCCCTTTCTGATTTCATGACCTAATTGTATCTCATAATACTCATTTAATCATAACACCTCTGCATACTCCACCTACCAAAAAATTAATTTGAGAAAAAAATTAATCAAAACTCAGAATACATATTGTGTTTTTAATAAATTATGCAGTTTCAAGTCTAAATATATAACCAATGAAGCTATATTACTTTTCAAGTCCTTTTACAGTATCTCCTACTAATCTAGTCATTCAAATGAGCTATATCAAGTTTTTCTCCTGTGCTTCACTTCAAATTAAAAGCAAAACCAATCTACTAATATTTAGGGAAGGTCTGTAAAATATTTATCCTGTCTTTGAGTATATGTAGAACGTTTAAAGAGTTTTAAATCAAGGAGAAAAAAAATTAGTAACAAAGTAAAAAAATAAATGAGAATATTTACCTGAGATTTCATACCATAAATAAAGACATTATACAGCAAACTACAAAACATTCAATTCCGTTACAAGAACTTCATGGGAATCTCTAGGACAGCAGACCAGGTGCTTAGCTGAAAAAGCACAAGTTGCATGGTTCTTATCTAAACAGTAGTTCAAAAATAAAATTTAATGTACAGAGAAACTGAACCACACATGTAGCTACACACCAGAATCACCTAAAGTTGCATTTAAGACACAGAAAATCACGTCGTTCCACAAAGCCAAGATACTCCTCTGAAAATTTACAATAGCCCTTCTTTAAGACCAGATTTGCAGATCAAGTCCCGTGTCCAAATCAGACCCCAGAGTTTTTGTTTTTACCTTGGTGCTTCCCTGGAAAATTACTTTCCAGTGACTTTTATTAGAGCCATTAATTGCATCTCTGCAACATCAATTATTGCCATATTGCAATACACTGGCAGAGACAAAACATCATGTGTTCTTTGTACCCTGTGCAATGTTAATGGGTGCTAGTTGTCACAAAGCAACAGAAAAAAAAGAAAAATTGAAAACTGAATGAAAAAAATTGTTTTTTTCTTCTGATTAGTCTCATTGGGATAGCTCATATAAGAAAGAGCTCATTAGGGAGATAAATACATCATTAAGAATTTACAACTCCAACTCCTATAAATGGAGACATATATAAGCTGCTTGAGAGGGCTCCAGGAATGAATAGTCTCTCTTAAACCACTTAAAAGTGGGTCCAAATTCTTATCTACCACAGATTTCCACCAAGTTATAGCAAAATCTGGTTATGAGTTACTTACAAAAGTTTTAGTTTTCAAGAGCTACTGTCTGTAACCCCGTTCTGACCCATGGTTCATAATGATCAGACTCATTTCTTGGGGTAAAGCTCATTAAGCCTGGCTGCTTGAAGCCAGAACTCTAACTCCGCATTCATGAAGGAATTCTGTAAACATCTTACACATGGAGGTAATTCTTCCAACTTGAAAAAGACAGTACTGTGCTCCAAGCAGCAATATCCACACAGATATTAATCTCTTGCCTTCTCTGGAGAGGTTAATTTCATCCTAGAATTACAGGGACTGGTCCTTGATGCCAATCTGTTTAACAGTTACAAATACAGGAATACAATTTTACCTCAAGGGGGTAAAAAAAAACCCAACAAAGAACAACAAAGAACTGCCAAAAAATGGGCAAATGAAACATAAAATTAGGCTAAATACTCACACAGATCAGTCTACAAAAGATTGAGAGAGTAATATTTATGATAAAATAATAGCAACAACAAAAAAACTGTTGTTCTCTGTTGAATGAAAGGGAAACATCACATGCACAAGGTACAACAGTGATAACAGGACATACAGAAAATCCAGGGAATAAATAAGTTCTCCCAGATTTATGGGGTCCTAAAAGAATCTATTTGTATACAATGGTAGAGGGCAGATAGTATTGTGCTTAATGGAGCTGGAATAAGGAAGTTCAACTTCTGTTAAAGAAATATATCACAATTTTTGGAGTGGGGGAAAAGGAAAAATATGAAAGGACAATCTCTCCTTTTCTTAAACAATTCTAACACAAGGTTGACAGTTACAATGTGCAATTTAGAAGGGAAGAACAGCAAATTTATAACATATTCAAGTCTGGATGTTCAGACAAACACTGAAGTAAAATTGGTATTTATTAAAACAAATGGACTATAAATACATTCAGAAATGCTGTCCTTAAGAAGAAATATATGCAATTAATGTAATAGAACACAGGGTGTTCACTAATTTACAGCCAGCAAAGATATTTGATATCCACAACATATGGCAGCGATTTCTTTACAACATTTGAACAGCAGTTTTTCATCAGGATCCCCGCATGGAAGGACTCCAGCATTATCATTTACATTCTGCACCACTCAGGGAATTTGCCACTGTATTTCCACAGCTGAAAAACTTAAGCATGATGAAAGAAATGGGCAGTTAACTCAAATACTTTTCTATTGTTGGTTCCATTTTGTCAAGACAAACAATGGGTTGGAAAATCACTCCAGGCAATAGTGCGGTAAAAAAACTGCTCTGCAGTTACCAGTATTGTGAAGTATTTTGGTTATGTTTAAGACTGTTTTTGATATAAAATTGTCATGGAATTTTTTTAGTTTATGTTTGTTTTGAAATGAGAGTAAATACATAACGAAACCCTGGTTTCCCTATCTTACTTAGACAGGTGACTTAAAAAGCTCATGCTCTAGATGCAACTAAAACCAAAATCAAATCAAATTAACACAAATCCTTAGGTTCCCTGAGAATTTAAGAAGTGAAGTCCAGCACCAACAAGGCGAGAACTTCTAACTGTAGCCA
>WEKX01026077.1:129183-181889 GCA_013390025.1 Pitta sordida
ATGCAGAAATTCAGGAGTGAAGGGAAGTGTGGGAGCTACAGCAATAGGAGATAGCACAGACAAGCTGGTCAAACTTGGTTTCAGTAGATTAGGAGTTTACTGTCAATGAACCACAAAAAGTATTACTTATATGGTATATACAGGTGTATACAGATGCTATACCTCAAAAAAAGAGTAAAATTTTGCTTCAGAAAGATTTGAATGTACATCTGATAAAAAAGAAAAAGATGGCACTGAACAATTTCATAAATGTTCTGCTATAAGGACAGAATGTTTTTTAATCCTCAATTCAATAGTCTTATTTCTAAAAATCATGGCATGAAAGACGAGCTTCCTACAAAACACGACTACATGGCTACAGGTTGTGTATTGCAATGCTCCAACAAGAAGTTGACATTATTATGTTTAATTTATATAAAAGCCCATTATTCATATAAAAGCAAATTATTCATATTACAAATCCCTGTAAGAGGAAGTGCTAAAACTGAATTTGTGTTTTAAATATGCATCTTTCACATCCACTCACACAAGCACACCCATCCGTACAGATAGTGATACTTTTACTTGTTAGACATGTTTACACAGTAGTTTTCTTTTCACATTTCCTGTGGAAATAGGCCATACCCAGCCAACCCTTAAATCCCATCCCTCCAGTAAAATGTTTCCTTCAGAGTTCAGTACTGTTTCACAGTGCATTTTGATAACAGCTCATCTGCGTAGATGCACTGTACCTGTTATGCCTTTTTTCTTTTTCATGAACAGAAGTGAGGGATACAGACACAAAGAATAAAATTAGTAATATTAGACACAAGCACTAAATAGAAACCAAGTCAAACCACAAGAATCTAATGTTCTGCATGCAAAAGGTCAACTACCAGAGATAATTTCAATTAGTGCCTTTAGCATGTAGGTGCTACACAAATCTAACCACAACTGTCTAATTCTGTACAGCACATTGTATGACCAGATGGAAACATCTTGGTTTAACACTTCATTCAGTGGCAAAAGCAATGCAGAACCCAATTCTTTAAAATTCCATTCAATTTTTTTTAAAGCTGGAAATAAACTAATTTCATAATCAAACCCCACATTTTGACACACTCTTCAGTATCTGTAAAATACAAGTAGCAGTAGAAATGCGTTAAGCAATTGCTTGTCTAAGAGGAGAGCTCTGCTCCAGCCTGAGAGAAGACACTGTTTCATCCACAGATATGGATATAATTTTGTCACGATGAAATTGCATCATGCTCACCTGATTCATTCTTCTGGAACTTCCTAACTGTCTCTAAACCTATAACATGAATACTTTTCTTTTTGTTTAATGCTCTCTAACACAGAGATATCTACAAACAGAGTCAAACTTACCCCAGCTTCAGTCACTCTGTGGGTTTGAAATATTCAGGTTTCCTATTCCATGTGCTGCAGAAAAATGTGAAGGCTCAGGTTTAACTCTCAGGTTTAATTTACCAGGAAATCAAGTTCAATCTTTTTGTCATGTTCCTCTTCGCCTGTCTTTAGCCCTTCAATCTCTGATCTGTCCCTCATCCTCACACAGGCAAGGGCAAACAGTACGCTTAGTTCAAACAGTCTTATTTGGACATAAAAGCTTAACTCGACTATGAACACTAAGAAAAAACTTCCATAAGTACATCTCAGGGCTAAACCTTGCTTTCCACTTTGTTCCTTCATTTCATAAAGTATAAAACAGGAGGAAAAACTTTGGCTATAATAAGCAACTGAAAACAAAATTACTATAGTATTGAGTGTTTTCAAAAGATCCTGATGGTAGGAAATATAACATTTCATTCTTCATACATGTATGTATCATATGATATATCCTGGAAGATCCATCTAAATGCACTTTGAACATTCAGTCCTACAAGCTTGATGGTTATAAAGCCATCAGATTGGACACAGTAGTGAAAGAAAAAAAAATAAAACCATGTACAGGAACAAATATAAGGTTAGACATGCAGTACCTATTGTATTCCTTCAGGTATGCTTCTTTAATTACATGATTACATACTTTATTCTTGGAGAATGCATTCAGTTTGCCACTTGAATGTCAGGTAGCGGAAAAAATACAAGTTAATTATAATTTTAATCATCACTCTTCAAGTGATTAACTTTTACTTAATGAAAGTATTTCTGAAGATCTCTTCCAGACACCTATTTCATCCACTCACTACATATGATTTTCTGTACCTTCTAAGGGTTCAAATGTTCCTTCTGTTTCATAGGTGTCTTTTTGGATTAACTCCACATTTTTAACTCAGTATCTAATTTCAGCTAAAACCATGGCATCTCCTTGCAGAAATGTCCAGCTGATTTTTCTTTATCCAACTTGATTCACCTAATAAAAATACTACTGCAAAATAAATTACTGGAAATGCAACAGAACGTATATGAGAAATCAATTTAGGGAATAAATCCATCTGCATTAGAGAAGAGCACCATCAGCTAACAGTGTTCTCAATTTTCTTTGGAATCTCATACACTGATAGAAACTCCATTCACTTCTGCCATTAATTTTGCTAAGTCCCACGAGTGGAGCAGAAAGAAAAATACCCTGGGATATTTTCTCCTGACTTAACTTTCACGGTCTACCAAAGGCTGTTCTATTTACTTTTCCAAAGTCAAAATAAGTAATTGATAACAACCACTACTCCTGATCTTACTTTCTTTTGGTAAAGCTACTGTTTTACTTTTTATAAAAGAACCATAAATGCAGCCAGCCAAATAAGACGAGCAACTGGTGTTCACTTTCCATACACACACTGTTACCACACAGTATCAGAAAAATAGCTAATAAAATGCTTCCAGTCCAAATAAATTAAGTCAAATTAACACTTCAATAACCAACACTCTCCCATTCAATTACAATAACCAACGCTCCCATCAAATTACAACAGGACAATAAAACAACTTTTAAGTTCAAAGCAATTCATTACATTAACCTGATAATTTCCTGTGTAGGGATGGAAAAACATATTAGTGTGTTCCACAGGCCCCTGAGCAGCGTTTCACAATTAAATTAAACTATACATTTGCATGGTTTGGCAGATTGATTATTTTGACTGATGCCAATCCTGTAGTGCTGACACTTAATCTAGCATGTTCCACACTCAGAAAATAATAATTCATAAGACTTGACTAAACATTCTTTCAAGGAAACAGTATGAAGAAAGCCATATGTAGCTGGCACTTTTACGTCTCTACACTCATGAAGATAAACCAAAAAGATTCAATCTATCTCAGCAGTTGGCAACTCTGCTTTTCTCTGACTGGTTTATTTCTGAAGCAGCAGGCAAGCAAGTATCCATCATTACTCTTGAGAGACTGTTCCACAGCACATCCCTCTAGGGGCAGCTCCAGTTCTTCTTTGCACAGGTGTAAAACTGCATTGCTTGCCGTGAGCCAGTGATGGATCATCCTGCAGGGGAGGGATTCCTGAAGAATCTGTATCTCCGGGACTGGATTCATGAAAGCAGCACAGTTTGAAGATACTGGCCCAAAACACAACACAGTAATTACACCTGTGGTACCTGGTTTCATTGCAATGTGCTTATCTTAAAAAATCTCTTTTCTATTCTGTGTCAGCTTTAGTAATATAATAAAAGGAAATTTATGTGATTCTTACAAACTACAGAACTATATACTCAAAAATTTAAAGCACAATCAAAAAAACCCCAAAGAACAAAACCAACTCAGGAATAACAACAACAGAAAAAACCAGCAACAGCACCAAACCACTGCTTTTTATTTTCCACAAAGAAGATAGAAGTGGAATAATAAGTCTTTCTGTTTAGGCATAAATTCTAAGTATTCCTTTTCTGCCAAAATGCATACTTGCAATATGTAGTGGAAAATTCAAGAGATTTTTCCAATAGGAAAAGAAGTCACCAAACCATTCACAACAGAGGTGTGAAGGACCTGCTCATTTACATCTTAGAAAACTGTTCCACGATATAGAGGGGGGGAAAAAAATCAGTATTGGACTATACATTAAACTACAAGTCTTGACTTTCACAGAAGTTAGTTTCTTTTAATTGTTGATGAGTCTTTTGTTGTCATTGTTTTGGTGGGGAGTTCTTGTTTTTGTTTGGTTTTTCATCTGAAAAAGGTTAAAATATCTTGTGGCTATTGCTAACAGAACATACATAAAATTCTCATTTTCGGTTGGTGTTAGAATATTGCATTGTACTATCATATATTTGTTTATAAATTTATATCTATATCCCAACAGATGTTAAAGTGGATATTTTAGCTACTGATATAAACACTGAATCATTTTTAATTTTCCTAAACTCTTGGACTGTGTGAAACCTTCGTGCAATGAATTCCACAAGTTATGAAATGCATTAATACGTATTTGCAAGTGACAAATTTAAACAAATGTATTTACAAGTTTTGTTTGAAATTAATTCCAAATGGGTACTACATGCACATTTTCCCCAGATTAATGATAACTATTGTTAGATATCTGCTTTGCCTTTAAACTCAATTCAATTACCTTTGCTTAAGGATTTCTCTATAATTTTCATAAACAGTTAGTCTTAATGTTATACGCACTAAATAAATTAGAATTTTAAGATGTGTTAACCAGCTTCTGAAACACAAAACTGCTTCATGATTGTTCAGTAATAACAGGTAAAATTCTACGTGGGAATTTTTTTTAAAATGTGTAAAAGGGGAAAAAAAATCTGTTATTTGAAAGAAACTAAACAAACTGACCTCCACCTCTTATCATCAAATAGCTGCAGTAAGCACGTTTTGAATTGTAGTGTTTCAAAATTCTTAGGTTCTGTCTGATTTCAACTAGAAGTACAAAACAGCTTCTTGAAGATACTTTTCTGAAAACTGTTCTAAATACAACATTTCTCTTTTAATTCAAAACACTTCGCCGATTTGAAGCCACAAAGCCTTGTGTATATATTTGTACAAACTAAACAACCCAGGTCTGTAAAAGCAAAGGGCATCATCTTCAACCTCTGTTCGCTAAACGCATTATCCTGTTCCTTTCTGCACCCTCAGGAGCCTGACCTCGGCCCTGCACTGCTGAGGTGAGGTGCACTCGCTGCAGGGCTCAGGGCACGGGTTTGGGGTCTCTGCCACCACACAGCTGTGAGTGACAAATCACCTGCACATCAGCTCATATGGACTGCTGTTTACTAAAAACCAGAATGAAAAGTTGACAAGGCAGCCAAGGTCTCATCATGGTCAGCTTGAATCCAGGCTGGGAAAGGGGAGCACAGAGAGAGGCACATCACCAACATCAACTCTCAAGTGTCCTCCCACAGGTGGCCGCTCAACCACGTCCCCACTGAAAATACTTCAACACTGAAAAAACTAATTTGAGCTTATGGAACATGTTTCCTCTTCATGATCAATCCTCCTGTGTGACATGACTCAGTGCAACTGTTAGCTGGCCCAACCACTGATTAAATCATTCAGTTGAAAGTCAGTTAAAAAAATATTAAAGTAATTTATAACAATTTTCAGATAGCTGTAAAATTACCTAGTCTCTACCATAGCCTGACACAGTAAATGACATTCGATGATACTGTAAATATCAGAGGTGTTTAAGAGAGATGTCTGCACTAGTGTATACTGCTGCTATCAAAGTATCTGACAAAGCACAATACAGCACTGATTAAATGCTGTCTTCAGCTATAGAAGTGAAAAATCAATTTGTGCATTTGTGTAACTGGTAGCACTGTTTCAAAATCACAGATAGCTGATGTTATGCTTTTCTTTTTCTTCATACTAACTGCACAAAAATACCAAACTACATTCAGAGTGTTTTTTTATCTCGTAACAATGAATAAAAATCAGCATCTTTCTTGTCATGACAGCTGACAAGTGCAACCCAAGCCTTTTAGAAAGTTGGAATCAGAACCTTTATCCCACAGTCAAAATGAAACTTCCTATATTAAAAAGAAAGCTGTTTGTGAAGACAGATTTTCCTCTTTCAAGGTAAGCTCAAGACTTTACAACAAAACCCATTAAGACCTGAACCTCACTGAAAGCCATCAGCATTTTGTTTCCTGTAACAACTCACCCTCATCCTACCTCTATATTCACAGAATATCAATGCACTAAAACCATGCTCTGGGCCAAAGACAGTGTCATATCCTCATGTCACATCACTTAGTGTACTCTGTGAATGTTGCCTCTTCCTATGCTAAAACCGCATGTCTGACAGAAAAGCAGCAAGTGCATCAGGAAAATGCCACTTCCAGAAGAAAGTTGCCAAAGGAAATCCTCCAGAGCCTACAGGCACAAGAGAATTCTTTCACGAGCCATTTCTAAACAAGCTCTTTGCTTAGGACCTTTATGTGGAGCCCCATGGACTTCATTCTGTACTCACTTCAACTCAAGGAGGCCTCTGCTTCCATTGGGGGGCAGAAGAAATGGCAAAGTACATTTAACTCTCTGAATTTAACACAGGCTTTTAAACAAAAAGTTTAGATGATTGCATTTTTATCATATCTAATCTGGTAGTTACTTCAAGGGTTTTAATGTGACTTTCTGTGGCAACAGATATTTCATAACAGCATCTTGAGCACTATAGAGAGCACCTAAATACTGGTGATTTGAAGATTTAGAAATTATAAATTTAGTGTATAGAAGTGTATAGCATAGAGATTTAGGAATTTTATTGGATTAGTGGAAATTTAGTAAATTTCTGGGGAATTTTAGAAAGATTGGTAAACTTTAGAATCCTTCAGAAGGCCTGAGAGCTAAGGCTGAATATTAAAGGTGAAAAGACCAGTTCTGTGCCCTCTGAAGGTAAACAAAATCAAAAGTTAGCCAAAACAAGGGGAAAGGAATTAACAACATGGGAGCCAATTGGTTGAAGGATCCATAGCAAAGGACATAATGCTGCAAAAATGAATACTCATGAGGTAATTTGCATATTGATGAGACAAGGGGTTAAGAAGAGGTGACAACTTGGGGCAGTCCTCTTTTGGCACCTGGCAGTGGCAGGGGGCACTGCTGGCTCTTTCCCCTGGCTCTTAGGCCAAAAATAAACTTTTCTGTAGCGTGCAAACAATTGCCTTGAGTCCTGACTGATTTTTCTTCAAATCACTGGGTTTACATCAAAAAGTAACTCTAGCCTATTTGCCAGCTCCAGTGTCCACTTGAAAATTTGTGATGCTACACAGACCTAGAAGTCAACACCTATAGGGTGGTAGATCTATCTATCTATCTATGTATCTATCTAGCTATCTAAATTTTAATTGCTATCAGACATTTAATCTGATTACTTATCCTAAATGTACTGAAACTCAAGGTTTTTTAGTTACTCATTAAATTAAGTGATTCAGATAAGGCATTAATTAGATACTTGTAGACAGTTAAATACTAATTGAAGGCCTTACTTGATACTAACTACTGACTCTTCTACTGAAAAGGCAAACAAAAGAAAAAAATATCAGGCTTGCCTTTTCTTTTAAGCAGCTAGTTTTTACACTGCTCTATGATCTTCTTGCTAAAAAGAACATTTTGTAGTATTTTCTCACAGAAAATATCTGCTCTGAGTACTGTGGTTTTAAATAATTTTTGTATCTTAAAATTACAAAAATTGTCACTAAGGAAAATACTTGCCCTGAAAAACTTTATGGAAATTAAGTGTAATTAGTATTATGATTATAAAATGAAAAAAGAAAAAAGTACAGAAAGGTCTTAAAATAAATGATTCCATATTATGTAATTTTCTCAGTGGAATCTATTTGCTTAACTTTCGTCACCAAGCAGATCTACAGGAGAACGAGAGGGCACGGCCTCAAGCTACGCCAGGGGAGGTTCAATCTTAACATTAGGAAGCGGTTTTTCACAGAGAGAGTAATTGCATATTGGAATGGGCTGCCCAGGGAGGTGGGGGAGTCGCCATCCCTGGAGGTGTTTAAGAGAAGACTGGACGAGGAGCTTAGTGACATGGTCTAGCCGGGGGGTGTAGGGCTGGATGACGCTGGGCCCCTTCCGGCTCGGAGTGGCCTGCTAGACTGTGAGGGATCTAGGTTGGTATTACGCTCTGCGATGTGCTCTCGGTCTCTGTACGGGTGTTAGATGGTGAGTTGGACTAGATGATCCTTGTGGGTCCCTTCCAACTCATAATATTCTGTGATTCTGTGATTCTGTGAGTACCTGAAGCATTTCAATGGTACTGCACATGCTTCCAAAACAAGGACTGAAAACATTTCACTTGCCTCAGTTTTGGACTTCTACAAACTCACTTTTTATAAAATACTTATTCTTAAAAGGCACTGTCATGTGAAATAGCAGAATCTGGGTCTAGAAGGTTTAGTAATTTAAGAGTATCATTATCTCTTTTCTAGAACGCTTCAATTCTTTGTGTGGCTGTAAAATACTTCAAAACTGAAACAGACACATCTTTTGACAACTATTTCCTTAATTATCACATATTATAAAGTGTCCTTGGCTTTCTCAGCAGCACTGCAACTGAACAGCAGGTTCCTCACATCTTTGAAGTGACAGCAGGAGAAAAACAGACAATATTGCCACTTAAAAAATCTATACAAAAGACACAGATCTGAAAACCCTCAACACAAGAAGAGGCTCAGTGTTGGAGTGAGTCCAAAGGAGGCCAGAAAGATGATGCCAGGGCTGGAGAGCCTCTGCTACGGCGACAGACAGAGTTTGGGCTGCTCAGCCTGCAGAAGAGAAGGCGCCAGTGAGATCTTACAGCAGCCTCCAAGTACCTAAATGGGCTACAAGAAACTTCACAAGGACATCAAGTGATAAAACAAGGGGAATGGCTTCAAACTGAAAGAGGGCAGGTTTAGATTAGATATTAGGAGAAATTCTTTACTGTGAGGGTGGAGAGGCAATGGAATGTACAGCCCAGAGAAGCTGTACATGCATCCATACAGCTCTAAAGTATTCTGAGAATTAATCTAGCATATTAGTTACTAATTTACGCAATTACATTTGAGTGAAAGGACACTCCAGATTTATTGGTATATTTTGATCTACAATCAAACAATACACTTACACTGATAAGTTCTTATTTCTCTTGTCTGTTTCTAAATTGAAAGCACTTAGTCGTATTAAGCTTGCAGAATACAGATCTGTATCAGAGCAACATCTCATCTGGGTCAAAGTTACAAAGTACATTGCACCGCTACAGAGTTAATTTGCTGCTGCATCTGGTATTTCTGGTCAAATATGAAGGCAAAAACAATTCCAAGACCAGTGCGCTAAGTAACCAGTTTTCTCCTTTTCAGAAATCCCCTTCAGTCTTTGGTTTTGTGCACATTAATAAAGAAAATATTTAATTCAGCAGAAAGTATCTAGGTTTGCTTTTTGGATTTCATGAGCAGACCTCCTCTCTGACTTGACATAAATCCATATGCCTTCAATAATATAGGTATATAAAGTGGAGAAAGAATTTGGATGGGCAGGCATCAGTGGCTTCCTGGAAGCACCCAGCTGTGTACCTGTCCGTGGCAGTCCATCCAGTGTGCAGTGGGGTGTCAGGGTTCCCAAAAATCAGACCCTAATCATCAACAGGAAGCCTGTGCTACACTGGCACCAAGGGTCTTATGTTATCAAAGCAACACTGAATCTTTCCATGGCAAAGACAAAAATGATCAAACACCAGGGCAAAAAAAAAAAAGGGATTTTGTAGGAAGCAGTGCTGGGCAATACTCAGTGTAGGTTTTGAGTCAGAAAAAACTCCAAGTATGCTAGACTGTCCAAGGGACTGAGAAGGTGCACACTAGTATGGCAGAGCACTTCAGAGGCTAGGAAGTCTTTTTGTCAAATTAATAACATTTCTACTAGCATATTTTCCTAGCATCTTTCCCATCATAGAAGGACAAGAGACAGGAAATGTATCGGAGTAAATATAATGCAAAATACTTCATAGCACCATGCTTTCCAAGAGGCATGATTTACACTACTTACAAGTGTTTAAAAACAAAGAATAATGAAATTGTCTTTTGCCTCCCACAAGGCACTCCAGAAATACCCCAAAACAGAGACACCTGAAAGTTACATAAAGATAAATGGAGAGAGAAAACTAACAAATACCATACAACACACATTAAAAAATATTTCTATTCTCTGAATTGCAGATTGGTGTCATCTGGACTCACCTCCAGCACCATTTAAAAATCAGTGCCTAGTCAAGCAGTGGCAAAAACCACTGTCTTGACTCCTTCATACTCCTGACAACTGATCAAGGCATTGGTCACAGGGTATTCTTTTTCCAGATCACTACATCTGCACACGAACTGAGAACCCCAAGCTGAATGAAGAACCTCATCAGGAAATTAGTTTTACTCTATAAGTACTTGGTCAATCAAGGCTTCAACAGCCTGTAAGAAATTAAGTTCAGGTCTTTAGGATCCGGTTCTGCCTGGACCTAATTTAAATCCTGCAGTCACCAGGCCCAGAGCTACCCCAAGAACTAGAAAACTTCTGCTTCCTTCGTCTCTTGTCCCTGTAACTGGGGTTAGGGAACCCTGTAAAGGATTCAAAGCACACTCCACTCTCTTTTGGTTTTTACCTTTAACAGGTAACAAACCCACAAAAATTAATCTTAGCTTTCTTTTAAGTTGCCCTTCTTCCAAGGGGAAACTGGAGGAAAAAACTAGTTGTCTTATGTCAAAATGCTTTGTTCTGTGTTAAATCAAAGCTCTTCGCAAATGTATGTGAATGTGTGCTTTCAAAATGGTGCAGAAACCAGAACCAAAGCAGCAGACTACTATAAATAGTTTAAAACTCTGCCAAGTGCAGCCAGCAATGTACAGAATAGCTTTTATAACTCAGTTAATAAATATTAGAATAATAGACCTTTCGCATTCATATATATGATGCATATAATTCAATAACATTTTAATTTTAAATATTTATTAAGCATTTCCAAAGAAAACATCACCATTGTAATTTTCTCTAAATGATCCTCACCTGTTATGACTTATTGCAGCCTTATCTTTACACATATGCTTACAATAAGGCAAATTTCTGGGAAGGTAATAAAAGCAATGGTAAGGTACTTAGTCTTATTTCCTTGTAGTATATCTTCTCCCCNTAGGCTCTAGGATGTGCTCTTGGTCATTGTACGGGTATTAGATGGTGAGTTGGACTAGATGATCCTTGTGGGTCCCTTCCAACTCATAATTTTCTGTGATTCTGTGATTCTGTGATTCTGTGAAAAAACTAGTTGTCTTATGTCAAAATGCTTTGCTCTGTGTTAAATCAAAGCTCTTCGCAAATGTATGTGAACGTCTGCTTTTAAAATGGTGCAGAAACCAGAACCAAAGCAGCAGACTACTATAAATAGTTTAAAACTCTGCCAAGTGCAGCCAGCAATGTACAGAATAGCTTTTATAACTCAGTTAATAAATATTAGAATAATAGACCTTTCGCATTCATATATATGATGCATATAATTCAATAACATTTTAATTTTAAATATTTATTAAGCATTTCCAAAGAAAACATCACCATTGTAATTTTCTCTAAATGATCCTCACCTGTTATGACTTATTGCAGCCTTATCTTTACACATATGCTTACAATAAGGCAAATTTCTGGGAAGGTAATAAAAGCAATGGTAAGGTACTTAGTCTTATTTCCTTGTAGTATATCTTCTCCCCAAACTATAACACAAAGACTTCAGAAAAACGCAGCCCCCACTGCTCTTTTTAATGTGGTGACTACTATCATAGTCATTTTAATGCAACCACATTATTTACCTTCTGTTCTTTGTTTAGTCAAAATAGATTTTCTACATAGTTCATTTAGACACGTGAGACAAATAAGCTACTTATTCCTGACAGTTTAATGTTTCAGGTACTAGAATTTTATAAAAGAAAATCTTTTCCGCAATGTGTTCTCAGATATTCTCCAATGTAATGCATTTTGGAATAATGGTACCTTGGTTTATTGCCACCTTTTAAAAAAAGACATTAGTTATGTTCTTTGATCTTGATTTAATGCTTTATATCATATAGAACAGCATTAAAGATTGTTTTATGCTGTAATTCAAAATTAATTCTGAAAAACAACTTCATGTTGACAAGTATCTTGGATTCTCTTATTAGAGAAACAGTCCTACAACTATGTATTAATCACATGAAAGGAAATCAGAGCACACAATGCACTAGCAAAGAACTTGCAACAGAAAGGTTTTATGCAGCATATTTGAGATGTATATATGAAGTGAGAAGTATTTAGAATAAGGGGAACCTGATCTGACATTTTCCAATTTAAAAAAACATAAATTAAAACCCGATGATTGTGTAATTGAGGCAGCAGCATGCTACAGAGCAGGAGTGAGAGTAGGAACACAATGCTTGACAGAAGTATGGCCAGGAATATGTGCAAACAACAGAGTAGCCAACAACTATGTCCAGGGTTTCTGGTAAAAACTTCAGGACAGCCTTCTCTTAAAGCTGCAGCTAGAAGGGGGACTATTATATTTAAAATAATAAATACAGATGAAAACATCAAAAACTTAAAAGCCTGACAACCAAAAATATTTTTGCTGATCTATCCTAAGATATTTCTGTCTCTGGCATTAGATAACTAGTAACTTACATTACATTTCATCACCACTTCTTTATCTAACAAAACTGACATAACAATCCCATCAATAGCATCGCTATCAGCTGGGGGATGAGTGGCTGGAGAGTGGTGAAATGGAGAGGGATTTAGGTGTAACGGTAGACAGAAAAGTTAGTATGAGCCAACAGTGTGCCCAGGTGGCTAAGAGGGCCAATGGCATCCCGGCCGGTATTAGGAACAGTGTGGTCAGTTGGACCAGGGAGGCTGTCCTTCCCCTGTACTTNTACCTGTGAACCTGTGATTGATATGATATACATTTAATAAATGTATGTATTACACATCACATGTAATATGTATATAATATGTAATATTACATACATTGTCATGTTACAGATATAAATTTCACAGTGTATAAAGATGTTGATTAACTTCATATAAGGAATCCAAGTATTGGATTCAGGGTACAAACATCTTGAAAAAGCAATTTCCCCTTTGCACATTTAGGTTTTGTCACAGCTGAACGTGTTCTGAAGTTCAGAGCGCTGCAATCCCCACCTTTTAACACTCCATCACCTCACTTGTCTAAAGAAACAGATGATACAATACAATTCATACATACAAAAAGGTTCATTATCACTCATGTTAACTATTGCATATTAAAATGAGAATTAAAATGCAAGCTATGATCATTTTAAACCTGTATGGCTCAATAAATATTGAGAACACTCTGACAGGGTATCAAGTTTATTCAGGCAGAACCAAGTGTTGAGTAAACAAGTGAGCAGAAGACAATATATATACATTTCTTTTTAATGACTAAAGAGTCTCCGTTCCTGTGAAGTGACTCAAGTGCTTGTATACCTTGCATCTTTCATCGTATTGTCATCATTGCCCAACAGTTATATAACACTAGATAAATGTCAGAGCGTTTTTTTTCCCCCTCCCCCCTAAATCACAAACAACCTGAATGGCAGAAGCCAGATTCTCAGAGTGAATCTCTGAGAAAGTCTGCAGAGATCTGATACTTGGTCCTACAAGAGCAATTCTGTTTCCCTGTATTATTCCATTAAAAAAATGCAGGCACAATATTAAATTTCTTGATTTATTAATCTCTTGCCCAATTATTAGCGGCAATATTCACTCAAGACTCATTTTTAAGCTCAGTGTATAGGGTTTGAATTATGGCTTTTTGCTTGGTTTGCTTGAGGCATTGTTGGAAATATGCTGGATAGACACTCACATTCCTTCAAAGCCATTTAAGTTGTATTATTAGAAACACTGACATACATACTTAATCATTACAGTCAGAAAAGTTTTTATTTTCATGGAGCTTCATTACAGCAGACAGGTGATGGAGAGACCAAATTCCAGTTTCTTTCTTAGTTTCCTAAGTAAATTCCACTAAATGTTAAGTTCTTCACTAAATAGCTAACCTCAGATATTTAAAATTATAATACTAAATTAAATTCAGATGAAAAAGAAAACAATTGTCATAAATTGTTTTCACATCTCCTCCTCTACACTTGCCTACTACACATACAAAGTCTATTGCCAGAATATACCATCTTTTGCCAATGAAAAAGGCCAAACCCTAAGCAATAAATTAAAAACTTCAGACACAGGGTACTGACAACCTATTGAAATAGCCAGTAGAACTTCCTCTCCAACTCTGCTCCTTGTAGCTATTTAGCCAGGTATGCACTATAATCCTCAACAGACCTCACAGTACTTTTAATATTAAGATATACACAAAAAACCTCCCCAAAAACCACCACCACCACCAACACTCCCAAAAAAGTAAATTGATAAAAATAAGGTGTAACAAATTAATGTGAGGCAGATTAAGAGAATGCAGTGTAGCCTGCCCTTCATTTTGCAAGCTAAAAACTGAACATTGTATGGATAACCACAATCTGCAGGCAAGACAGAAAACAAAATCCCAGGGCAAGAAGTCAGACAGAATACGACAACAGTGCAAAATGCAACGCTTCACTCTGTAGCCTGTAGATCTGAACCCTCTTCAAAGTCTCAAAGAAGCTGAAGAAATCTCCAAGAAATCAAAGTGTTCAACAGAAGCAAATTTTCTGGCCTTTGCAAGCTTCTAGAAGACATCTGAGGCATGTGGTTCTTTCAGTACATAATGAAACAGATAAAATGAGGAAATAAAAAAAAGAAGAAAACTGATGATCTGACTTAAATGGCACATTCAGTTTGCAGTGCCTGAACTATTTCAGAGCTGAGCTTATTACAAAAAACATTTACTTAATAACCACACTTTGAAGATGAACAAAAAAAAAAAACCTCTTTATTTTCTATCAAATCAAGTAAGGAGTATTAAAGAGTCAGTGGTTTAAAACATCTTTTTCCCCTTGAGCTATATCATGAAGGAAATCTAAATCTTGAATTTTGCGCTAAATTAACATGTTGAAGTTTCCTATTAATTTCAAAATCAGCCACTTCATCTCAGTCTCTATTTACACATACAGACTGAAATCTCGAGTCGCAAGGGGCAAGGATGACAGGAAGGAATAAGTGCTGCTGCCTCTTCTGCTTCCGGTTTGACCTAAAGTGTTGTGGGGCTGTGCGGAACAACCAAAAAACACAACGGAATTAAGAGACCTGGCCTGCCTCCATTTGGCCCCACTTTGTGTGTCCCTCACACAAAGAATCACAAACTGTTACTACAGAATGTTGCAAGCATAATATCTAAACTCCTTTTGACAAAAGAACCCCAAGTCAGATGGTGGAGTCACTGTCCCTAGAGGTGTTTAAGAAAAGGTTGGATGATGTACGTAGTAGCATGACCTAGACATTAAGGTAGTGTGTTATAGGTAGGATGGTGTGTTGGTAGCAGGATGGCAACAGGTTAGGTAACAGGTTTGGCTAGGTTAGGTAATAGGTGATAGGTTGGACTTGATGATCTCTGTGGTCTTTTCCAACCTTACTGATTCTGTGATTCTGGGAATTCAGAGCAGCAGCTCCACGTGCACTTATGTGACTGCTCAGGTGTGAACAAGAAAAAAGCATGTTTGGAAAAATTACGGTGATGTGCAAGGATGTATCTGCGTTGCCACCTGTTTGAACTGACGTGGAGAGTAGAAAAATCTCTGTAATTAAAGTGTCTTAAAGTCAATATTGCCCCTTCTTCAGGCATATATAGATGTGTGTGTGTATATATATTTATATGTCACAGAATCACAGAATCACACAGAATATTATGAGTTGGAAGGGACCCACAAGGATCATCTAGTCCAACTCACCATCTAACACCCGTACAGAGACCGAGAGCACATCCCAAAGCGTAACACCAACCTAGATCCCTCACAGTCTAGCAGGCCACTCCGAGCCAGAAGGGGCCCAGGGTCATGTATACACATATGAAAAAATTCTCATCCATCTCTCTGCGTGGGAAATGGAATACACTAATATGAGAGATGGAAAGATACTGAAGAATATAGACCAACTACAAGATTCCCAATTTGAAAAGCTACAATACAGTGTTCTGAAAGAAAAAGATGATACAGTCGGCCCTCTTGCACTTCGCACCCCCAATATTGTGGCTTCAGATCTTAGCTACATGGTTTTTTAGCAATGAAGGAGGCCCGTTTTTGCAACTGCGCATGCGCAACCTGCCACTGCGGTGGTGGCAGCAGCGCGGCCACCCATGCTGATCCAGTAGCAGCTCCACTTCGGCACCCCGCCCCAGGCTCTGCCAGTTCCCCATCGCCCCTGGGCACAGCCGGGGCTCCACTGCTTTGCCACCCCCCCCAGCATGACCATCACAGCAACCAATACAAAGCACCACAGTGCTGAAACAGCGCTGGGGATCATCTGAGGGTGTGGGGCAAATTTGCATATTAATGAGCTGCCATTCAACATGGAAGTAGGGCCTCGCAGAGCCCGATTAAGACCATGGGTCCACGATAGAAGAGACCCAGCTGTACATCAATCATTTTCTCAGCTGAATCCCATGTAGAATAGATAGAGAACAATAACAGCATTTTCCCAAAAATTGAGTCAAAGCACTCTATGATGTACAATCACAATAATGGAGGATTGAGGATGGAGAGAGAAAAAAATGAAAAAAGCAATATTTTTCTGCTAAAACTGAATTTTAATTGAACCTCAAAACCCTCCCAACACTCAATGTTCTACCACTGAACAAGCTAACCAAAAGGCGGATTAGTAAACCACATGTTTCATCATAGAATCCTTAAGGGATCAATACTAAGCTATTGTATTCACTAATTAGTTAATGATTAAGGAAATTTAATAGTTCCTCATATGAAGATAGGAATGGGGGGGGCAGAGGGGGTTGATGGTGATTGTCTAGTACTGTGGTATCTTCATGTGATTTACATTTCCTGTACTTCGCTAAAATCACAGGTTCATCAAGCCACATGCAGAATAAATAGTCATTTCAAGAGTGAGGTATCAGCTTGGTCAATAATACTCTTCTTACATGAAAAGGAGATCTAGTA
The DNA here is from genome assembly GCA_013390025.1 of Pitta sordida. NCBI lineage: Eukaryota > Metazoa > Chordata > Aves > Passeriformes > Pittidae > Pitta > Pitta sordida. The sequence continues at coordinate 146,205 of WEKX01026077.1, forward strand.
CCAGCTATTCAACTGTTTGTTCTTACAAACAGAAATACATCCACCTCTACAAAAACGAATTACAATTCACTGAAAATAAGCAACTTCGATGATGAAAAAAAGGCAATGCAGTACCTTTTTTGAGATCAGTGTGACTTTAGAAATTGGCAAACATTATGCTCTTGTTCTGTCCACCAAGACCATTTTAATACCTCACTGACATTTGCCTACCGAAACATTTTCTATAGCTGACATTTTCTCAAACACCATGAACCTTACCTTGGTGGAGACACAGTTTCTCAGGCATGATTGTAATAGGAGGACACAGCTGTTGCCATTTACAGATATAAGTACAATCGACTGTTGTAAGGGAGTGTGAGATCTCCCGAGCATGCAGAGAGAAAAGTTTTTAAAAGGAACAGTAATTCCTTTTCAGAGGAACTTTTGATTTCAAGCATTTGTCACAGTTCTACTTCAAACACACAATGCAGAACTAAGTCACAGTAAGAAAACAGTATTTAATCATGCTATGGCTTACTCAGAAATGCAAATAAACTTAACAGGGGTTTTAGCAAAGTAAGAAGAAATTTGATTAAAATATATTTCTCAGTTCATGAACTCTAGTTTAAAAAAGCGCATTAAAAACTGAAAAGCAAAACTGTTCACAAGTTAAAATGCTGCACTCCCTTGAGGGTATGCTTTTCCAAAAATCGTTCTGCAGTCCCACTGGTTTGCAGGCAGTTCTAAAACCCTCTGAAGCAGATTATAAGAAAAGCCATACGCTTGTGCCTACTCTAAAAACTGTAGGCCATTTCCACAAACTCTTCAGTGCTGAGCTCTGTGCAGAGAGACACAGCAGAAGACAGTTTTCACCCCAAGGATCTTGTGGCTTTAACACAAATACACAGAAAGCAGGTAGTCACCTAAAGGGCTACAACATCAGATTTGAGAGTTCGGAAGAAGGATCCAGAGGAAGACTCTGAAAAGACAGCTAACAAAGTAACTAACTTACACTGCAGTCTGGGGAAAAGAGACTCTTCACAGAAGATAACATTCACAGATATTACATTATTATAGATTTGAAGTATACAAAGAGAAACAGTTACTTTGCCTCCAAAATCTGCGTAGCCCCTGCTCTTGAGGCCAGAAAACTTAGATCTTTCCCTTTTTAAGTTTTAGAGCCATCTTTTAGTCTCCAGCAGAAAAGAGAAACCCAGGCACATTCACATAGAGTCCTTTAGATCTCACCCAACATTCATCTTCAGCTGCAGAAGACTGCTCTATCTTATTCCTTAATATTTATGCTTTTCCCCCTCTTTTTATTAGTCTCTTTATTCATGTCAGAATTTCTACAGTTTCTCCAACCTCATTTCTCATTGCTTCTGAACAATTTTCCTACCCATTCTTCCATTTTCTGGATGATTAAGGAGATACGGCAGTTATAGGCAATGAAGCTGGAAGAAAGAAAAAATAAAAAAAACCTACTTCTAACCACCTTACTAGTCAGGAAGAACGATATTAGTTATCTTCTTAACTCTTTCCAGACTGCACTAACCCAGGAAATTAAGGCATCCTACAATGACCATAAATTTCTCACCACTAGAGCACAAGAATTTTGTCAGAACACAATTATGACCATGTTAAATTTCAAAGTACTATTTCTGAGCATCAAAACCTGCAAAAATTGTAAAAAATTCTATTTAATATTTCTGAGATATAAGACATAGTGGTGACAAAGAGAACACCAAGGTACTTCAGCACCAGAGAGTTAGCAGTAAAATCTGCTGTGTTAATGACAGGGTACAGAGTGCTGCATAAAATAAAAGCCATGCCAACGTTGCAAAGCCATGTGCTCATGAGTTAGGAAACATCTTTTGTATTTACATGTGTCAGTGCCCCTAACTTACTCCTCTGACATACAAGTATACACATATATTATCTAATCAGATGATTACGTTTATTCCTGTAGGCCCTATTTCATTCTCTGCAGAGGATAGACCTTCTTGTAGATCATCCGTCACTGAGAAAGTTGGCAAATTAATTCCAGAAAACAAAAAATGGATGTGTATTTCCTTCTGAGCATTACAAATGTATTCCTACCATTACCACAAAATAAAAACTCAGAATAATGCATTGCCTCTGGTACTTGTTTTATTACTCAACATATACCACATGCCCTCAAACATTTTGCCAATACATGTGAATTTCACATGCTATTTGGGAAACTAATGATGTAGAATATTCAGTATTTAAAATCTAACATAAGACTAGGTGCACATAACATAGAAGTTGTAGCACACGAAGTTCATCTGATGACTAGTTCCTGAAACCTTTTATGTCAAAGAATATATTGTCAGGCAGAAAAATTGCAGCAGAAAACAACAACTCTAGTTCTTCCCCTCATTGTCACTGTCAAGAAATATATGCAGTTTCTGTCACTGTCAGAAGTGACACATAGCTCAGTGGCAGCAGTTTTAGATCTCAGAGGACCTGAAGAGAGGGATGTCCACAAAAGAGAGAGGTAGTCCTTTGTGCTCAGAGCAACTTCTAGTCCTCCAAGCTCAACACCTCGGGATCATAAAATGCCGTTTCTAGCAAGTTGCATGTTACCCTTATCACTTAGAGAGGGAGGAAGTTTAAAAGCTCTATTTTCAGGTACAAGCAATGACTGGCCAAGCAGAATGATGGTGAAACACTAGAACAATTTAAGCAAAATAAATATTCAGGAACCTTCGTAACAGGCAACTGTATCTTTAATTTTTAAAATTTGTTAAGGAACTTACATGGAAACCATTGATCAGTTCTGTTATGGGGTGTTTTTCCATTTGACATAGAAAACAGTTTATCTGAGGACATTACAGAATCATACAGAATCACAGAATATTATGAGTTGGAAGGGACCCACAAGGATCATCTAGTCCAACTCACCATCTAACACCCGTACAGAGACCGAGAGCACATCCCAGAGCGGTAACACAAACCTAGTTCCCTCACAGTCTAGCAGGCCACTCCGAGCCGGAAGGTCTGACCAGCGCCGTGTACAGGGGAAGGACAACCTCCCTAGTCCGACTGACCACACTGTTCCTGATGCAGGCCAGGATGCCACTGGCCTTCTTAGCCACCTGGGCACACTGCTGGCTCATACTGAGTTATAATACTGGAGGTAATAGAAAAAAGCACAAAGTACAAAACAAAGAGAGATAAATTTAAAAAAAATCTTGTATCTTTATATATAGGCATCAAATAGAAATATCCTTTAAAAAAATTAAAAACCCTGAACTACCTTTCTCAATGCATTTCAATATTTAGAATAGCATTTTTAGCAGTTATTCACCAAATCTTTTTCAGAGCACATTACATATATATATATACACAATTTCTCACACCACACCTACAGTTTTATAGAGCTTTTGTTCCCTCCGAACTGCAGAAGATGAAAGGTAATATTTAACTTACTAAAAGAAATCACATTATTACAAAGAGCTTCCCTTTTCCTGTGCACACATATTGCAGAACAGCACCCACACGTGTTCCAACCTTACATAAAACCCAACAAATAGAATGGGTTTGGACTGATCCCTTCAATCTCCTAATGGGAGAGAACAGCCCAGTGCTGTGTCCCACTCTGACTTCTGAGGCACTATTACTTCTTTTTGCTGCTGAATTCCAGCAGGATAACAATGCTCCCATGGCAGTCCTCTTCCAGAGGCTGCTGTGGTGGCAGAACAGGATGAGAAAGGAAGAGGAGAACAGACATGAAATTAACAGAGTGACTGGAAAGAAAAACCCAGAGGATGACAAGCACACCTGATAAGCTGTTCTAAAACCACAGCAGAGCAATGACAATGCTTTAGATATAAATCTTCCTCAATCCTTTCAACCAACACTTCCTTGTCACTTCTTCATAATCAGTGTCTGTTGGGGTTCACAGTAATCCTTCACACATCACTTGCTGTTTATAGAGACTGTAACTGTAGTTTTACATTTCAGTGAGCTGGCACCTCCATTGTGAACCTTTTTTTTTTTTCCTTGTTTCAGCTAATTGTACAGGGGGGAAATCATTCCAGATTGAAATAAGAAACATATGCACCTAGTTATCCTTCCCAATACTTGAAACATTTACACATGATTAATCTTTTTTTGGCAGTGCTTGGGGTTTTGTCACAGACTGTTGTTTAACAACAAATTAAATGCAACTCAGGAGTTCCAAGTACCAACAAAAAAAAAACCCCTGATTATACAGCATGAACCACACACCTGCTCTAAGCTCAACTGTTCCTTCACACGCACTCAAAAATATAAATTCATTTCATCCTGACTAGAAATACGTACATACTTACAATTTGTGTAGGTACTAACAGCCTTCATACTATTGCTTGTTCTCCCACAGTTAGCCAAATCCTGGCAAAAAGACAAAAAGAGCAAAACATACAAGGGAAGTTTCCATATAATTTAACAGAAAGGTGATGATGGTACATACATGCCTAACAGGGATCAAAGCTGCACCATCACACAGTAGGGTGAAGCATGTTTTGTTATCATCATGTAACCACCACCCAGAAGTCACTTTTCCCCTCATAACTAATTCCTTTTCCTTAGGTATAATGGTGATCTCCTTTATTCTTTGTACTTCAGAACAAGAGTAGGAACATAACAAAATCTGAAGACAGATAAAAATGACAGCATAGGCAGGAACATGGAATTGTTGGTGCACAGTGCAACAGATTAAGGAATTTAACTCTGCATATGATTCCAAGTACTGAATTCCCCAGCTCAGCAATTAAACATTTACCAGCCACAAATTTAAGTTATTTGCAAGAAAAATATTGAGGGGAGGTGAAGGAAAAAAAAGATTAATGAACAGGTAGCACTGTCAGGCAGAAACTGTAGTATTAGTACTATACAATTGTGAGGAGGAGATAATTTTATTTAATCAGGAGACCTCTTTGATGTGACACAGGATAGGGAGTACTTGTACACTGATAGTAATTGTTTCTTCTTCATTTAATGTCAGGGTGGAAAAATTGAAGCCATGGAGGATACAACACTATATCAGATAATTTAGAGACTTGATAAGGTTCTTCATAGCATCAGACCTTTCATATTTCATAGTGTTCTTACTGCTACACTTACTGCTATATTGTTAAAAAGCTCAATACACAAGAACGTGCAGAATACACACTAAAACCCTAAGAACACAAGTGAATGAAAGCAATGATTATCTTAAATAATCACTTTCTCAAGCACACCAGAAACATAACTAAGCCTGCAAAAAACCCCCAACCAATCAAACAAGCCTAAACTACTAAACCAACAAATTATTGTATATATGTATAATAATGACATTTAAAGACTGGCAGCTCAGAACTAAAAAAAAAACCCAACCAAACAAAAACCCCTAATAAAACACATATATAACGTTCCATTATTTTAGTAATCTAATTTACATAGAATTAGCATAGTTTTAACCTTTTTTTAATCTATCATTCTCATAGCAATCAATTCTTGTTTTACCCAGGTCTCATCCAGTTTGGTAAGGATGCTGAACACTGCCAACTCTAAGGAGGGGTCAAAACTGGATATTAAGCAGTCTTCGGATGAGGACCTGATTTTTGTTAGGTGTGACTGACATTTGCTTTTGTTCAGGAGTTCTATCACCTTTGTGTAGTGATGTTGTGCAAACAACAAGTTTGTTTACTTAGTTGCATAATAGTTAAAACCCCTGTAAATAAGAACAGTAGTTGAAGCTTCTGCTTGACTTAAAGCACAGGGCTGTGCACACTGCACTGCAGTTATATTCCTCTACAGTTGCTCCCTCACTCCCAGCGCTACCTTTATTGAAGGTAGAGAGCTTGACGAGAGGTACTGAAGGTACTGAAGAGTGGAATTTACAATTAAGGTGTGAGGACATCCCATGGATAGAACCATTCAGGTGACTTCAGAGGAGCCAGTACAACACTCCCTATACTGAATTAATTTGGGTAGTGAACAAGAAACATTACATCAGCTAACAAACCAATTCTGGAATATTTCTATAAAATAGTGAGTATCAGTAATCACTATTTCTATACCCATACACATACTCATATTTAACTGGGCAAAACAAAAGCTTTGGGGCCCACCTACTAACCTCCTAAATAGCTTATACATAAATCAGTATCAAATGTCCTAAAACTTGCATGGCCGGAAGCTGCTCTTTTGTCTTGTGCCTCCTTTTTCTCTCCTCACACACCAAGAAAGATGAGAGAATGGCAGCAGCTCTCCCCCATTTACCCGCTGAACTCTTCCCTCTGCAGTATATAGATGTGTTCCTAAAGGTATTTTTACAAATATTCCTACAAGGATCAAGAGTTTCTTAAAATTATGTTGAAAACAGTCTTTCCCTTTCTGCCAAATGAGGTGCAAATGGTGCTTTTACTAGCCCAATAAAAGTGCAAGATTCTTTAATGAAAACGAGTGTTTTCTAATAAAACAAGAGAATCACAAAATATTATAGAAGAGGAGGAAAGAAGCTACACAAACACTAAAAAATAAAAGTGTGGGGAAATGGGAGTAGAGGAAAGGAGAAAAAGTTACAGAAAAGAAAATTAAGTTATTTTCAGAACCAAAAATCATTCTGTGCAATGTACTACTGATATATTTTTAACCTTGACACTTTCATTAGTCTGTGACATATATTAACTAACGATGAACAGCAGAACCTGACATGATTAAATACTACCAATGCAGTATTAAACTCATTAGGTTATACCACTAATACCCCAATATCACCCTCTGCAAGAACAAACCTGAAGAAAATTTACATATTTTTAAACATTTCTAAATTCATCAGACCTGAGCTTTAACCCACATCCTCAATATCCATGGAGTAACAATACTTAACAGTTAAGGGTGTAAATGTAAGGCAATGTAGATTTGCATTGTAAAAAATAGAATACATTAATCAAAAAAAAAAATAAGCAAACAATCTGAATTTTATATTACACAGCTTGGACCTTCACATAATGAAGACATCACAGGAATACTCATGGATTAATGCAACACTTGGCCCATGGGCATTGCTACCAGGGAACACCACCAATAAGTGTCACCTTCATGCTATTCCTAACATTTTCAAACAATGATTCCTCCACTGCATTCTGTTGCATTAGGAAATAGTAAGTTTTGAAAGCCACAAAAAGGTGAAATTTGACATTTTCTGACATGGTATCAATCAACTACAGTCATACCTCAGGTTATTCATGCTGTCATATTCACAGCTTCTCATATTTGAAGAATTTTTTCCCACAGTTTTTACTCAGTTACTCATGGAGCAGTACAGTTCCACACTGGTGGAGTGGTGTGGTCCCAGCCATCCCTGCCAAGAGTCAGGAAGTCTTTAACTGTAACACAGAGACCCAACATGAGACCCATTCCAACCGAGGCAGTCAGCCTGGACTTGCCAGCACATATCTGCACATATATTCATAGCCTCAGACAAAGCATTCCTGTCAGTGCTAGCTGCTGGAGTTAAAGGGAAAAAAACACAACTCCCAGGCTCCTCTCTGCCGTAAGGAGCCTGGGATGTCACGGTGTTCCAAAGTTGTCATATTTCTGGCAATAATTTGCCATACTAATGTCCAACCCATAGTTGCAGATTAAAGTTTCCACAGGACCCTCACGAGACCTGTAATCTGTGAATCTAGAGGACTGACTGTATAACACACCTCCCCTCTCTAATCAGCAGCCAAAAGGAAAAGGAGGTAGATAAACAGCACCCTCTGTTTGCAGCGTATATAGGTGCCATAAATATTTTCTTAATGAAGTTACCTGGAGCACAATTACAGTTCTTTCCTTCGCATCAAATGGGGCTACAGTAGACCAGATTGGTAGCAGTGAATCTGCTTTACAGTCTAAAGAAAGCTGGAGGACTTAAGAGACTACAAAATATAATCACTTAAGGACGTATTTAGAAAGACCTATTGTCTTTGTTAGTCAACCATGTTCTACTTCATTCCACTTTCCTCTTCACGAATACTAGGTTTATTCTAGTCCTTATGTCAATAGCATCCACAAAAGAGCTACCTTGAAAAAAGTATTAATCAAAAATAGCAGATTTTCTTTGACACTTCATAAGCAACCCCTCTGATAGTTTTTTCAGGGTTCTCCTTTATTCATTTAAAAGCCACAACTATCCTCTCACACATTGTGTCTGTTATTTCATAATTAAACTTGACATTTTAGATTAGTAAAGTAATGCTACTAGGTATCTTTGTCAAAATAATAAAAATGGAGTTTTATTTCCTTTTTTTAAGAGCTGCATTAGAATTGGACTAAAGGGATGAAAGGCTCTGAAGAATATTTATTGAATAAGAATGATCTACTTTTCAATCTATACTTTAGAAATTGAATTACAGAACAGAACCATTTTACAATAACTGCATGCTTCGATTCTGACTATATTCTTTCTTCTTCCTGCACATGATGTCTTTCTAAAAGATGTGAGTAAAATCTCATTCATTCTTTACCATAATATGCTTGCTTTATGTATGCCAGCTTCCTAATGAGCTGGCATATTAGTCAAATGCAATCAAGGTAATAACCTAATTCAGGTTTAAAATATTATCAAGATGTTTTACAAATTGGCTCAGTATTTAACTATTCAACATACATTTATAAAGTGATTCTCATCATGAAAGGTACAAGGCATTGTACAGAGAGGGGGAAAAATAATAATTCAGCCACACGAGAAGAGACTTCACAGTTCTACCAAGCTGCCTAAAACACCTGAGGTACTGGCTGTGTACTCATCTGGTTTTTCAACACATCCACAGAACTGCTGATCCAATACCCTGGGCAGGGAATTTCAAGCCCTAGAGAATAGATGACAAGGGCTCCAGCACCTGACATCTTCAATTTGCATTTAGAGATGATTAATAAATGACAATCTATTAAATACAAGGCACAGGATGACATGTGGAGGAAATGAAAGTTTAGCTCAGCAGGATTAAGGTCATGAAAGATCTTAGAGATTACAACTAAAATGCAAAGTGTAAACTTAAGAAGAAAGTAATGCATTTATATACACATATTCCTCAACTGGGATTTATCCAGGAGCACGAATACGTTTAGTCCTCAAACTATTAAAAAATAACTGATTACTAAGAGAAATAATTTATCCTTTCATGTGTACTGAATAAGTCCCTCCAACCTAGGAAATAGCAGTTACTTAACTATCTGTGCAATCAGTTGTTCCCCTTCAGACTCACAGGGCAAAGTGCATGAAGTGCAGCAAAGATCTACTGTTAAGATCCTCAGCTGCCACTATTGCTAAAGACTGAAAGCATACTCCTCTTTCACCATCAGCTATACCCTGTGAAGTTCAGTTTTAGGCATATTAAAATAAACTATATATTTAAAAATCTGGAAATTAGCGCTCCTTGCAAAGCCAGATCCATTACACAAATCCAGCCATTCTGATTCAGCTGCCTCTGACACTTCATTTCAACCAAAGCTGTTGAGAGTGACTATAAACGTCACCCACATATGACACAAGATGATGCTGAAAGGCACTCAAGTTCCACTGTGATACCAGGGTTGAACAAATGTTACTACAGGAACCCTCCCACCTCTTTGCGGCTCAAATTTCATGGTTTCAAATCTCTGTGGGTTTTTTTCTGTGAAGATGTCACAGACTTCCCTCAATTCTTTGCAATGTCACATGAGCATTGGACAGCCATGCATCCTTAAAGTGCTTTTGCCATACTGAGGTGCAGGATCAGCGCACTTCGCGGGGCAACGCCTCTCACCCACTCAGAGATCACTCAGAGTTCCCTCCCTTATGAGTCCTGGGCCAGCGCTCCACTGCATCACTGCTTGTGCCCCGCGCAGCCCCAGGGCAGCACCATATCGCCACTTGTGCCCTGCATGCCGGTCCCAGGAAGGCGTGCCCGCCACTCCGGGGGAGGGAGGGCACAGGGGTACACTTCCCTCTGACCCCTCTCCCTGCCCACGAAGCCAGGGAGCACCAGAGAAGAACCCTTTTGCTCCCTTGTCCCATCACATGGCACAGGGAGGTGCCAGGAGCACTAGGGCTGAGGGGGCAGGGAGATGGGCATGACTAACTTGCATATGTATGATCCACTGCTCTTCACAGATTTCAGCTATCGCGGGACTCCCCCCCGTGCCAAACTCCTGCAAAATTCAAGGGATTATTGTATTAGCCTCTGCAGCTTTTGCACTACTATGTTCTTTTTGTATCAGAAGTATAATCTTCCACTTTATTTCTAACTGGGGATGTAATAGATAACAGACTGAAAAAAAAAATCTATCAAGGTTCTCTACTTCTCACATAATTATCACACGCTACTTATCACATACTAGGGGAAACATTTTATTTGGCCAGGACATTAATCTTGTCCCATCTATTGTTTTAATTACAGACACCATAAACAGTTTAGAAATAAGATATTTAACATTAGCAAACAACTCTGAGATTCTCAAAATTGAATTTTATGTCTGTTAAGTAGCTTATTGAGCAGAAAACCAAATCTCACAGCATGCTGAGACAAATAACATATCTGCATGTCCAACTGGCACAAAGAGAAATAGTTATTCACTGTAATCACTGAAACTTTAAATGTCTCGGATACCTTTCTTTCCATAGTGTCCTTCCAGGAAATTTTTTTAATCCTTAATGATAACACAGAAAAAGCATTAAAACATTACTTCTATTTATTGTTTTTCTTCATCTGTTTTTTACTCTGCTTTTTATTTCATATAAAATTATTCCACCCTCTGACATTCACAAGTGAGATAAATATTGAATTGGAAAAAAATCATGTTAAGCTTTAAACATTTGTAAAGATATACGGCTGTCATAAAACAGTGCTAACTTATCCAGAGATTCGGTCAATATCCAATGAATCCAATCAACAATGGCCATGGATTCTGAGCAACTTTGGATGAGACCCTAGAAGAGATTTTCCAGATTTTAAAATTCCTAGCTCGTTCTAGTGCTTCTCACGCTGCATATTTAGTACTAACATTACTTCTGGGAGAACTGCTCTTTGCAAGGCCTTCCAAATCATGAAGCACTTCGAACCTTCAATAAAAATTAGGAGTTTATAACAAAATAATTAATCATGATAACAAGTAGAGGATTGAAGAAATAGGAAACTGAAATTTAAAAGTTAATTTTCAAGTCTTATCTCCAGAACTAAAATCTAGCATAATAGAACAAGTAATGCTCCTACCGGGGCAAGAGAAATGGACAGCGTAGATTTTATAGGACTTCATATAATAACACTCAAACGAACTTCCTTTATTTTGGCTTTCTTTTGTTACCAGCAAACATTAAATATATGAAGAGCTGGTAGCTGTAAAAGAGTAAGAGCTTAGCAGGCATAAGGGGTCATTTACCAACCTAAGTGCAATTCTTTCAGAGATAAGTGTTTGGGTAATTCAGTCCAAAGTTGTATGTACAACTTTTCTTCCCAAAATAAAGATTTCCTTCCCTTTGCACAACCAAGCGTCACCTAGCTTAGGAAATTCCATGATATCATAATGATAACATAGGCAACAAGTAGCATTTTTAATGTTCTAATGCTTGGCCACTCAAAAATGCTGAATACATCTGGTTAGCAGCTTTGGGAAAACACTGTGCATTTCCGTGAGAAAATAGAAATACATTTGATAAAATTTAGCATCATCATACCTTATTAAGCCAGAGAAGGCTAAATTTATCACAGAATCAATATGCAATTAAATTTAACAGTCCACGATTCCTACAAGTGCCTAAATATTAGAAAGGAGCCTCAAAAGGAAGAATTTGGAGGAATCCATTCCATAGAGAAGATCTTGCATTCCTTGACTACTGTTTCCATTTATGTAGTGCATGCATATGATACTTGAAGACAAAATAGTTTGTCACATACAGCTTTGATACTGACCTTCTTCTTAGGAGCGAATGTAATCTCTAAAAGTCAGGAATCAGCTTTGCAGTCCACACAGTCGAACCATTAAGTGCAATATTGCAGTTTAGCAACAGCTAAGTGTTGTACACAGAATGACTGGGCTGGAGATGCAGCTTAGAAAGCTCTAAAAAATAGCCTGGTTTAAATCTTTAGTCAGTCTCCAAGATGATGAGCATTATCTGACTCTTCAACTTGGATAAGGAGAAAAGCCTGGCACTTTTATATAGCCCATAATCATATCACATATCTAAAGACATCATAAACCCCAAGTTGTGAGATTTAAGAGTGTACTGTAAAATCTCTTCTCTGAAAATAACAGTATTGGGTGCCTATAAAGCCAGTCTAAATTATCAGTGGGGTGATAATTTTAAGTTCCTTGTTGTTGTTCTGTTTGCAGTTAATCATGTATGTACATTTTTCACACCTCATTCTTATATGAATAATGCATAACTCCAGCACATAAATCCATGTGACAGCCTCTTTGTCATTGTACTACCTGTTTGGAGGTTGGATTATTTTCAGTGCCAGGGCTCACAGCTTTATGGAAATAGGAAGCAGGGACATACACAGACAGATACTCATAAGGATTCCTACTCAGGAATGTAATTTCTTTTCACTTTGCATTGGCATTTACCCAGCCCATGAAATACAGAAGAACCCCACATATTCACGGTTCGCTCTTCGCATATTCAATTAGTCGCTACTGGATTTTCAGCGGTTTGTGCAACCACATATGCATGTGCATAATGTTGTGGACTTGGATTCTGCGGCTTGGAGGTACCAAAATGCGCTTCTTCCGCTTTAATGAGGTGCTACAGTGTGACCCACGCTCCCAGGACTGCCCTCCAGACATAATTAGTGGAGGGTGCATGACTACAGGCAGGGGGTAATAGAATATTCATGAATTTGGTATCTTCACAGATTGCATAACTTGTGGGACCTGCCCAGACCCATCCCCCCACAACTTCCAGGGTCGCTCTGTAATACTTAAGTCAGAGCTGTAAAGTGCTTTTATTTCTGCACTATAAACATAATCTCTATATACTTTTAATAAACAGGTTTTACTTAAATTATTTTTCCCCACATGCTCCTCTGAATCTGCCAAAAAGAAACCCCTTTTCTTTTGTCATATGGCATCTTCCCCTTCATCTACCTACTTGACCCAACAGAATTCCAACTCCAATGAACACTGTCTGTACCAATTTCTTGTGAAGTGGAGCAAAAACTTGAAGTTTAAAAAGTTTCTTTTTTGAATACTCATTAATCTCATGGTCCATCAACAGCCACTTGCTTACTATCTCTATTCTTAGTAGCTCTGCTCCCGGTCACTTAGAGTATGGTCAAAGAATCACAGAATTACACAGAATATTCTGAGTTGGAAGGGACCCACAAGGATCATCGAGTCCAACTCCCAAACGAACGCCCACACCGGGATCTAACCCCCAACCCTGGAACCATGGACACCATGCTCTGTCTATCTGAGCCAATCTCAGGATCGTGTTACCATCTTTTAAAAAAAAAAAATCATATAACCTAATTCCCTGTCCCATAGTCCCATTTTCTAGACCATGTCACTGAGTTCCTCAACCAGTCTTTTCGTAAACACCTCTCTGGATGGCGACTCCACCACCTCCCTGGGCAGACCATTCCACTGAGGGAAAAACTTGTGTGAGGGAAGAAACTCCTCCACTTTTCTCTTTGATAAAAGGTAGATCTTCTTTGGTGCCAAGAACCTGGCTCAGGCACACAAGGTTTCATGTGAAACTTTGCTCCATTCTACCTTTTTAGGTTGTTTCTTTCATTGAGTGGCTTTTTAACCTGTTTTTGAGACTTATCCATCCCAGCATGACTAGGGACAAAACCACAGCTCCTCATGAGTTCAGAGCTGAAATTCATCACAGTCTAAAACTCACTGACCCTCAAGTTACATTACAGCATTTTCTACACTCTCAAACATAGCAGGGCTGAGTCCAAGACAAATGTGTGTCCAAGTTTAACTTGCTGACAGAGCAACTCAGGCAAACAGTGTTAGAAAGTCTCCAAGATTCATGAATTCTGACAGCCATCACCAACCCGGTTTCACTGGATGACATTTTACAAATTCCAGAGGTCTTATTCAAAAGAAAGCATCTCTTAACAGATCTCATCCTCTTACCAACAAATAATATGTCCTCAGCTGAAAGCAATACATCAGAGTTATGCTATTGAGCAATACAATACACAAATTTTCTTCTAACAGGTTGGAGAACCTTGATCTCAAAATAGAAGATGAGCAAATTAAACCCAGTACAGGAGGTTGGTTTGCCTTTAGAAATAATGTGAGATTTATTAAAAAAAAAGACAAACCCACAAAGCACACCGGCCAAAAGAACCCCATACACACCCAAAAATCCCAAAACCAAACAAAAACCAAAAAGCCAACCAAACAAAACCCCCTACCAACCACCACCACAACAACAAAACCCAACTGAAAATACTGTTATTTTCCATGCTACGAATACAAAGAAGTAATGTAAAATGCATTTATTTGAATGCCTGTTCTTCCTGCCCCTAATGAATGCTAAAGTAGAATTGCACTTTTGTGTTATTAGTTCAATGTCTAAATTGCAGCTGTGGCTGCATTTTATTAATTCCCGAACACAAGATTAAGGAAAATCTGTAAAGCTTCAAGCATGTCTAAAATGCAGGTGACAAAGGAGGGACCAAAGACAATATAAATGCCAGGTTGATTTTCCTCGTGCTTCCTTTTGACATTGTTGTTAAAGGGGAGGTACAGAACTGAGTCTATGGAAATACAAGACAGACACTAGTAATTTAAAGCAAACCAAGGAAATAAGGTAGCTGAAGCACTGATCAAGGATGAGTAGGAAAGGGACCTCGGCCTTTAAGAACGAGTGCCTGAGGAGGGACCTTATAGCAGCCTTTCCACTGCTTGAGGGCAGTAAGGTATTGGAGCAGGCCCCCACAGTGGTTGTGTAGTCTCCATCCTTGAACAGTTTCAAGATTCAGTGAATCAAACTGTGACCAGCCTTATCTGACCATATGGCTGACCTGGGGGCTGGACTAGAAACCCTCCTTCTATCTGAATTATTCTAGGCTATCATTTACAAAGTTCTAGGAAGCCAGAGGACAACCTAGTTGTTCATTTGAGGCTTTAGACCTGTTCAAGGTCATAGTTTCAGTGTATGGAATAGAACTTCAGCACAATTACTTCAGCACAGCTTTCTCCCAAAATGAAGTATTAAACCAAATCAGTAAACTGCAAGGCCAAAAGTCACAGTCTTAACTTATGGTCCTTTTTACATGAATACTGTAGGGCCTAACAGAACTTTTTAAAGATGGAAAATATCTACTTATCTAGCAATACATGCAGTTTGGATTCTAAATCAAAATTAGCACAATATCTGAACTAGAGTGAAATTTTCAGAATGAATACTAATTTCACCACATAAGTCTTTCCCTACTGAAAAAAATAAAAAAAGGCAGCAACATCACCAGAACACATTAAAAAACTAAACCCAAAGTACACCAAGACCAGATTGCAATGACAACTTTATAAACATTTGTCATGAAGAAGATTTAGAGTTTAGAATTACTTGGTAAGGCTTAATCCACTTGCTATAAAACATCCTTCTCTCCTTCCTCTTATAAAAAATATAAGAGGCAGAATTGGCAGCAGGGTGTTGCAAGTAATATTATCTTAGAAAACATTTGTCAAGGGAAAAAAGTTGCTGCTGGTATAGTATCAGAAAGAAAAGGACCAAAACAAACTTCTGGGTTTATAATGAAATTCTTCATTGATTCCTTTTTGCATTAGAATTAATAGATTAAAAATTCAGTATTTGAAAGACTAAGCCTCTGTCAGATCTTTTTGAGTTCAAAGAATTTCTTTATATTAATTTTGTTTTGCCAAAATTGATCAAAAGGAGCTAGAAAATATGCAGCTATTTGATAACGCAAAAAAAATTCCAGGAAGAAGAAGACTACATGAAGATTTTCTTGGATATATAAACATTTTTATTTTTACAATACTTCTTGGCAGTAATTTGTAAATCATTATGTACATATGAGAACATGTTTTTATCTTTCACCAGCAAACCTTTCCAATTCTTAATCTGTCAAGCCAAAGACTGATACTGGGGAGAAGAGTATAAAGTAGACTGTGGAAGCATCTCCTGCTCTGCTCTCATGTGTGTTTACTGTCAGCTGAGCCAGCATGCAGCCCCAAGGAACACAACAGCAAAGGACACAGGGCATCATTTCTCTACGCTACAAGGTTTATAAGAAACAAATTTCTACAAGTACCCTGAAGTTTTTGGTTTCACATGCTGATTCTCTTTTTTTTTTTTTTCTTTTGATGCAAACGGTGCACTGCTTCAGGAATCAGACTCTGATCCAATTATTTATAAGTACGCAAAGTACTCCAAGTCCTCCTTGTAGACACACATCCCCTCTCAATTTGCATATATCAGCTTGCTGATTAATAGCCTGTTACTCTCATTTAACACATCTCTCCTCCTTAACTATTTGATTTTTTCCACCATTCTCAACACAATCACAACTTCCCCAAACACCGCCCTTGACTGTTTGTTTCCACCAGATCCACAAGCAACTGGCAATATGGTTCTTTCTTTGATGGCTGCAGTAATGCATTACAGATGAGCAGCACAAGAAATTAAATACCACACCCAAACCAGGAGTAATTAAAAGGCAAACTAGTATTTTGACAATCTGTTTAACTGGAATCAGAAATATTGATGTGTGATTCCCGCTTGATGAAACACCAAGAACTACAATGGTCACGGCAGTTGTAACATATTCCTTTACAGACTTGCTAGAGTCTTTCCACATCACTTCTTGCCTTGTTGTTGTCAAACTGCAAGTGCGTTCTCCTGATATCTGCCATTTAAAATGAGTATTTTATTTTTTCTCAAATTTAGTTGAGTTTAAAATTCCTAATGCTGAAACAGTTATGCAGTCACAAGGTAACCATCCACACCAATCTACAATTCATGTGCTCTTCTTTAGTGTTTACATAAGCATTAAACAGAAATCTTCCGTTACCCCCTACTGTAATTAGGTCATTTGATTCACCCCTCACTTCTTCCTGTGCAAAAAAGGAATACAAGATATAATATAAGCAGCAATAGTAGGAATCCATTATCTTCCCTTCATATGTGAATAGAAAAAACTCTGTCCACTCAACAACTCATTCAACATAACAGGACAGGCATCCAACATGCTTAAGAACAAACCAACCATTACCAATGAGGGCTTAATGAGGTGCAATTAACATCCTTTGCCCAGAAAACACTTGTATCATCATTCTTTAAACATATTTACCAAATTTGTTGCTAATATTCAGTCCGTGCTGTTCAGAGTACACCATGTCACCTTTTCAAGTGGGAAAAGTTAGTAATACCAAACTGTTTGTGCCTGCAGTCACAGTGAAAAAAAGAACGTTCACAGTACACAAAATACAGGAACAGAGTTACTAGGCAAATGGACTTCATTAACATATTTATATTTGGTTTATTGACAAGTCTGAGAAAGATAAAGTAAAATTCAGTCATATCCTGAAAATCTCTGTCCATGTAATGACTGCTTTCAGTCTATAAATGTGTTATTATTTTGCATATAAACTAGCATTTGAGATTTTCTAACGTATTTGCAACTGTCGAATTTTTTCATTCATCATAAAGTATCATCTTATCTCAGCTTTATTTTTCTGGTATTTAATCATCATTATTGATATGCTTATTTTAAACCAGAATAATACTGTTATTTTCTAATTTACATTAACATAACTATAATTTTAATGGTTTTGATTTGCCTGAAGTAAATGAGATAGCAACATACAAGCTGCTGCTTGTCTATCAGAGAAATATGTGGTGGTTTATTTCAAAATGAACTATCAAGTAATTTCGCAAAGCCGAACATAAAAACTGCCACAAATGGCCCTAATACAAGTACAAGAAAAACTCTAGGACCCAAAACAAATCAAACACATATGGAACAAAAATTGGTTTTCCCTTGTGTAACAACGTCCAAATCTTTACACTCGCAATAGCTGCAAAGAAATGGATCAGAATGTATTTCTTCCCTTTCCTGTTTTCAAAGGGAAATTCAGTTTGGTTGATAACCAACCACAGAGAACTAAGAAAAAAAATTATCATTTGCCTGCCTGAGCTTTTAGAAGAGTAAAAGAAGTCATTCATGTGACCGGTAACATACTTGAATTCAGACCAAGTTAATACTGACTAATAGTTATTATCATGTGTCTAGTGGTCTGGTACCCAAATAAACTAATTGAGTGCCCAGTGTGCGCAGTGTGCCCAGGTGGCCAGAAAAGCTAATGGTATCCTGGCCTGNCACATATTAAAGAAAATAAGAAAACCCCCACAAACATCCTCACAACTTTACTTTTACTTTCAACCTCAAAAGGTTCAAAGATAGGTCAGCCTTCACAACAGAGCAAATTCCTCTCCCTGGAAGCAGTGACCATGAAGATGATGACGACACACTGCAGGACAGTGCAAAAGAGCTTGCAGTGCTTACATCGTGCCTGTTCTGCTTCCTAACAGAGATCAATATCTGAGGTTGAACCAACTCTCATTAGTTCCAGTCTTGGTATAAATTTTACATTTCTTGATTGCAAAACACTGAAAATATCACTGAAAACTGAAAACGCACTCATCTGGTGAACTGACATTTTGCATCAACTTCCACTCTGTTTCAAAGGTACATATTTGGCTACTAACTGGAAATCAACTGATGAATAAATTATTCCAGTCTGAGTATCCTTAAGAAACATTGAATTTCCTGATTCTTCACCATCCTCAGTTAAAAACATAGTGGGTCTAGAGTGTTACACTCTTGTCAACCCCATGTAGATATCAAGCTACAGGGACAACCTCACAGGTAGTCCTTTCTAAGCCACTTGTCCCTACTAAAAACTTCTTCCATCTACACAGTCAAGCTGTCTAACTTAATTTAGCTAAATGCAGCCTGATTTTGAAACAGCTTCTTTCATTTCAGAATTGAAGCATTTCCATGCTTAGTCAGGAACTGGGGTGCTGATTACTATGGATGATCCCCTAATGACCACATAATCAATTTATTTGTTCTTTATTAGTTAAAGGACATAGTCCCCATATATCTGCTTACAGTACGTATCTACATATATAGAGACAAACTAATCCATAGTCTGTCATTAGTCTGACAATATTTTAGTAACGTGACTTCTGCTGTACTCCAAAACCAAAATGGAAGCATTCAGCTTATACTACACTTTCTACATAGCAATTCAAATACACTTTTAAGTTCATTATAAAACAACTATATTTATTATTAGACTGATGATCAGAGCATACAGAAAGTGAAGAGGCCCCCTTTGTAACCAGTTGAATACCATTTTGATTTGGTATCACCTTATGTCTTTGGAGCAGAGATTGATTTTTCACAACTACACTTGAGAAGCAAATTACTACTTTCTCCCTTCTTCCCTCCAATTCCTTCCCAATCTGCTCAGCTTGACTAGGAATACCCCAAGCTAATGGAAGTGGAGGCAGAGCAGAGGGGCAGAGAGGGAATGATTAGAAATACATTAATTGCAGTATTGACGTTTCTCAAAGACAAGCATCCCAATTCAGCAAAATAGTGAAGACAGATGATGCCCAAATTAAAAACAGTCACTTTATCAAAACAATTTGTAACAGCTCTAAATTTAGTAACTTAATTTCACAGGTTCACAGGTTATTCTGAGTTGGAAGGGACCCACAGGATCATCCAGTCCAACTCTCAAGTGAACGCCCACCCAGGGATCAGATCCACAAGCGTGGAACCACGTGCACCACGCTCCATCCATCCAAGCCTCTAGAGATACTATCATAAATAGGTGGGTTCTGGTCCTCTGTTTTACATATTGTACATGTCATTTATTTCTCCGATAAAATTATCAGCTTTTTCATCTCAAAATTGGGAAACTCAATTCAGTAACTTTTAAATAACATCATTCAGGTTCCTACAGCTTCAGTCTGTAACTTAAAATTATCTGTCTATTCAGAAACCATTAACTAACATCACATTCAAAGTCAGATGCATCATACCTGATTGTAAATCTATCAGACTACTCCTTTGTATATATAAGCTTAATTTTTGTTGACAGGGCTAAATTGGAATTTAACTTGCAGCAGGAGTGCATTTAAATGTAAATTTACTTTTTTCCAGCAACAGATTTTTCCGAACTTTGAATGAGAAACCTGAATTTAATCAAGATATTTGCACACACAATTTCCTGTGAAAAATAATCATGCAACTAAATTTAGCAAGCAAGTTATTTCCATTTGGTTGCAAGTGTCTGCGTACATACAATCTGACTAGGTAAAGCTTTGTACATGCATACAATCCGAGTAGGGAAGCTGCACTGAAAACTACCCAAAAGATGAGATTTCAAGAGCTAAAACTTTTTGAAAGACTAAAGTACTAAGGAAAATCATACTTAAGATAGCAGTATGTTTCTTAATTACCTCATCACACGTTTGTATGAGTTTGCACATTAGCCAACAAGAGTTATTGACCAAGGAGAAGAGTGAAAAGGAAACTAGCTACATTTTTGTTCCCCTTTTTTAAAGATTCCGTAGTATTGTCAGAATGGAGACGAATATAAAAAAAAAAAAATGGAGAAAGAAATTACAGAAAAATCACCACTTTATGATTCAAGGAGTCTAGAGAGACATTCTCTTCCCAGCAGTTGAATATTAAATACTTCTGATTACAGGTTAGACATCAGGGATGCCAGTAAAGACGTAAATGAATTCTAAGGTAAACAACTTCTTTGTAAAGTCCATGAGCAGATGAGATAAAAACCTGTTCAAATTCTTGCAATATCTGTGACATGTCAAAATTGTACTTACCATGAAAGTTCTAATAATGTGTTTACTTCCTCAATCAGCAATCTAGTTTGAGTTTAAAATAAGGTTATATTTAACACTGTGTTTATGCTAGTGAGGAGCAAGAAAATAATCTGGACAGAGAAAAAAGCACTGCAAACCTTTAGAATTGGGAATTCACTCTATCTCATGAGCAGGTGTTATAAAGTGGAAAGTATTAACAAATGAAGTAAAACCTAATTACTAACAACATGAAGTTTGTTACCTCTCTGCTACAGTCTCCTAGATTTAATTCCCAGGAAGATGAAGATTTCTATGGAAAGACTCTGGCTGCCAAATCATTTAGGTCTTATCCTTACTTTCATTTCTATATGAAGTATATACAGGAAGATTTCATCATAAATATTAAGAGTTGGGAGCCTCAGAGTCACAGTTTTAACTGACAATATGGTTGCAAGAGGATATTCTTATCACACCGCATCCATAAAATCTGTGAACCTGAATCTGAGCTTGTAGCTCAGAATAAACATGTAGGTATTATGCTACTACTAAATTAATGTAAGCACAAACCATTCAGCATTTTCAGACATAATTTAGGCTTTTTAACTATTTGACATGCACTGTTCTGGGATTTTTTTTTAATCATATTTTAGATATATATTAAGATACACTGAATTCAAGTGTATGCTACACAACAACTCATCTCCATGGCTACAATAGTGACCCTGTACATTTTTCCCAGCCTTATGCATGTATCATCTTGTTTAATTAAAATGAAGCGCATATCCTCGTTTTCCTTTTTAGAATTGCCTGCTGAGTTGTGGAAAGTCACTAAGTGTGAACTGTTATCAATTCTCTTCCTTTATAATCTTTCCTTTGCTCCTTCCCTTCAGAGCTTTTCAGGCTAAACCCAAAATATCCTGGTGTCAATTAAGATGAAGTATGAACTGAATTTAGAAATACTTGAGTAATATATAGGGAGAAATAAGAACTTTACTGGGAGAAAGAAAAAAAATAATATTACAAATATATATATATGTTTGAACAATAACAGTACCAACAACAGTCAAAAAATTACAACGGCACACAGCTGGGAAAAAACAAACAGAAGGGGCTCCAAGTTCAAGGGAGAACAGAGCACCCCCGGGATCCCAGGGGAATAGAGTTCAGGGTAGGCAAACCAGTGGAGTAACAGCCAGTGTTCCTTTCCTGAAATGTCTGGGGGGCTGCAGGGAGATCCAGCAGTCGGCAGGGGGAAGGCTGCACTGAGATGAAGAGTCAAGGTCCACATGGTCCTGGGCAAAGTGGCAGCAATAGAGATCAGAGGAGAAAACAAGGACTCCTCAGACCAGAAGATCCACAAACCCTACTCTGTGAGGCCCTGCATCTGTATTTATAGGGCCTTGGTCCTCTCCCATGTCACATGCCTTTGGGCATGTCTTCACATGCCACTGGCTGTCACTCAGCCTGCCCCAGCCCTCGGGCCCCTCCCCAAGTCACATGCCTTGCCAGGAAGTGAAGATACGACAAAGAATCCTCCATTGTTTGTCTGGTAAAAAGGAGAAAGCCCCTCCCCTGGCCACATGCCTTGCAGGGGAGGGAAGGGGAGATAAGAAAGGAAACCTATTGTCTGTTCCAGTAAAAAGGAGAAAAGTTTCAGAATAGAACAATAGGACTCTCCCCATAACACAGAAAAAGTCCTGCGTTAATTATCTTTTTCATTCTCAACTGTAACAAATGGTGCCATTGATTTAACTATAAAAATAGAACAACATCATCCGAGACACTGGTGTGAAAATCTGAAGGTTTTGTGTTACTTATACAGCATAACAGGTGCTACTTGCAAAAGAAGGAGGTTGGATGCTTGTGGTTTGTTCTTTTGGTACAGAAAGGAACAATCCCCACATTCATGTTGGCCTAACAGCTTATGTGTATGAAAGCTGGACCAACAGCACCAGTTTCAGACACTAGAACTGAGTAACCTTCCTCTTACCGCTGCCTTGCTGGCACTCTCCTGACAGCTCCACTAATGCAAGAAACCTGAACAGAATGAAGAAATACTGCGGAGGTCCTTGAGATTCGAGCTACTACCAATTGAGTGACCTGAAACAGAACTGGTAGCAAATGATTTTACAAGGGGGAAAACAAAAGAGTGAATGTATGAGGGGATGAAGATGTTTTTGTTTAATCATCCTAAGAGCATGATTACATTATCACCATAAAAACAGTGGTAGAGTTAAAGCAATAACCTCATCTCTAACTGTAAAATAGTATTAGAGCTTTATTTATTACATTTTAAGTACAGTCAGTGTGCAAGAGAGTTCAAGCTGTTAAGCACAGCCATTAAACACAATCATTCAGCCATTACATACTGGAAAGAGAATTCAGAAGGAGCCTAATATTTAGGAACTAGAACATAGACAAAGTGAATCAAGACAAAAGCAGTATGACCCAATTAAATTTGTCAATTAGACAGCTACAGATCAAATACTCCTTGGAATTAAGTGGGTAAATATCAGGGCAGTATCTTGATATTTTATTTATCCTGATATATAGCAGAAAACTGCTCTCAAAAGCTGTAATTCAATAATAGTACAACGGAACAAGGGCAAATAAGTGCCTTTTGTCTAATTTTGAACTGAGAGTCTGAAATAAGACATTTCAATGCTTCTGAGATCCAAGAAACACAAAGGCAATAAATGCCCAGTCCTGAAAAATGGTGACAAAGTCAACAGTTACTGTGAGCAACCACCATCAGCAAGAGTGGTTGTTAAATTTTTCTTCTTTTAGGAGAAGTGAACCAAAACACTCCATAAACTTGTGAGATACTTTAAAACTCTAAAAATGGGACAGACTTGTGAATACTTGCTAGCACAGAGTTTGTGCGTCTCTAATTAGAACAAATTAGGATAGTAATTGCACAACCTCAATGAAGTTCATATGATAACTGTATCTTACTGCACCTCAGTCTCCAAAAAAATGCTGTATATTTGGCACATAAATAGGGACTGGAAGTAGTATCTTGGAAGAATATTGTAATTCTGACTGATGTTTGTTTAGAAAATAGAATACTAATTACTGAAAAGAAAAAATATCCAATCACATAGCATGAAATTAACTCGATAATGATCTTTTATTATAGGCCCTAAAAAAGCACAGAAGGGCTATCCTTGCCAAATACCTTGCATTAAAATAATAAAAATAATCTATTGATTGTAGTTGAGAGAAGAACACAGTAAATTAGCCACCTTATAACAAAATAAAATTCTACCTCAGAAAGAGCAAAAGGAATTACATCTCACTGATATATCAGAATTAACTACGACATAATTTTCCCCTCTGTAGTTGTTTTCTCCATAATGTTCATTTCTCCTTAGATACTTTTTTCTGCCTTTTTTTCCCCCTACAGGCTGCTATTCTCACTGTCTACTTCAGGATTATATTCAATACATATAAAACTTTTAAATCTTTACATTCCTGGTATAGGTGCTGCTTATTCTATCACCTTTCAAATAATTGCTCCAGCCTTGAACCAAGATGCCAGTTTCTACTCCTCACCTCTTTTCTCCTCATCCTCAGCCTTACTCCCTTCCACGAAATCTCCTTCAGCCTGTCATGATAGCTGACCTTCTCAGCTCACATACTGTGAGGTTCTGCAATGATATCCCATCTTCAATACTTCTCTGGTTTTATCTTGATTCTCAGCCACTGTCTTTTAATATTACTTGATCTTTTGTTATTGGTTGTATTTGCCAGACTTGGACACATTTTCACTAATTCTACAAATATTCTGAGTTGGAAGGGACCCACAAGTATCATCGAGTCCAACTCTTAAACGGCACCACTGCCTCCCAGAGAGAACTGAACACAGGTCTCCTGTATGACAGGTGGGGAAAATTACCACTGTACAAAAGTGGATTTAATTGCAGGCATCTGCAAGTCTACTGCATCTTTGAGTGTGCTAAGCACATCTCGCCACCTCACTTATCTCTGTATCAACTTTTTGTTGCCAAAAGATTTCTTGCAGGCTGACAGCTGCACGACTTTTAGAGGCTGTGTGTAGCTATTTTTCTTCTTATGGACAGACCTCAATTAGGACTTGAGAAGTGCGAAAGCTACTACAATGAAAATTGTGAGAGCTAAGAGAAAACATGTATCTGTTCCCAGACAAAATAATGTCATCTAAAAGACCTCTTACCTATACAAAGAAACTCCACATATTCTCAGTTTGTATCTTCACATACTCAATTGGTCACGGTTGGATTTTCAGCAAGTTGTGTGACCGCACGAGTGCGCATAACATCCCGGACTCCACATTCTGCAGCTGAGAGACACCAAAAGGCACTTCCTCTGCTTTAATGAGGTGCTGCAGTGTGAGCCATACTCCCAGGACTGCCCTCCAGACATAATTAGTGGAGGATGCATGGCTATGGAGGGGGTGGGGTGGGTAGTTGAATATTCATGGGTTCGATATCTTCACAGATTGCATAACTCAGGAGACCTGCCCAGACCCGTCATCCCACGACTCTTGAGTTGTTTAATATACAGGCAACTTGATACTAGATCTCTCATTAAAGGCCTGATAGTAGGGCGCACCTTGTTCATTCCTTATTTATCACTATAGGGAAAAAACAAAAGCGGGGGAAACCCCCAAGTCAGAAATTCCCAACACCTAGAGAAAAACAAAATTATTAGAGCTTAGTTACCAAGCTCTAAGAATAGCTACTTTTCACACAGTAGATTTTTACAGCCATTCAGATTTGCCCATCCAGAATAGGTTTCAACTCAATAGAAAAATATATACATACACATATACATACATATCAACTCAAACACACATGGATAGACGGATATATGTTTCATTTAGGACAGCACTCACTTTCTAAATCCAAAGAAAGTAATCCAAGTGATCACTGCATTTTTTTCCTCCCTTACTTAGCTTTTTTTTTCTCTGCTCTTTTCTTCCTGTCATAGATACTACCTGAGACTTATGCCTGGCAGGAAAGACTGAAGTGTAAATGGCTACAGCCTGGCAAAGATCCAAACAACTGAAAATAGACTTACTATGGCAGGTGCTGAAGACCTTTGTCTGTAGTCAACAATTGTAATGCCACCAACAATAATCATGAAGATGTATTAAGGTTTCAGAAACAAACAGATAAACATTCAAGTACACTAGTATATAACAGCAGTAAAAATAGACCTCTTGCATTTAAGCATTTAACAATCATATAAGTAATTGAATGGCATAGCATTAAATTTGGTATTGGCAACATCAAATTCAAGAGTAGTTTTGAAGGAATTCTTTTGTAACAAAGACCTACCCTATGGTGATCTGAAGAATCAGAAATGGACAAATTTAGTGTGTTAGGTAAGGGCATAGAGATTTAGGGATTTTAGTGAATTAGTGAATATTTAGTGAATTACTAGTGAATTTTAGAACGATTAGTAGACATTAGGATCATTCAGAAGGCCTAGGAGCTAAGGTTGAATATTAAAGGTGGATTGCAGGCTGTGAAGGTAAACAAACGGGAATGTTAGCCAAAACACGGGAGGAGAATGTAAAACATCGGAGCTAATTGGTTGAAGAACTCATAGCAGGTGACATAATGCTGTAAAAGTGAATATTCATTGGGCAATTGGCATATGGATGAGGCAAGGGGATAAAAAGGGGTGACAACTGGAGGGCGGTCTCTTTTGGCACCTGGCAGCGGCAGAGGGCACTGCTGGCCCTTTTCCCTGGCTCTTAGGCCAAAAATAAACTTTTCTGTAGCACGCAAACAATTGCCTTGAGTCCTGACTGATTTTCTTCAAATCAATGGAATATTAACTTTATCATAACTAGTTATCTATAACATACACTTTAGCATTACAGAGTAAAAACATTTGAAAAATGCATTTTAAAGCATCTTATTTTCTCTTCAAATTATAGAGTTATATAGTAGTTAGGGTCTGAAAAGACCTTTAAAGATCATCTATCCAATCACCCTGCCACAGGCAGAGACATGTTTCAATAGTTCATCTGACTCAAAGTCCCATCCAAACTGAGCTTGAACACTTCTAATGATGAAGCATCCACAAATTCTCAGGGCAACCTCTCCCAGTGTTCTACACCACCCCTGTAGTACTTTTTTTCCTTATTTGTAATCTAAATTTACAGTTGCTCAGTTATTCAACTACATAAGGATGTAATTTAATTATATATCTGGATAGCTCAGTGTACTGGGAAAACACGTCTTAAATTCAAGTTTCTGTATTTTATACATGTTTTAATGTATTTGTTTATCCTGACCAAATCATGGCAATAAGTGAAGGTTTCAGTTATACTCTTGTAAGATTTCACATTATTACATAAGCTATTGTCATCACATAGTATATCATCATACATACTACAGTAACTGCTCACTACTTGGCAGTTCACGTATCACGCCTTCAGGACATCAAAGGGGTTTTTTTCCGCAAAGACACCCTAGTCTTCCTTCAATTCTTCACGGGGACTGCCTGGAGTTCACTCCCTTATGTTACATGCTGGGGAAGGTTTATAACATGTTCTTGGTGACTGCATTACATCCAGGTCCCAAGCGGCGAGGGCATCACAGCCCTCTTGGAAGCAGTGACTGCATTACAGCCCGCTCCCAAGCAATGAGTGTGTCCCAGCCTGCACAACTGTGGTAGGGTACCTCCATGGCGCAGCGCCAGAGTGGTGGCAGCAAACCTGGGAATCCCCGTGCCAGCAGCGCTGCCACAGGGAACCCTACAGATTCCCCAGGAGTCCCCAGGCAGGGAGAGGTCAGAAGAGACCCCTTTTACTTCCCTGTGCCATCAGAGGGTGCAGAGAAGTGCCAGGAATTCCACCCAGTGCTCCAGGGCTGAAGGGGGCAGGGAAATGGGCATGGTTTATTTTCATATTCACAAACCACCTATCTTCGTAGATCATGGGTTTTGCAGGCATCACCCATCATCTGCAAAATTCAAGAGGTTACTGTAATTTGTATACTAATATGTGATTTATGTGCAAATGAGGTATTTTGATAAAGTAAAATCAGATTAAATATTAATTCGTAGTGGTAGAAGTAGTACTTAATCAATTCTGTAGTGTTCAAGAAGCAAACCTTGCAATGTGTCTAACCGCAGAGAATAAATACCATATCTAGAGCCTGCTTTCCATTATCAATAGCTTTACCTCAAGGATTAGCAGCATTATTTTTCAGACAAGGTACTAGCAACATATATGCAGATACACTGAAACTCTTCCCAGCCTCCTCCTTCTTTGCTGGGATATTTCTGTTTAAATAACAGTCTCAGTTAAAACTTCTCAGACAGAGGTGAAGAAGGAAGATAAAAACCTCCATGGCTGCATAAATGAGTAGACCCACCCTGACTAGTGATCTCTCCTGAAAGAACTTAGTTGTGCCAGGAAACCATAAAATCTTACATAGTCCAAATCCTACAGTTTAGTATGGTCTGGAGAGCAGACAAGAATTCACATTACATGCCTCTACAAAAAAAGCCAACTTTGATCCCTTTTGCTCATTTCAATTAGCATTCACATTTCCTGGAAGTCCACTCATGCTACTATCAGTATATTTGCACTGCCCCTTGATTTTTTCGTAACATTCTACTCTTCCAACAGAGCATATTCAGCATCCTTAGCATTAGAGTCCCTCTCCACTATTCAGAAGCATCATCAGTACACAGAAAATTGTATTACTTCCCCTGGAAAGAAATTATAGGGCTATTTCTTGATAAAAAATTCCCTGCTGAAGACCACAGCTGAAGTGTACCACCATGCAGTAACATCAAATCTCGCACTGATACATCAAAATCAAGATCTGGTTACTACTGTGTTAATCTTTTTTCAGAATATTTTTTTCCATTCAAGATCGCTACAAATAAACGTATTTTGTAGCCCATTG
Source organism: Pitta sordida (assembly GCA_013390025.1). NCBI lineage: Eukaryota > Metazoa > Chordata > Aves > Passeriformes > Pittidae > Pitta > Pitta sordida. The sequence goes on from WEKX01026077.1 coordinate 174,945, forward strand.
TTCGATCTTGAAAGGTGCTCTGCTTACCAAACAGTGGGTGCTTAGCCCTTCCTGCAAATTAAGTAATTTCAAGGCAGTTTCATTCAGAGTATGTAGTGATGCACAAAAAACCCAAAATAATCACCATCTTTTGTCTGCTCTCAAGACTAAACATTACCATGAATTTTTCCCAAGAGAAGCTGCAAATAAAAAGTGTACTTGGTTACTAAGACTGGACAAGGGAGGGCAACCTTTCCCTTCCAGTAAAACTAAAGGTCTGTAATGAAGTTTTGGGGGGGTTGGGGTTTTTTCCTATTAACGTCAAAAGGGAAAGGAAAGTATTTTCAGGGTTATTCTGGAAACTGTATTTTTAATCCTTTGAGATGGGCAGTATAGTCACCAGGAAACAGAATACATATCAATTTGGAAAGATATGCTGTTTCTTTTTTCCCCAAAAAAACAATTTTCCTAAAATAAACAACTGCAGGAAAAAGAGATTCATCCTCTGGTCACTTCTGTACTTAATTAATTAGATGCTTCTACTCATATCAGATACAGGTTAGAAAAACTGTAGCTTAGACAGGAATATACACGAACTGTAATAGTATATTCTTGATCAATTTTTTTCTTTTTTTTTTTTTTAAAGTGTGACTTAATTTTTAGTAGATGGAAAATCTTACTTTCCTGTCTCAGGATCATTCACAGAAAAAATATCCTAAGGAAACCTCCAAAAGATATTTCAAATTTTACTTTTTTTCAATTTATACTATTTTAACTGTGAAGTTGGCAAGAAGATACAATAATGCAGTCAGTCCTCAAATATCACATTACCATGGGTCTAGTCCTCGCCTCCACGAAGCCCTCCATTTGCGTTGATAGGTAGCTCATTAATATGCAAATTTGCACTGCCCCGTCGCACTGCTCCCATCAGCCCTGGCACGCTCTGACACTGTTTTGGCACCACCCCACTGTGTGTCGATGTTTGTGTCAGCGCTTCACGGTGCCTGCAGCCACTCCACTCTGGGAAAGTCTCCACTGCTGTCCTGGTGTCTCTCCGGGTGGGTAAACCTGGTCTCGCCATACTCAGAGTAGATGTGGTGTCTGATATCAGTCACCTCCCTCAGAGCAGAGCCAGGTGGGCATGGTGCTGCCAGAACTGCTGCAGCCACCTTGCTCTGAGCAGAGCAGGACAGGATGGGCACGGCACCGGTGTTACTCCTGCAGCCACCTTGCTCCAAGCAGAGCAGGGCAGGCGTGGCACCGGCAGAGCAGTGCGCCCGTGGTCCATGTGGCACAGTGTGGGGGTTAATTTGAATATTCATGACTGACAGTTTGCACAGGTGCACTCGTGAGTGCCCCGCAAAATGGACCTCCCCAGTCGCGGAAAAACCAGACCACAAAGAGGTGAATCCGCAAATGAGGAACCGCAGAGCAAAGAAGGTTAACTGTATATGACCAAGCTAACCAATCACACAGGCACATAAAGAGTAGCTGAAGACAAAAATTTGTGGGGATGCCAAGTGTTTGTCATGCTATTTTGAATAATGAATACATACATTAAAATTAAGCTGTAACAAGAGAATGTACAATCAGGGAGAGAGGAAAGTACACTAAATACCTAGCTCACACTGTCTCACAGAAACTGAAGGAAATACCAAAGTCATTCATTCATTCTTACAGGAAGAATTTAGGTCCCAGAAATTCCTAAAGCTGATGGAATTAGACCCAGTCAGGGGCACCAAGGGCAACAATAGAAACTTCTATAGGTACACTGGTGATGAAATGAAGACTAGGAAAAATGTGGGCTCTCTACAGAAGGCAACAGAACACCTGGTAACCCAGAATATGGAGAAGGCTGAGTTACTCAATGCATTTTTTGTCTCAGTTCTCTCTGGGAAGTGTTCCAGCCATGCTGACTGAGTCACAGAAGGCAAAGGCAGGGACTAGGAGAAAGAATAACTACGTTCTGTATGAGATGATCAGGTTCAAGATCATCTGATGAACCAGAAGGTGTGTAAGTCCATGGGACATGATGAGATACATCCTCCATCATGAAGGAACCGGTGAGGAAGTGGCTAAGCCAGAAGACCACGAAGATGCTCTGAGGGCTGCAGCCCCTCTCTTTTGAAAGCATCTCTTCAAGCTGAGACTTCAGCCTGGAGAAGAAAGGCACTGTGAAAGAGAGAGGGTTTAGTGCAAGTTGGTCTAGCGGAAGGCATACCTGGTCATGGCAGGAAAGTTGGAACTAACTGATCTTTACAGTCCCTTCCAATCCAAGACTTTCTCTGATTCTATGATATACATAGCATTCCCCAAGAAGTAAGTTGTGGATGGGAAAGACACACCAAGGACATGGCGTGATGGGAAGAGAAGGGACACATCAATCTACAGATCAGAACTGAAGTTAAATCTCTGAGTGTGGACGCATAAAGAAGGGGGTGTCAACAGAACAGCCTTATGAGAAAAGCACTGGCAGGGATGTTTAGAGAAGCTGTTCTCAGCTTTGTACTAGTCCTGCTAATCCTTTGCCCTGATTAGTTTGGAGAGCAGTGACTCCCAACTTTATACAATGCACCTCTGGAGTCAGAAGGCACAAGAGCCAGTAGCGAACACTGTTTGCTGATGTTCATTTATGCCCAAGGAATCTTGTGTCAAGGTTATGACTAAAGCCACCTTCCTAGGTTAGACAACATTATAACAGAGGAGAAAAACAAACAAGTGGGAATTCTACAGCAGCTATATATTGCTTTTCACTGTTCCTAAGCAATATTCCTGAACAAAAAGGCATTGTATTAAACGTGCATCAGAAGAAAAAACAAACAAAAAACAACAAAGCCATAACAACCCCATGCACCGCTACCGGCTGGGGGANGACAAAACCTGCAAAGATAGATACAGTGCATCGTCATAGTCTAGACAGTTTTGATCCAGTCAAGGCTGCTGAGTGATAATCCCTAAGAGGCACTTGTTCAATATTCAAGACAAATAAGCAGGGTGACTAGAGAGTATTAAAAAAAAAAAAAAAAAAGCTAGAATATCTCCCTGGGGATAACTGCCAGATTTCATACATCTCTGAACATCTCTGAAATTTCTACGTGGTAAAGAATAAAAGAAATCTTTGGTAAGCTTCTTATATCTAGGATGACACCTGTAGTTCATTTGTTGTTTTCTAATTAAAATATCAATTAGTCTTTGCAGTCCTATCAGCCTTCTGAAACACTTTAATCAAAATACAAGTCCTCCTGTGACCCAAATTGCTGTGTTTTCTACGATACATATTCTTTGGGTTTTGCCTTTTCACATCTACTTTTTTAATACCCTGGCATTAATTCTAACCACATAGCAGGTCCCAGTGTGCTCTACACTGACAAAGAAGTGACCTTTGTTTACGCTCAGAGAACTGTCCTTTCACAGAATCACAGAATATTCTGAGTTGGAAGGGACCCACAAGGATCATCGAGTCCAACTCTTAACACTGTCTCCCTGGCGGGAATCGAACCCGGGTCTCCCACACGCCAGGTGGGGACACTTACCACTGTACTAAAGTGGATTTTTTTTTAAAGCTGATAAGTTTGCTCTATCACTCACAGGACTGCCACCTGGAAACTCCATGAACCGAGGGTGGCACAATTATGCCCCAGTCACCATGGTTGTTCATCAAAAACCTTGATATGCCAGGGGACCGGAGACTGGCAAGAATAGAAGTATCAGGTAGCTGACAATGAAACAAGAAGACGGTTGAGTCTGAAACAAGAAAAGCAAGTTTTATTGAGAGACAGTGACATATTTCATACACTTTTCACTGGCTTCAGAGAAAAAGAAAAAGCCTACATTTTCACAGTAAGGGACTGAACTAGTAGATCTCCAACTGTAATGGGAATTAATCTTCAGCGAATTGTCACTTTTCTTGGCTGGCTCAAGCTTCACATAACCCCTTCCTGAATTGTCTGGCCATGCAGCACAAAACCTGCACCAGTTTGGCTGACCTTGGGGATGGTCCAGTGCAGGACTAAGGGGCTGGACTCTATGTTCCTTGCAGGTCCCATCCAACGCAACATATTCTGTGAATCTGTGATCTGCTGTTCCTGCTCCACCCGTTCTTCAAGTCTTCCAGCCTGGCTCCAGCAATTGCAGAGTGATCAATGGACCTTAAAAGACCACCTAGTTCCAATGCCATACCACCACCACTCCCCTCAGGGATGCCACCCGCTAGATCAGGTTGTCGAGGTTCCCATCCAAACTGGCCAGGAACACTTCCAGGGATGGGGGACAAGGCATCCACAATTTCTCTGGGCAACCTGTTCCAGTGCTTTACTACCTTCTGAGTAAAAAATATTATTCCTATTATCCAATCTATATATCCTCTCTTTCAGCTTAAAACTATTCTCCCTTGTCCTATCTGTGCAGGTGAAGAGTCTCTCTTGTTTTTTAGAAGCCAGAAGCTTTTCATCCACTAGAATCACCAAGTTCTTCTCCCATTCTGTACTCATGTCTGGGACTGTCTTATTGAGGTGTAGAACCTTTACACTGGGGCTTGTTAAATTGCATGAAGTTCTCATGGGCCCATTTCTCAGGTTTGTCCAAGTCCCTCTGGATGGGATCCAACTCTTTTATTGTTTCAGCTGCATCACTAAGTTTCCTGTTGAAAGCACACTCATGCACTTCCATGTCCCTTGACATTGCTTCCCGAAGGATCTGGCTCTGTGATCTTCCCGCACACAAAGGTGAAGCTCAGGAGTCTGTAGTTCCTCAGGTCTACCTTTCTACCCATTTTAAAAATAGGAGTGGCATTTCCCTTTTTCCAGTCATCAAGGACTTCGCCTGACAGCCATGACTTTTCATATAGGATGAAGAGTGATTTGGCAATGTTAGCCAGTTCCCTCAGGACCCTGGGATGCATTTCATCAGGTCCCATAGATTTATAGTGTTTCATCAAGCGGTCTCAAACCTGCTCTTCACTTACAGTAGGAGGGGCTTCACCTCTCCATCTTTTCCTGTAACAAACATTTGCAACACAAAACACCTACCTAGTGCAGCACCTTCCTGTAGTCCAGTGCCTACTCTCAGCCAAGGGACAGTGGACTGTTTCGCAGAGGATATTGCTATACTTGTTCAGATTCTATGTATTTTAACAACCTTCTCTGACACATTTCCAAAGTGTTAAGAGAAAGGTGGAAAATAAACAAAACAGAAGCAACAATAAAAACAGATTCACAGCTGATCTGACAGTGAGAAGGAAAAAATAATTTCCCAAATGGAACTGGTATCTTCCCCTCAGAAGCCCACCTCTACTCCAAAACAAGCTGCAGAAGAAGAGAAAGTACTCCCTTGTACCAAGTGTCACCTCGGTCAGGTAAAAAATTTCTAACTGCACCATTGTCAAAAATATCTAAACAATAAACTACTGCAGCATTTCATAAGACTATTAAATGCAGTACTTGAATATACATAGTTACCCTGTCTGACTCTACAAGGACAAAGTAGGGAAGAGAGGGAAAGAGCTCTGAAAGAACTTCGTCTTCAATCCACACCAATCTGCTGAGAAAACAGGATGAGGACAAGGAAGCTGTTCATACAGGGGACTTTATTCCTCAGCAAGCTACTTACGTAACACAGTCTCTGTTAGCAGCTCTCCTGTTTTTCTCATTTGCACTTGTTACTAGCACCTGTATGAAAAGCTTATAGAAACTTCAGGGTATATCAATCTCTGTCCTGTGTTCTGAAAGGCTGTGGATGTTGTGTACTTGGACCTTAGCAAAGCCTTTGACACGGTTTCCCACAATAAGCTTCAGGAGAAACTTGTGAAATTTGGGCTGGAAAGGAACATTTTATACTGGGTTACAAACTGGTTAGAAGGGCGAGCTCAGAGGGCGGTGGTGAATGGTGCAACATCGGACTGGTGGCCAGTCACCAGTGGAGTCCCACAGGGGTCAGTGTTGGGCCCAGTNTTTCAGACACCATTTTATGGCTCCCAGACATCCCTACAGATAGCTTAACAGAACTCCTAGGAGGAATGAATTCCAATGAAGGAAGAGAGTTTCCAAAATCATCCACCAGCATACCTGCGATTTACACATCATATTCAAATGCGCTAAACTGAAAGAATGGGGAACATTTTTCAGGCAACAAAGCTATTACTGCATGGTGGAAGAAGCCTATGTGTAGATGTTGATATGTGTATGATTCAAGTCCACAGACTTTTTCTGAGGTATTTCACTCAATTTTTAATATGCCTTGTAAATTACCAATGAAAAATATATTTTTGTTCAGAAGGCCTGTACCACAACATCAGGTAACAGTCTTCAGTGAACCACATCCCTCTCTCTTCTTCATACACTTCACTGCAGCTTGAGTTTTCAACAAATAAAAGCTGAGGCCATTACCCAAATTTAATTTAAACATTCTTCTCAGCACTGTACATAACAGAAATACAACAGAATCTATTCACCCAAATACCTGACAAAAAAATGGGTTTGCTAAATGAGTTGAGCCAACAAGTACCCCATTGTCTATGAATTTTCAGCAAAAGTGCACTACTGTACAATCTGACATTCTGAACTCATTCTTAGTCTCAGTATTAACATCTGTCACACAAGTGAAGAAGGTGCTGTACGTTTAAAGATTAATCTATTCATTACTTTATCCCCCACATATTTACCTCCATGTAACTTCTACCGCAATAATGCCATATCACTGCAACACAACTACTCTTTTCGACTTAGCAAGGACTTCAAGGGCAAAAGGAGGACTGACCTGTGAAAGATGTATCTTCCAAGATACAGTGAATCCTCGCTGCATTGCGACCTGTGCATTATGACCCTGCCTATTTGTGATGTGAATTTATCACAGTTTTGATTCCACCAATTGCGAATTTATGCGGCTCACACATGCTTAGTGCCTCTGCTCCACCGAGGGGCTGTGCCAGAGCTCCCGGTGCGGTGGCGCTGGCCCGGCCCCACGGGGAGG